>JACEEZ010024215.1:681480-693980 GCA_016584305.1 Chionoecetes opilio
TCTCTCTCTCTCTCCCCCCCCCGTTTTACTGAATAATCTGCCACACATTTCCTCTTCCTCTTTTAAATGTCTGCCTGTCCGGGTGGATGATACACGCTAGGAATAGAGGAAGATAGAAAGCAAAACTCTCGTTTCAATAAATTAATATCTAATTAAAATAATGATAATGTTTGTGTGTGTGTGTGTGTGTGTGTGTGTGTGTGTGTGTGTGTGTGTGTGTTTGACACGGTTTGCTACACCTAGATCCTTATCAATAGTGGGTCCAGCCACCCTCCTTCTCAAGCACCTGCGCCAAGCGGTCGGGCATTGAGGTCACCATGCTTCTAATCATATCTGTTTGCTCTTCATTTCCTTGATGTGGAAAAATTGGATTAAAACATTAATTAATAATATTCATAATAATAAGAAATAATATATAATAGAAGGAAACATTATTTTCTAAACATAATTTCCACATCAATATTATCTTTCCCATCGTCAGGCAGAGACAGGAAGAGCACTTCAGTTGTATATTTACTTATAGTGTGTGTGTGTGTGTGTGTGTGTGTGTGTGTGTGTGTGTGTGTGTGTGTGTGTGTTGTGTGTTGCGTTGTTGGGATATATGTGTGCGTTTGTCATATTGCACGGAAAAACACACTCACACACACACTTGTATTATAATATCAACATTATTGATGTTATTAATAATTATTATCATTATTATTATTATTGCTAATATATTTTATATTTATCATTATAATTATCATTATTTTCATTAGGTGTTAATATATTGAAACGAGAGTTTTGCTTTTATCATCCTCTAGTCTTAGTGTGCTTCATCTACCAGGACAGGCAGACATTTAAAGGAGGAAGAGGAAATGTGTGGTAGATTATTCAGTAAAACGGGGGAGAGAGAGAGAGAGAGAGAGAGAGAGAGAGAGAGAGAGAGAGAGAGAGAGAGAGAGAGAGAGAGAGAGAGAGAGAGAGAGAGAGAGAGAGAGAGAGAGAGAGAGAGAGAGAGAGAGAGAGAAAAAAAAATATGCAATACACACAAATTAATAGAAGAAAATATATAAAAGGATTAATAAATCAAGGAAAAGCCGGTTACTATGCCTTTTGAGCAAGAGGATGGATGAGGTGTGTGTGTGGCCTGTGGTGGGTGAGGTCCCGGCATTACCGGGTCGATCGGGAAGACACAACATGACACAGACTCTCCAGATAGCCCTTCTAACTGTCCTGAAATCATGGCTGTAGAAATGTAAGTATTAACGCCACCACACGTCTGTAAACAGAAAACAAAGTTGTCCTAGCGACTTTATACTGTTATCTACGGTAGAGGAGGAGGAGGAGGAGGAGGAGGAGGTGGAGGATTGAGTCACGTGGAGTCCCTTGGGTTACCATGCGGTACCTGGGGATTACCCGTGCAACCACCACCACCACCACCACCACTGCTAAACTCCCCCGCCCCTCTCAACCACCACTGCCAACACACTTCCTCTCCCGCTCTCTCACACGTCCACGTCCCTTCCCTGCTATCCATTCCAGATTTTTCTCTCATTGCCTTTCCGCTTACATAACACCCACCCACCCACACACACCAGAGGAAGAAGTAAGGGCGGCGAGGAGTCAGTGTCAAATTGAAGAAAAATATATGGATAAATATAGATGTCTAGACAGGACCACACGAATACTCAGGCTCCCTATGATAACTATAGTAGAAAACATTCCCCCTATGATAACTATAGTAGAAAACATTCCCCCTATGATAACTATAGTAGAAAACATTCCCCCTATGATAACTATAGTAGAAAACATTCCCCCTATGATAACTATAGTAGAAAACATTCCCCCTATGATAACTATAGTAGAAAACATTCCCCCTATGATAACTATAGTAGAAAACAGGCTCCCTATGATAACTATAGTAGAAAACAGGCTCCCTATGATAACTATAGTAGAAAACATTCCCCCTATGATAACTATAGTAGAAAACATTCCCCCTATGATAACTATAGTAGAAAACATTCCCCCTATGATAACTATAGTAGAAAACATTCCCCCTATGATAACTATAGTAGAAAACATTCCCCCTATGATAACTATAGTAGAAAACATTCCCCCTATGATAACTATAGTAGAAAACAGGCTCCCTATGATAACTATAGTAGAAAACAGGCTCCCTATGATAACTATAGTAGAAAACATTCCCCCTATGATAACTATAGTAGAAAACAGGCCCCCTATGATAACTATAGTAGAAAACAGGCTCCCTATGATAACTACAGTAGAAAACAGGCCCCCTATGATAACTATAGTAGAAAACAGGCTCCCTATGATAACTATAGTAGAAAACATTCCCCCTATGATAACTATAGTAGAAAACAGGCTCCCTATGATAACTATAGTAGAAAACATTCCCCCTATGATAACTATAGTAGAAAACAGGCCCCCTATGATAACTATAGTAGAAAACAGGCCCCCTATGATAACTATAGTAGAAAACAGGCCCCCTATGATAACTATAGTAGAAAACATTCCCCCTATGATAACTATAGTAGAAAACATTCCCCCTATGATAACTATAGTAGAAAACATTCCCCCTATGATAGCTATAGTAGAAAACATTCCCCCTATGATAACTATAGTAGAAAACATTCCCCCTATGATAACTATAGTAGAAAACATTCCCCCTATGATAACTATAGTAGAAAACATTCCCCCTATGATAACTATAGTAGAAAACATTCCCCCTATGATAACTATAGTAGAAAACATTCCCCCTATGATAACTATAGTAGAAAACATTCCCCCTATGATAACTATAGTAGAAAACATTTATGAAGTCCGTTTGGGCGTTGACTGGAGTGGGGAATTTCCTGTCCGACGCTCCGCCACTTCAGTCACAGCACATAATCTGTTTCGTATATCAGTTATTTACAGCTTTTTAATGAATTTCAAATACTATATACAAATTAAATTTTATAGTAAGGCTACGCAGTGTTATCAATGTTTATTTTTTTAAAGAAAATAATGATGGTTTTATTCAAATACATGTTATAATAATACGTTTTATTCAATACACATGACAACGTAGCTTTACAAGGTTGTCATTTAAACACCGAAAGGTCACTTCCTTAAAGGCCCGTCCAGACTAGGGCTCATGAGGCTGGCGGTGAGGCTGGCGGAGTTGTCAATCGAGGTTTTCAACACCGCGCGCGTCGTGCGGAGCGAATCCAACCCTTCCCGATTCGAGGGACGTGTTGCAGTTCCCCAGTGCTGCCCCAGTGATGGTATTATCAAACTACCAGATGAATAAGATGATATTTAGGAAGACTGAACATACCATCATCTTCACGAGACATTACTGCGTGTCATGAATATAAATAAATTACAGTATACTATAGCAAGAATAAGATAATGATACCAAAGCAAAATAGTGCATACAAAAAATTTCCTCTCTCACCTTTTTTTATTCAACTCCTTGTTATTCATTTAATTTTGCTTGCATTGCATGTTTATTTACTGTCTCGGAAGCAACACACTTTTCCGATTCTGACGGTATATGATACGTCTCAATGCAAAAATATTTAGGTGGTCAAAAATTGAAATGAACATCAATCAATCTTGTGACGGAGCGTCGCCTCCCTGCCATGGCGGTGAGGCACAGTCTGGACGCGCGGGTCGTATTTCAACACATCCACCTGCCTCGTGTATCTACGCATGAGGCACAGTGTGGACGGGGCTTTACAGGCCGCCACCCACGATGGAAGCTACGCCTACACGCTCGCGTGTTCTTCATAGTCGGGAGAAGGAACTGAACTGAACTGAACTGAGAGTGAGGGTTATCGTTTCCGATAAGGGTCTAATTCGATACTTGGCCAATTAGAGAGAACTGAAACTCGAGAAATGCCAGTGGTCGCTGGCAGTTTTAACTCAAAGGTTGGTCTACTGTGTTTTCCCTCCGCGACTAATATTTTTCATAAATCAATTTCGCGATGAATATTGATGCACCGCATCAGAATACTAAAAAAGAACGTTCTTCTGTTGTTCTAGTAAGTGTATGCATGACATGCATTACGATTGAACGTTCTATAATAGCAATTTAATGCAAATTACTCGCCTCGAGTAGCAAAGCTTAATATATTTTTAATATGTATATTGTGGCATGTAAAATTTGGGCGATGTTCACACTGTTTTCTAAGACAGTACTGCTGCGTCTGGCAAACGCTTGTCAAAATACAATAAGCAATGCCTTGGAAAAACGAAGAATAAAGAATGCCGAAATCGGCTTGTTGCTGCGACAATGTAGGTTATAATTGTGGAGGCGACACGCCGCGGCGGGGAGTGGTGGGCGGGGAGATTGTGGCGGGGAGATTGAATCAAAACATTGCTACTTCACGCGTCGACTCATTGCACTTCCAGGCTTTCTATCTGATTGATACACAATAATAACAGGAACATATGACTGCCTAGGTATAGATAACTTCTAAACATACGTTATTGACTGTATAATATCATAGAGTAACATTTACCTCGCCTCCTCAACTATAACCTACTTGGTTATTTGGTTATATACAATGTTTTACAGAATCAGGCTTCTATACAATATACATATAGAAGAAAATCTTTCTTAAAATTATACTTTTGTGTTTTAAATGCAGTGGAATAAGCCCATATTTTTCTTTCAAGTTGACCAACTTTTCACCAAATTGTGAGTTAAAACTGCCAGCGACCACTGGCATTTCGGAGTTGCAGTTCTCTCTAATTACGAGATTTGGCAAAGCCGCGAATATGGAATTTTCCGAATGAACCAACGCCCAAACGGACTTCATAAATGTGTTCTACTATAGGTGGTTACAGGAACACCCCCCACCCATACACCTCCCCCCCCCCACACACACACACAACAATAACTACATACACACAGCCATGAGGCAAGGCTACGTTAAGGTTACACTGGAATAAAGAAGGAAAAGCAGCTATGAATGACGAACAAATGTGTGACACGAATGCAGGAAAGTGACAACCATAACTGTGTAACACACGCAAGCGACGAGCCAAACAGGCTAAAAAAGAATACTGGTACAGATGAGGGGAAAGAAGGATAAAAGAAATCATAATTGTATACAGATATTTTAATTGGTGTTTAAGAAAAGTTACCAAAGGACTCTTATGTCTGAAAAGTACATCAACAAAATGAAGTGAAGTGTTTATGAGAGCTGGACTCAGTCCTATAGAAATGTAACAAGTGCTTGTGGGCCCTTCAGACCCATGTATTGATGTTTGTAGTAGTAGTAGTATATTTTAAACAACAATGTGAGTGCAAACTCCAATCGTGTTGTTGTTGTCGTTGGTCACTGGTCAAAGTGCCTCGGGGTAGACCACCTACCACCACCGTAGCCTGCCTCACCCCAGCCCCACGCCTGCCACACCCCAGCCCCACGCCTGTCTCATCCCCGCCCCACGCCTGTCCTGCAAGCACACACACACACACACACAAACGGTAAGTCCATGAGTCTACGGAATCAGTGAAATGCGGCAAGACGTTACCGCAGAGTTCATTCCTGTAATCTAATCTCTGAAAAGTGTTTTTAGCCCAAAACCCCCCTTCAAAATTATTCAATCGACATGGGACTAAGCCGCTTACCACCTACGATTTATTTGCGATTTTTTGAGCCTACTCTTATCAAAATTGAATTTACAGTTTCGGCTACCCAAAACAGACAGATACACACACAGACAGACACACGGCTACTCCTATAGTATATTAGATGAGACAAAGACTACTCTATACTGGACTTGCTACTCATGTTGGGCTATTTCCAGTGGAGGCCAGTTTTGCGATTCCTGTCATTTTCGAACATCACTCCCTTTTCCCTTCCTATGGTTTATCAGTATATATGATATACCATTATCTTCGTAAATGTTTGTTCTATAATATTATCAAATAAAAAACAGTAAAATACACTAAAGAAATGCCATTATGCGAGTGTGAAGAAATATGCATGAACTTAATATTCACTTGAACTCATCGCCATTTAATATTTTGCGAGAAAACATTTTAGATGAAACATATCAATATAAGCGGATTTTCATTAGCTTTCCATTTATATATTTCGTTTTTCTGATAAATGAATCAGAACCATGCATAAATTAGCGTTAACTAAAAACTAACATCATCTATCGGGATAATTACCCGATTGATGATGCTATTTATTTAGTTAACGCTAATTTATGCATGGTTCTAATTCATTTATCAGAAAACGAAATATAGCAATGGAAAGCTAATAAATTTCCGCTTCTATTGGTATGTTGCATGTAATGTCTTCACGCAAAAATTAAATGGCGATGAGTTTAAGTGAATATAAGTTCATGCATATTTCTTCAGAGTCTCATAATGGAATTTCTTTAGTGTATTTTACAGTTTTATATTTGATAATATTATAGAACAAACATTTACGAAGATAACAGTGTATCATTTATACTGATAAGCCATAGTCTACTGTATTCATGGAACACTTTTTTTACTTGCCGATCCGATTGATGATGTAATTTTTTTTAGTTAACGCTAATTTATGCATGGTTTTAATTCATTTATCAGAAAACGAAAAATATCAATAGCAAGCTAATGAAAATTCGCTTCTATTGATATGTTTCATCTAAAATGTTTTCTCGCAAAATTTTAAATGGCGAAGAGTTTAAGTATATATTGAGGTCATGCATATTTCTTCACTCTCTCATAATGGCATTTCTTTAGTGTATTTTACTGTTTTTTATTTGATAATATTATAGAACAAACATCTACGAAGATAACGGTATATCATATATACTGATAAACCTTAGGAAGGGAAATAGGAGTGATGTTCTAAAATGGCAGGAATCGCAAAACTGGCCTCCACTGGTCATGGGCAGGTTGGCGCGGGGTCACCACGTAATATATCACGTTAAGTGTAGCGTTATTTGGTCACCCACGTAACACTACGCTCAATTTTACTCTACTGTACTCGACGACGGCTGGAGGACACTCAGAACATAGACACTAGCTGGCGATCTTAGTGTAGGTCGCCACTCGGGTGATATTTTTGTAATTTGTTCATTTATAGCCATAATATGACACAGTTGAAGACACAAAATGACACACTCTCCAGATAGCCCATTCCAACTTTCCTGAAATCATGGATGTAGAAATGTAAGTATTAACGCCACCACACGTCTGAAAAGCGAGAAAAAAACGTTGTCCTGGCGACTTTAGTGTTATCTACGGTAGATGTTGAGGGAGGAGGAGGAAGGGAGAGGAGTAAAGGAGAGCAATGGAGAGAAAAAGACAGTGTGAGAGAGACAGAGAGAGAGAGAGAGAAATGGATAAGAATTGTCTCACACGAAATCGTCAGTACTTCTCTCTCTCTCTCTCTCTCTCTCTCTCTCTCTCTCTCTCTCTCTAAGGAAAGGAAGTTATAATATTGATATTCATATTTTTTTCTCTCAACTAAAGTAACTTATTCATCCTTATCTTGTGTGTGTGTGTGTGTGTGTGTGTGTGTGTGTGTGTGTGTGTGTGTGTGTGTGTGTGTGTGTGTGTGTGTGTGTGTGTGTGTTAAGCCCAGGGCGAGATACCAGTCCCTCCCTCCCTCCCTCCCTCCCACGGGAGCAATATATGATTGAAGATGAAAGAGTGAAAGAGTGAAAGACGAGAGAGAGAGAGAGAGAGAGAGAGAGAGAGAGAGAGAGAGAGAGAGAGAGAGAGAGAGAGAGAGAGAGAGAGAGAGAGAGAGAGAGAAAGAGTAATCACAAACTAATAGAAGAAAATATATAGAAAGCTACTAAATCAAGGACAAGCTAGGGTCTATCCTGGCGAGAACAACCCTGTGCTGTTCCAATCATCATTTCGCTTTCACACAAATATGCATTGTGCCCCCAAAATGGTAATGCTAACCTTTTACTGTACAATAAAACACAATGATTATACCTTCATTTTGGTAAATTGGTACTTTCAAACAGGAATTGAGTACGAGGTCAAAAGTACTGTTTCCTATGCATGTTTTTATTGTTTACAAATGTATCACATTAAGGCCAAATGTTAACAATGTCGTCTTCCCATCCAAGACGTCACATGACGGGTGTGTGTTGTGTGTGGGTTGTGGATGTGTGTGTGTGTGTTGGTGTGGTTGTGTGTGTGTGTGTGTGTGTGGGTGGTGGTGTGTGTGTGGTGTGTGTGTGGGTCGGTGGGTGGTTGGTGGGTGGTCGGGTCGTGCTGGGGTATGGTGGTGTGTGGGTGTGTGTATGTGTGTGTGTGTTGTGTGTGTGTTGTGTGTGTTGTGTGTGTAGTGTGTGTGTGGTGTGTGTTTGTGTGTGTGTGTTGTGTGTTTACTGGAATGTGTTCGAATTATACGAACTCCATTGTATTGGAGTCTGTTGGGACTCGCGGGTCTACTGTATTGCTATTCTGACCCAAATGTGGTGTGTCTACAATGCTTGATGTCATATCTATGTGTTTACAATAGCAATCTTCTGTTAGCCATTCTCTTGAAAATTTTCAAAATCTCATCATCCTCAATGGCGATGTCTTTTTCAATACTGAGCAAGAGCTTACTGATTGACTTTTTCACACACAGCATGAAATTTCTCCTCCGTTCTCATTTCACTGAACCTCTTCAACACACCATCGCTACTTGCAAGCCTAGGTCTCACTTCTGTAATACACTTGAAGCGGTGGCGGTCTCTATAAACACAGGCGTTGCCATCTCCAGGCAGAGCAAGAATACAAAGTTTAGGCTACGCAACAGCATTACTGCATATCCATTTTCAGGGTCATTCGCTGAATGAATATTACTATTATATGACACAAAACATTTTTTTGAGTTTGACTAAGTGTTGCATCAGTAAACCTTATAAGGGTCTTGCAAATAGGTTCCATTTAATTTTTGAGGTTATTATGAATGTTTGCAGTAACTCAGACACACCTGGTCCCCTCCTGCTGGCAGGGTATTAGTCACTCAAGGTAAGGGTCTCATTGTTGCCAAGTAGGAGCACTTTTCAGAACATATCAGATTGGTATCCTGATTACTCAGAATCACTTATTTTTCGTTGTTTTGTGTTTTTGGGTGTGTTAACGAGTTCCTGGCTCAATAAGGATGTTATTATGAGGCTGGGAACCTCTAACCCAAGGTACTGCGACAGTACCCTTACTTATCAGCGGCAACAAAGCCACTGAGCTATGATGCGCTCCCGCCGGGCAGGGATGTGAACTTTTGTAGCCCGCATTGCCGTACCGAGCCAAAAGAATTATCGTATTTTCAGATAGATTATCGTACAACCTTAGATAAAATAATATATTCAGTAAATGACTTTTTACTTCATTGAATTCAGCGTTCCACATGTAAAAATATTTCCACTTTTCACCAAAATAAATAAAATATCAAATCTTGACAACATTTCACATATCAAAAAATATTTTTTTAACGAATAAATAAAATAAAATAAATATAATAAAATAAATATAACGCATCATGACCCCCAAAAAAATTAACTCTAGAACTCTATCGTAGCTATCAACCTCAAAAGAAAATAGGAATTACTATTCCTCCACTATTTTTTATCACCTGACAGCTGGCGCTTACATAGTGTGTCATTTGTCATCGACTTATCATATCATCTGTAGGAATGAAAGTAACACATTATCCCTTTTCCCTTACACACTGCGCTGCTACGTATAAGAGAACCGTTTATGGTTCCCATCAGAAATCTGTTTCTTACCTTTGTTTTGGTAAGGTTAACCTTACTAAATACCCTCTCACAATCTGCGTTCAAATGCAGCAAGCAACAGTCCAAGTCTAGGATACTATTATCTTTGGTCCAAGTCCAAGTCATCCAAAAAGGACCAAAAGTCAAACTCAAAACTCTCTCTCTCTCTCTCTCCTCCGAAGTTAACATCGACCGATTTTTTTTATTTTTGTATGATTTAATAATGAAATTTCATTTGTCAGTCAATTATCGTATTTTCGTGTACGATTCTCAACTATGCATCGTACATCGTACGGATAGTCTAATTCTCGTACAAATACGATAATTATCGTAGTTTACATCACTGCCGCCAGGTAACTGCTTAACATTCTCGCACGCATTGCCAGACGTATAAGTAATCATTCGAATGCATCATGAAACTCAAAAATAGCCTTATAATTGATATTTTATCGTCAAAACTGATGTAATCAAACGAGGAGTGGCGCTCGCTTGATCGCAGGAGGTTAAAATCCCTTTAAATACTCTTATTTGGGAAAAACTATCTACCTGTGTTGCCCAAGGCCACAGCTACTATTATATGACACAGATTTTGTATATTTTTCATGAATGTTCAATATATTCAGGGTGGGCGGTGCCCTTAAACACGCGTTCGGGGTCACAGGGGAACATACACACAATATATTCAGGGTGGGCGGTGCCCTTAAACACGCGTTCGGGGTCACAGGGGAACATACACACAAAATATAAAAAAACCTATTGCAGTTTATTTCATATTATTGTCAATATAACAATTACAATGATGATTCTTCTCTTCTTTTTTGTCGCCACCATTACAGCGCTAGTGGGAGTTAAATATGATCAATTTGCATTAACAATGCAATAAGAAGTTTTCTTTTACATAGGCTACACATTACCGGTTAGTGTGTGTATGTGTGTGTGTTATTCACCCATGGTCTTGTCCACGCGAGCTGGCTCACGATCGCCAGTTTTCACGCTCTCAGTGCGAGCTTGGAGCTCATTATGACCGATCTTTGGGCAATGCTGGGACCTCACACACCACACACACCCATCCCCTTGCTCAAGGGGGACAGTAACCGCCCGAATTTGTCAGTGAAAAATCCCCGGGAGCGCGAGGATTCGAACCGCCTACCCACAGAATGGGAGACCAGCACGTTATCAACCTGACCATCGCGCGGTGTGTGTGCGAGGGTGTGTTTTATTATTAATTATCACTTTTTTTTAGACAAGATCATGTGCTGGATTGGAAACTCTGTATCGTTCCATAGTATTCGCACGTCCGATATCCTGCCTCCACTCTCCCTCCCCACCAAATAATAAACCTACCTTATTCACACTCGGTACTCACAGTCAGGGGCGCACCCAGGATTATTTTTTCGGAGAGGGCCATAAAAATTAAAATTGTGGCTAGAAAGCAAATTTTCATATGCACTTAAAGTTTAAGGAAACTCCTTAAATATGAGAAAAAATTGCTATGATTTCGCCAGCCAGCATAGTAATAGTAAACTCGTAAGATTTCCCGCTAGCCGCTGGAGGTATTATTCTAGTGTTTGCCCATACTCCCCCTCTCCCACAAACCCCCCCCCTAGGTCCCCAAACTTGTTTGGGGGAAGTGGGAGTGTATGGGCAAACACTAGAAATTTATCCCGCTGGATGGTAAATTTCCCCGCCAGCAGCAGATTCCCTTTTCATGCCTAATTTCTTATTTCTAATACTGAAACAATAGTTTTAGTTGTGTTAGATGCATGTCCAAGACGTGAAGCGTAAGCGCGACCAAATCAAGGTAGGTGTACACTGGCAGGCGACTGTCAGAACACTAGATCCTATAATATAATTTTTAACTGACTTGTGCATTCTGATTTCTTACATGGAAGGAAATTTTGGAAAATCTTAAGAACAAGGGCTCCACGCTAAGCTGACCCACATGTTGGCTCTACGTATTATACTTACTGTCCTTAACACATCTGTTTAGATTTTAATGAGTGCCGATCCTTACTATGCCTACATGGCTGATATTAAATTTCAGGTTCTTGAGAAAAACTAAGTCCAGCGAGATGCGCAATGGACGATTTTTACTTTTAGGATATTTTTCCCAAGTTTTGAGAAGTGCACCTCCGTCCACTAGGTTAGGTTAGGTTAGTGCACAGCACGGGGGGGGTCGAGCCCCCCCGTTAGGAGTAGAGTAGAGTAGAGTAGAGTAGAGTAGGTTAGGTTAGGTTTAGGTCAGGTTAGGTTAGTGCACAGCAAGGGGGGGGGGGTCAAGGAGGGGTGCTAGGTTAGGTCTGTAGAGTTTTGTCATCTTCAGAATAAAGGCTCAACCTCCTATCTCCTTATAGCCAACAAGCTTGGTGACATGGTGGAAACCTGGGGTTTTGGGTGGGGGACCACACATAAGGGAAATATGGCCCTTATATATAATATATAGTAATAGATAAAGTCTGAACTAGGGAAATTTCCCTAGATTAGGGATTTTTGTGTGGGGGGGCCATATTTCCTTTATGTGTGTGCTGTTTTTGGGTGGGGGAGCACACATAAGGGAAACGTCCCCGATAAAGTCTATGAACTAGGGAAATTTCCCTAGTTTATGGATTTTTAGTGGGTGGGGGCCATATTTCCCTTACGTGTGTGCTCCCCCACCCAAAAACCCCGGTTTCCCACCATGTCCCAAAGTTTGTTGGCTATAAGAAGAAGATTGGGGGTGGAGCCTTTGTTCTTAAGATTTACATAATTTTTTTGGAAGGCATGCCCCCCTTGGTTTTGTT
>JACEEZ010024215.1:698980-754749 GCA_016584305.1 Chionoecetes opilio
CTCTGTAATCAGCTGTTTTGGCCGCCATCTTGTTTTTCCTCGCCGGGCATGTACGTGTGTTTGTTGGTTAGTGGCCCTTTAAAAGTGTTATTAGCGATATTTAAAGCCATTACAGGTGCTCCTATGAATACATAACGCACTGTGCTGTAGTGAGGACGTGATCAGTGACTTTGAGACCGTGAACAACTATATATCAGGACGAAATAAGGCATTATAGCCCCCGGAGTGCCCCTGAGACCTATAATGCCCCTAGTGAAGCCCCCTGACCTCCTGAGTGCCCTTGCATAACCCTTAGAGGTCAAGGGTCAGCTGCCAGCCAAGGGACAGCCTCACAACAGCTGCAGTACTCTGAAGGACCGCTGCAGTGGTCATGGCCCTCACCACCACCATGGCCCACATTCTGGCCACTCGCAGGTGTGGTGGCCCCCGCAGTGGCCCTCCATGGACGCTGCCGCTACTACAAGGCTTGTCAACGCATGCACAGCCCTTGGTAAGTTTAGTGACGTGTTGGTTGATGGAACTGTCGCCGATAGGAACACTCGCCGACGTCGCCGAGTGTTCCTATTTTTCACGTCGCCGAGTGTTCCCATTACCCGTGTTTCTGCATTCATGGATTAAATACCAACACTAGCCTGAATAGTTAGGCTAGAGTATGTGGTTAGGTTAGGTTAGATTCCTTTTTATACATTACAAGTTGAACTGTTCGGCGAGTGTTCCAATGTCGGCGAAAGTTCTGGTTTGGTGTTTCGGCGAGTTCCTATCGGCGACAGTTCCATAAACTTGTCGGTGCCTGGAACTGTCGCCGATAGCAACACTCGCCGAATTCTCGCCGAAACACCAACCTAGAACTCTCGCCGACGTTGAAATGTTAACCTAACCTGGACAATGGCACCTAATCTAACCTAACTGATCAAGCTAACGCTAGTATTACATCCCTGAATGCACAAACACGGGTAACACTTGATCAAAGGATTTTAGTGACTATAAGCAATGTTTTATAGCTATGACCTGTTTAGTAAATTAGTATCCTTGTCGACTAACTAATTTGGGATATTCAGTTACTTTTCGTAATTTTACTCACCCCAGTTTGAATGTCGTAGCATTGGATTTTCGATCTCGTATATTGAAAATAGACCCTAATTTACACATCTCATATCATCAGATTCTCGTATGCCGAATGCTCGTATAACGGGACCTCCCTGTATAAGCAATATTTTATAGATATGACCTGTTTAGTAAATTATTATCCTTGTTGACTAACTAATTTGGTATATTCAGTGACTTTTCGTAATTTTATGGCTTGACAACACATTACAATTTTGTATAGCCAAGGAAAGATCTGGGCGTGAAGGGTTAAAAACATGAATACTTTTGGCATCTATAATTTCACTGTCCAGTTCAGTTCAGTACAGTTGTTGGTCGGGAGTCTGGCCTTTTTCAACGGCACTCCCTGACGTGTTTCTTCTTGCTGTCTGGGTCTTTAATTAGTTGTCTTCTCTTATTCTATCTTATTAGTTTCTTTCTTTTTCTTTCTTCTTATTTTCTCTGGTCATCCAAAAACTGTTGATTGTTCTTTTTGCTTCTTCCACATTCCCCTCTCCAAACAAATACTCCCCACTATAGCCTCTTCCTCCTCTAGGTAAGGTTGTTGTAGCCTCTTCCTCCTCTAGGTAAGGTTGTTGTAGCCTCTTCCTCCTCTAGGTAAGGTTGTTGTAGCCTCTTCCTCCTCTAGGTAAGGTGGTTGTAGCCTCTTCCTCCTCTAGGTAAGGTGGTTGTAGCCTCTTCCTCCTCTAGGTAAGGTGGTTGTAGCCTCTTCCTCCTCTAGGTAAGGTTGTTGTAGCCTCTTCCTCCTCTAGGTAAGGTTGTTGTAGCCTCTTCCTCCTCTAGGTAAGGTTGTTGTAGCCTCTTCCTCCTCAAGGTAAGGTTGTTGTAGCCTCTTCCTCCTCTAGGTAAGGTTGTTGTAGCCTCTTCCTCCTCTAGGTAAGGTTGTTGTAGCCTCTTCCTCCTCTAGGTAAGGTTGTTGTAGCCTCTTTCTCCTCTAGGTAAGGTTGTTGTAGCCTCTTCCTCCTCAAGGTAAGGTGGTTGTAGCCTCTTCCTCCTCTAGGTAAGGTTGTTGTAGCCTCTTCCTCCTCTAGGTAAGGTTGTTGTAGCCTCTTCCTCCTCTAGGTAAGGTGGTTGTAGCCTCTTCCTCCTCTAGGTAAGGTTGTTGTAGCCTCTTCCTCCTCTAGGTAAGGTGGTTGTAGCCTCTTCCTCCTCTAGGTAAGGTGGTTGTAGCCTCACACTTTTCTTTCTTTCATTACTGTCCAGGCTATTCCACATATCAAGACACTGATATTGTCTGTTGTTGAGCCATAAAATTACGAAAAGTCACTGAATATACCAAATTAACTAGTGGACAAGGATACTAAACAGGTCATAACTATAAAACATTGCTAATAGTCACTGAAAATCGTCTAATGGTACCCAAATTACAATGGAAATTACGTTCTGGGTCTCAGGGGGTTAAGCAAATCCTGAGTTCCCATTGCTCTTCCCATTGGCTTCTGAAAAATGTACCACAGTTTTGTGCTTAACATCCAATTTTTTGTGCGTTTAATGAATTTATTTGAAAGATAATTTACAACTCTACTCGAAAACCATTCAAGATATTTTTTCAATTTTTTTATGGTATGTAACACGATTTTTTTTTTTTTTTTTTTATACATTTGTGCCTATAGCGCCTGTAGGCAGTGGTGACCCAGGGGTGGGATGGTAGGCCCTGGGGGTTCACTTGAGGGCTGTGATGGTTGGTCCTCGCCCGTGGTGGCGCAGGCAGGATTGTTACAGTGACGCCTGTGATTAGAGGCTCATGCTGCCCCCCTGTGTCCTCCCATGCACTCACAATCGAAGGTAGAGTTGATAGGCAGGGCATATGGGTGTTCTTAGGCCACTCGACGGTGCAGAAAGATTATGGTTTTCTTCGGGGATCGAACTCGGGTCACCGAGAACGCCAGTTGGAGACGCTAACCACTCCGCTACTGCCTATACCTTAGATAAGGTAGTCTTATGTTCCTATTTTTTGATGTTCCTATGTTCCATGCAGGTTTCAGCTACACCAGGACCAGCCAGTGATGTTCCTATGTTCCTATGTTCCCTGCAGGTTCCGGCTAGACCAGGACCAGGTAGTCTTATGTTCCTATGTTCTTATGTTCCTATGTTCCTATGTTCTGTGCAGGTTCTGCCTGAACCAGGACCAGGGGAGCTACGGGCTGCCCGCGGCTGACGTGTGCGGGACGCTGCTGGGTGACCAGTGTCCCGTGGAGGTGGACTTTCCCTGCCAGCCATGGAAATACCGCACCTTTAACGGCTACTGCAACAACGTGCAGAACCCAAGGTACAACCACTGCATTTATTTACATTATAACTGAGAGGCAAAAATATCTCCCAGCGATGAAAAACTGTCGCCCAGTAAGAACATTTTTAACCCCTTCACGCCCAGATCTTTCCTTGGCTATATAAAATTGTCTGTTGTCGAGCCATAAAATTACGAAAAGTGACTTAATATACCACATGAGTGCATTTTTTTACCATGCTAACTGGGCGACCAAAATGTGTCTCAGTGATGGAAAACTGTCGCCCAGTAAGAACAATTTTAAGCTACTGGGCGACAAGATATTTGTTCATAAACCTTCCTGGATACAATGGTTCATCTTATCTGTGTGTGTTAGATCCAGAAGTGCTTCTTATTACTGCATAGGATCTTTATTTATACACAACATACAAAAGGGTGAAGTTGATGTACTACTACTACTACTACTACTACTACTACTACTACTACTACTACTACTACTACTACTACTACTACTACTACTACTACTACTACTACTACTACTACTAAAAACTACTACTACCAAAACACTATTTTAACAGGTAGGCCTTTACCTTTCTGGCTATCCAAAGAATGTCGCCCAGTAAGATTGGCTTAAAAAATGCCCTGACCACAGTAGTTAGTGGACAAGGATACTAAACAGGTCATAGCTATAAAACATTGCTTATAGTCACTACAAATCGTCTAATGGTACACAAATTACAATGGAAATTACGTTCTGGGCTTCAAGGGGTTAACATAGAATGGAATTTTTGCCTCGTTAAAAAAACAACTATAAACCATCATACCTCTCTCTCTCTCTCTCTCTCTCTCTCTCTCTCTCTCTCTCTCTCTCTCTCTCTCTCTCTCTCCTCTCTCTCTCTCTCTCTCTCTCTCTCTCTCTCCTCTCTCCCCCCCCCCCCCCCCCCTACAGATAGCTGAAGTATTTGATAGATAGTTAGATAGATTTGCTAGGTAGTAGAGGGGAGATAGGCTATTTTAAGGCTTTATTTATATTTATTTATTTTACGGCTTTATTTATATTTATTTATTTATAGGCTTTATTTATATTTAATTTCTATTTAAATTATGTTCTGGGTCTCAAGAGGTTAATTAATCCATGCCTTGTTAGATGGGGCAACGCCAACACCCGCTACCTGCGCTTCCTGCCGGCCAATTACGGTGACGGTGTGGCCGTCCCGCGCCAGGCCACCTCGGGGGACTTCCTGCCGTGGGCCGCGCCATCAGCCTGGCCCTGCACCGGGAGCATGACACGCACCACAAGTTTATGACGTCCATGGCGGCAGTGTTTGGGCAGTTCATATCCCACGACTTGGCTCACACCCCACAGATGGCAGGTGAGAACATGGAAAATACCCCACAGATGGCTGGTGTGTGTTTACCTAACCTAACTTAACCTAACCTAACCTAGCCTAACCTAACCTAACCTAACCTAACCTAACCTAACCTTACCTTACCTTACCTTACCTTACCTTACCTAACCTAACCTAACCTAACCTAACCTAGCCTAGCCTAGCCTAACCTTACCTTACCTTACCTAACCTTACCTAACCTTACCTTTAACCTCCTAACTGGGTCCAATAATAAAAGTTTAATAAAATTCCAAACAAAAGCGATACAGGTCACAAGAAGAGGAAGAGGGAGGCATTTTGTAAACAAGGAGACATATTCCTCCCCCCACCCCCTACCTAGTTGTATTACCAGTGCTTACCCCACAGATGGCAGGTGTGTGTTTTGAGTGTTTTTTATGCTATAGATCACTGCTTTTTTGTCTAATCATGAACTGAATCGTATTGAATTTACTGAGAGCAGCGAGAAAAACCATGCTAGTGAAAAAACCTATATGTTATAAATCTGTTTTTTTTTTCTCTGCATTAAAATTGTAAAGGTGTTTTTCGGTTTTTTTTTCATGGTATTGATCGGTTTTTTCTCTTCTCTAACTTTTCACGAATCTTTGAATCATTTACTATATTAAATTTTCTTTTCCATAGCCGTTTACTGACTCTCTCTCTCTCTCTCTCTCTCTCTCTCTCTCTCTCTCTCTCTCTCTCTCTCTCTCTCTCTCTCTCTCTCTCTCTCTCTCTCTCTCTCTCCTCTCCCTCCCCCCCCCAGCATTCAGATACCTAGTTGATAGTGTTGTTGGCACAGATACCTAGTTGTATTTACCTAGTTGTATTTACCTAGTTGTATTTACCTAGTTGTATTTACCTAGTTGTATTTACCTAGTTGTATTTACCTAGTTGTATTTACCTAGTTGTGTTACCAGTGTTTGGGCAGTTCATACCCTCCCGGTGCAGGTCATCAAATAACCGCGCCCTCGTCAGGTTGCAGAGTTGGTGGTACTCGTTGTAAGACTGCAATCTGTGGTCCCGGCCTCGCTGGATATTTAGGGCGGCGAGGTCAAGGCCGGAGAAAGGTCACCGCTTGTCTTCAAAGAGATGGTTGGTGACCTCGTCTGTGAGAAACTGGTCTAAAGTTTCCATGGAGACGGTGGTTAGTCCACGGATGATTTCGTCCAGCTGGTAGAGCAAGTCCGGGTTAAGGAAGTGTTTGCTCAGCTTGACGGGCGGGTCGTGCTTTGCTAAGATGCCGTCCATGCGCTCAAAGGAAGGCTTGAGCAGCGAGTGGCCGAAGCGGAAGGCAATGCCGAACTCGTTAAGCCAAGCACCGTCGGGTTGCAGTAAGCGTCGTAATCTGGGACACAAGCGGAAAGAACATGTCAAAACACCTATTGGGTGTCCAGGAAATGGACTTTTTGTATAAATGTACGAATATGCTATTTTCTCGGTTATTTACCTATCAATATTTTTTTGCTTTAAGACAAATGATAGCCCTTGATCTACTTCATATTTACTTCTCTATACATGTTGCACTTTTCTGCCTTATTTGTTTAGTTATTGAAAAAAACGTGATTTTAAAAATTCATGCGTGAAATCATACTATGCGTGACAATCCTATAGAGTTAGTCCCTTCCCCCACACTGAGGTGGCAACACTGGTCGCTGCATAACACTGACCTATCATGAACGCTTTCTGAAATATAAACTTATATATTTACTATAACTCGTTCAGCTCACAACTTGTTTCTCACACAGCCACACTTACCCATCAAAAGTTACTGTAAATGGATGGATCTGCAATTGTATCCCTGGAATTTCCAATTATTTAGCGATTTGTTTTTGTTTGGATTTCTGGCTGCTCAAAAATAATAAAAAATTGACGAAAATCTGGTTTTTTGTTATTTTGCCACAAAACTATTCGTCGTAAGAAAACTTATGGAAGTAACAAAGGTTCATCTTGAGGTGTTCTACATGACGCAGTAATCGGCTTGTCAAAACACCTCTTGGTTGTCGAGAAAATTGTTATTTTGTATAAATATACGAATATGCTATTTTCTCGGTGATTTACCAATCAATATTTTTTGCTTTACGCCAAATGATAGCCCTTTATCTACTTCATATTTATCTATCTCCATAGTTTTTGTATCTGCCATAGTTTTTTATATATTGAAAAAAACGTGATTTTGAACAAATATCAAGGCATACCCTTGCAAAATTTGCAATATTTTTTGAAAAATAGATTTGCTTGAAAATGAGTTCCTAGCAGTTATCGGGCATGCTGAACACGAATCTGGAGTCAGTTTTCAGTTACAATGATTAGAAGTCCCTATTTCAGCCAATTCACAATGACATGATACTTCCAGATATTCTTAAAACCACAAATTAGACAAAACTTACTACAAGACATAACAATATGCTAGGCATTGCTAGATTAATCATTACTTCAATACAACGATCAGTATTAGTATTTTCAGTATTAGTATTAGTATTATTAATCCGTATTTGAGCCACCCATGCGATTGTCAAAGTACTTATAAAAACCTAGGAATACTATAGCAATCCTGTGGGACTTCTAATGCCCTCCCAGGACTATTACCACCACCTACTACTACTACTAATAATAATAATAATATTACCACCTACTACTACTACTACCACTACTATTACCACCTACTACTACTACTACCACTACTATTACCACCTACTACTACTACTACTACTACTACTACTACTACTATTACCACCTACTACTACTACTACCACTACTATTACCACCTACTACTACTACTATTACCACCTACTACTACTACTATTACCACCTACTACTACTACTACCACTACTATTACCACCTACTACTACTACTACTACTACTACTACTACTACTACTACTACTACTACTACTACTACTACTACTACTACTACTACTACAACCACTACAACTTCTACTACTACTACTACTACTACTACTACTACTACTACTACTACTACTACTACTACTACTACTACTTCTACTACTGGATAGGCGATGTGCCATTATTGTGGAGGAAAGGAAATGTTGTTCCCATATTTAAGAAGGGAGACAGAGGACTAAAGTCAAATTATCGACCCGTAAGTCTAACATCAGTGGTGGGTAAATTATTGGAATCTATTATTGCAAAAAACATTAGAGAGCACTTAGATGAACATAGTTTGATCAAGGATTCACAACATGGAGTCACCAAGGGTAGGTCACCAATTTATTGAGTTTTGATAGGAAAGTTTATGAGACGGCAGATAATGATAAGGATTATGATATAATATATCTGGACTTTAGTAAGGCATTTGACAAAGTACCACACGAGCGACTCTTAAATAAGGTTAAGGCTCATGGAATAGATGGGAAGGTTCTTCATTGGATCAGAGCTTGGCTAAGTGATAGGCAACAAAGGGTTACAATTAATGGTTCTAAATCTGAATGGGGACTGGTGACAAGTGGAGTTCCATAAGGGTCTGTTTTGGGTCCATTACTATTTTTGATTTACATCAACGACTTGGATAGTGGGATTAGCAGTGATATCAGCAAGTTTGCTGATGATACTAAGGTAGGTAGGATTATTGGATCACAGTCTGATGTAAACATATTGCAGGGAGACTTGGATAAACTTAACGAGTGGGCAGTCAGATGGCAGATGGAATTTAATATTGATAAGTGCAGCGTTATGAATGTTGGTAGAAAAAACCCTGGTAGTAGATACACCATAAGCAATGTATCGCTGAAAAGATCAGAAGGTGAAAAAGATCTTGGAGTGAGGGTGAGCCCAGACCTCCGACCTAGGAAACAATGTATTGAGGCCAGAAATAGAGCTAATAGAGTATTAGGATTCATTACCAGAAGTGTTAAAAGTAGAAGTGCGGGAGTTATTCTAAAGCTTTATCTGGCTCTAGTCAGGCCTCACCTAGACTATGCGGTTCAGTTTTGGTCTCCATATTACAGGAAGGATATAGCCTCGTTAGAAACAGTGCAGAGAAGGATGACCAAAATGATACAAGGGATGCGTAACTTTAGTTATGAGAGGAGATTGAAGTTATTAAAATTACACACACACACACACACACACACACACACACACACACACAACACAAACACACAAACATAAACATCTATTCTTGCATGCAACGCCTCGCTCTATTCCAACACTAATGATCTCAAAGGTTATCATATTTTGTTTCCTGGAATTTGTCTTTCTGGTGTGACAATACATGAATTTTACACCTGAGCGGTCTTCACGGTAAACCAATAGAACTTTTCAATACGAGGCGAGACACTTCATAAAAGTACGGAAGAAATAAGGACTGACATATTTATTATGATACAACATGGAGTGCACTGAAGCTCTTAACTGTATCTAAGCTTAATCTAAGTATCTAAGCTTAAGTGAAGTTCTTAGATACGAAACATCTCAGAGGAATGTTAGCCAAGCTGGTATTTAGCCTTCACACCTTTGTATATTGGGTGTACAGGACTGGAAAAACGTCATTAAAAAAGAAATAGGGAAAAACTGGTTCACAAATAGGGTGGTAAATGATTGGCATGTCCTCAGTCGTCAGGTAGTTAGTGCAGAGTCATTAGGGAGCTTTAAAAGGAAGCTAGGTAAATTCAAGGATGGGGCTGAAAGGTGGATGTAGGTAGTGTTAAGTAACAGGAACAACCACGTGTAGGTCTCCCAGCCTCTTGTAGCTTCCTTATGTTCTTATGTTCTTATATCGCCCCTTGGTTAGACATACGGAAACATGTCATTTTTATACCAGGTCATTTCATAGTTAATATATTCTAGACGTATTGTACAGTGCAAAATGTATCTGTCTAGTAACACTGAAGATCAGATTTCATGAATTTTAATTACAGAGTAGCTTGTCCTCAATTTTCTGTCACGTTTATTTATAAAAAAACTAATAAAACTACAGCCGCTACAGACTCCAACGTAAAAAAATAAATAAAAAAACCCCTGGTGGATCCAAAGCTTAACCTGTGGTGTTTTTTGTTCCGTCAGCACATCGTCCATCTATCTATCTATCTATCTATATCTATCTATCTATCTATCTATCTATCTTATCTATCTTATCTATCTATCTATCTCTATTTATCTATTATCTATCTATCTATCTATCTATCTATCTATCTATCTATCTATCTATCTATCTATCTCTATCTATCTATCTATCTATCTATCTATCTATCTATCTATCTATCTATCTATCTATCTATCTATCTATCTATCTCTATCTATCTATCTATCTATCTATCTATCTATCTATCTATCTATCTATCTATCTCTATCTCTATCTCTATCTCTCTCTCTCTCTCTCTCTCTCTCTCTCTCTCTCTCTCTCTCTCTCTCTCTCTCTCTCTCTCTCTCTCTCTCTCTCTCTCTCTCTCTCTCTCTCTCTCTCTCTCTCTCTCTCTCTCTCTCTCTCTCTCTCTCTCTCTCTCTCTCTCTCTCTCTTTTCTCATTTCTATTCTGTCTAGTCTTGTCTCATTTCTCTCTATTTTTTTCATTATCTCTCACCACTTCTTTCACCTCCTCGCCTTTATCTCTTCTCTTCTCATTCCTCCTCCCTCCTTCTCTTCTCTTCCTCCACCCTCCTCTCTTCCGCTCTCCTCCTTTCCTCCTCTCCCCTCTCTCCCGCCTCCCCCTCGCTTCTCTCCCTTCTTTTTCCTCTCCTCTCCCTTTATCTCAACCTTTCCAACATCTCAAGTTCAAGTTGGGCAATGCCCTTGCTCTCACTATCCTATGGTATCTCTACAAACACACAATCTCCTCACACAGTACTCACACTGCATTTCAATCCTTCATTTACTATCTCATGTTTCGTATCACGTCATACGTCTTCTTTCATCTTAGCTCATTCTCTATTGTCTGAGGGGCTGTGCTTTCTGCTCTCGGCAGGGGCTCGTACTTCATCCTGTGCTCCAGGCTCGGTACTTACTCTCCATTCTTGTGTTCCGGGCTGCTCTCACTTTATCTTCTCTTTCCATGCTGGTCCTCACTTGCTGTTGATGGGGCTGGCGTCCCATCGTCATTCCTCACTCCTTCTGTCTATTCCTCCTCCATTATTTGAATTAGCAGAGTTAAGTATGAACTCAACTGCATCTCTAGCTTCACTACAATGTATCTTATACACACTTTTCACACAGAACGGCGAGGCCATTGAGCTGATGTTGACCATTCTTACATACAATGAACTTACTTATTATAAGCTACTATAACTACTGACTTGTCTTGGACCAGGTACTATAACTTGCTTAGGCTAGCGTAACCATCGGACTCACCACTCGGCTAATACTACACATATTTTGAATCTAAGACTTACTGACTACAACTATGCCATATACTTATATACACTACTGTATAAGGCCACTGCCTACTCTATCTATTATCCTCTACTGTAAGACGAATTATATACTTTATAAACACTATAAACACTTGATTTTATATTACAGCATTTATTAGACAATCTACTCTTATTTATTAGACATTTAATTCTATTTATAACTACTATTATTTAACTGACATGACTTGTATGGCTTATTATTACTTAGCTTATTATTATGTGAGCTTATTTATTACATTTATTTATGTAAAGACATTTATTTATTTATTAAGACAATTTTATTAAGACATTTATTTATTTATTAATACCATTATTAGACATATTTATTTATTAAGACATTTATTTATTATAACACTTATTAAACAATTTATTTACATTTATTAAGACATTTATTATTTATTAACACAATTTTATTAAGACATTTATTTTATTTTTTTAAGACATTTATTATTTATTTATTAAGACATTTATTTATTATTAAGACATTTATTAGTTATTTATTAAGACATTTTAAGACATTATTTTTAAGACATTTATTTATTTATAAACATTTATTAAGACATTTATTTATATTATTAAGACATTTATTTATTTTAAAATTTATTAAGACATTTATTTATTTATTAAGACATTTATTTAAGACATTTATTTATTTATTAAGACATTTATTTATTTATTAAGACATTTATTTATTAAGACATTTATTTATTTTATTAAAGACATATTATTAAAGACATTTATTTATTTATTAAGACATTTATTTATTTATTAAGACATTATTATTAAGACATTTATTTATTTATTAAGAATTTTATTTATTTATCAGAAAATTTAATTAAGACATTTATTTATTTATTAAGAGACTTTGATTTATTTATTAAGACATTTATTTATTTATTAAGACATTGATTTATTTATTAAGACATTGTATTTATTTATTAAGACATTATTTATTTATTAAGACATTTATTAAGACATTGATTTTATTTATTAAGACATTGATTTATTTATCAAGACTTTTATTAGACATTTATTTATTAAACATTAATTTACATTTATTAAGACATTTATTTATTTATTAAGACATTTATTTATTTACTTATTAAGACATATTATTAAGACATTGATTATTTATCAAATTTATTAAGACATTTATTTATTTATTAAGACATTTATTAAGACATTTATTTATTTATTAAGACATTTATTTATTTATCAACACATTTATTAAGACATTTATTTATTTATTAAGACATTTATTTATTTATTAAGACATTTATTTATTTATCAACACATTTATTAAGACATTTATTTATTTATTAAGACATTTATTTATTTATTAAGACATTTATTTATTTATTAAGACATTTATTTATTTATCAAGACATTTATTTATTTATTAAGACATTTATTTATTTATTAAGACATTTATTTATTTATTAAGACATTTATTTATTTATTAAGACATTTATTTATTTATTAAGACATTTATTTATTTATCAAGACATTTATTTATTAAGACATTTATTTATTTATTAAGACATTTATTAAGACATTTATTTATTTAAGACATTTATTTATTTATTAAGACATTTATTTATTTATCAACACATTTATTAAGACATTGATTTATTTATTAAGACATTGATTTATTTATTAAGACATTTATTAAGACATTGATTTATTTATTAAGACATTGATTTATTTATCAACATTTATTAAGACATTGATTTATTTATCAACACATTTATGAAGACATTTATTTATTTATCAACACATTTATTAAGACATTTATTTATTAAGACATTTATTTATTTATCAACACATTTATTAAGACATTTATTTATTTATTAAGACATTTATTTATTTATTAAGACATTTATTTATTTATCAACACATTTATTAAGACATTTATTTATTTATCAACACATTTATTAAGACATTTATTTATTTATTAAGACATTTATTAAGACATTTATTTATTTATTAAGACATTTATTTATTTATTAAGACATTTATTTATTTATCAAGACATTTATTTATCAAGACATTTATTAAGACATTTATTTATTAAGACATTTTGTTTCATGGTAAATTTTCTCCGAGCTATATTTTGACTCCCAGTCCCAGGTCACCCCCCAGCTAAGGTCACCCCCCATTTGAATATGACCTCACACGATGACCTCTTTCTAGGTGGGGTCACATCTCACCCTGGGGGGCTCGCATGGTCGGAGGTCAACTCGGAGGTCGCGACGTCTGACCCCCCACCACCTCGCCCCCCCCCATGTCAGGTCACCATACCTACTCAGGGGGAGGGCAGCTCGGGTCAACGCCCCCTCTCCTGCGACCCCACTCCAATTTAAATTGAAATGTCCACCACCACCACCACCACCATCGCCACCATCAACTAACTGATAGGCCCAGAACACCTATGTTTTGAATTAGGCCTAGAGTATAAGCCTATTGGGAAAATAGTTTATGTGTGGTGGAATGTTTTGAATAGCCATGTATTTTTTTTCATCATTTTTTCATATTTTAATTTCTCCGTAAAACAGGATATTTCGTACATTTCTTGGGTTTTTTGCTGTTTTATATTTGATGACGACGTTTTGAATCTCCCGAAAAATAACCGTTTCGGAAATATTTTCTTATATATGTTATTTGGGTTTTTTTCTGCGTCTTCGTAAATGATTAATAGTGTGTGTGTGGTGTGTGTGTTTACGCAAATATACGCTGGTTTCGGCAATGACGTAAATTATAGCAGCATTTATTTATTTATTAATTTTTATGCAAACATTTTGCGCTTAACGAACGACCAAAAAATACAGTTGAGCATTTTTGCCGAGTGCCGAGTGTTTGGAATTTGTCGTTTCGTTCGTATATTGTCGTTTCGTGACGGAATTTGACCGGCAGAATATGCGAGAACAGACGAACAGACGTACGTACGAGTATTTAGGGCCACTGCGTGTCTTGACTGAATGGCCAAACATACAGTCAGTCAGTCAGTCAGTTATAGATAGAGAATTTTTTTTTTTTGTCAAAAAGAACTTTTTATATATATTAGAATTGCAATGATCTTTTTTATATGTATAATAATTGAAATTGACACTTTTTATAAGAATAGACTAGGTGAGTGAGCGCTATCTGCCATGTGGTGGCCGTCTGGGAACCTCCCGGCAGCTAGAAAGTCGGGTCTGGGGGTGTCGGGCTTGACTTATTTTCCATTATTCCCTACCAAACCAGCTACAATTAAGTGTTGTCATGGTCAACATAGGCTTATGCAAAATGGAAATATACGAGTTTTACATTATTCATGGCGTTATAATGAGGATTGTTGGCAAAATAGAAGCATTCGATCACAGGTGTCCTACAACATTCTACTAAATACTGTAAAGGAATGCTTCAAGGTGGGTGCATGGGTTAATATTACCTTCTCTTTGCATACATGGCATTCCCTTTCTCTTATACAATCTCTTCGGTTGGTACGCATAGGCCATACCAACCTCACACACTCCTATCTCATGTCACGCTCCACCCCAACCCTCTGCACACCCTGTCAAGTTCCTCTCACTGTCCAACATGTCCTAATATCCTGCCCCCATCTTACTCCTGCCCGTTCCAGTTCCTTCCCTCATTTGTCCTCCCTTTCCCGACCTCCCTGTCTTGCGGACATTCTCCCGGAATCCCCCTCCTTCTCCCTGGAAAATTTAACCTCCTTCCTCCAACACATCCACATCCTACATCTGATCTCACCATCCTGCTGTAACATTCCGTTCTTTCCCCTTCCCTCATCGTTTCACTATTATTCTATAACCCTGACCCTTGATATGCTTTGCCATAGTGCCATATGACCCCTGATGCCTGGCACATTACCCTTTTTAGGCATTAACCCCTTCACTGCGGATATCAAATTATTAGGCCTACCCTCCTGTGCGGGAGGCTCAATTAAAACTATAAATAATTACTTATCATATTTAAAGTGCCTAAATGAATTGGATGCTTATTCCATACCAGAAAATCTATGTTTCGTCTTAGTGGAGGCTACCAGCTAAGTGAGGCGTTGCGTCAGAATGTAGCAACAGGGCCGTGACCGTGCTGCCAGACGCACAATGAAACCACTTACTACTCAACATAATACATTTTATTTTGGTACATAAATGTTTCCATGATATTGTTTATTATACACTTTGTTTATAAATAAGTCATTTTTACAAATATAACAACATGTCAATGCACCAATATTTATGTTCAGGCATTCGAACAAGTTATTGTGGCAGGTGTCGCTCTGTCCTGTCAAGGTGGCTTAGGCGCTCACCCACCACACCCACTCCTCACTCCCACTGTGTTGGTTTGTTTTACTTCAATTATATTCCCTACACATGCGATGTACAAATTACTATTATAGTTCCTTTGATATAAAACAGTAACCTAATTTACTTTACAAAATGTCCAGTGCAATACACCAACCACTCCATAGTTTTTGTGTGTATGGTATACCTGGAAGCCTGGGTACACACAGAGAGGAACATCACACTGTCGGCACTTGTGTGTTGTTCTTTGTTGTTTCTTTAGACCCCTGGCTGTGTGAGCACAGACGTGGCATCTCCTGTGTCCTTGTAGAGGCTCCATAAAGTGTCTTTCAACCAGACGTAAGCAATGTACTCCAATTTGTCCATTGGTGTAATGTTTGCCATGATAATACCTGTCAATCATCTGGTGGACAAGTTTTTTACTGAAGTCAAGCAGTGGCTGGGTACTACCAGTTGTCACTTGATGCAAGTACTAGTAACTATTGAGAAGTGACATATCCACCATATGGAAAAAGAACTTGATGTACCACTTGACAGTTTTTCTCAGACATTCCACACTGCTCAGCAACATATCACTTTTATCCACCAGTCTCATTTTCTTGTTATATTCCAGCACAGCGATGGGCTTTTTCACAACTTGTCCTTGTCTGTCTGGATTGGTACTGTCACACAGACCTCCTTCATGGACAGTGGAGAGCATGTGCACGACTCTCTTATCACACCATTTGATACACATCATGTTTTTGCTGTGCTGCTCCACAGGCTCACCTCGCTTGACCACAGGGAGTTTAGGCATGTTTTTTCTGTTTGCTCTCACAGTTCCACATGCACCAGAATTTTCATTGAGCAAGTATTGAAAGAGATTAGAGCTGGTACCAGTTGTCAACATATAGTACGTGTCCTTTCTGTAAATGAGGCGTCAGTAATGTTTTGACAACAGAGCCAGTAATACCTAGATGCACATCTTGCACTATCTCTGTTTCTTTCCCAGTATACACAATAAAGTCTGAAATGTATCCACTGTCGCAGTCACATAGTACAAAAAGCTTTACTCCAAAGCGATGACGTTTTAGTGGAATATACTTGTCTGAAGCTTAGGCGACCTCTCCATTTCATCAAACTCATCCACACACAATTCTTGAAAAGGCCTGAACTTGGTTTTGCAAGCTGTGCGTATTTTATCCAAAACAGGCCTTATTTTCTGTAGTTTATCACCTTCAACACATCTAGTGTTGTCAGTGAAATGCAGACACCGTAATATTTGAAGAAATCTGTCACGAGACATCAATTTTCCAAATATTTTTTGTTCGTGCACTTCATCTTTTGACCAATAGTCATTTATTCTGTTCTTCTTATTGTGGGACATAAGCATCATTATGCAAAAAAACAGATACATCTCATCTGTAGTTGTATCAGTCCAGTTTGCCAGTCTGCTACCAGGTGTAATACCAAGTAATGTTCCACGTACATAATGAGCATATCGATTCCTTTCTAAAACTATCATGTCCACCAAGTCACTATCGAAGAATTGAAGCAGGAAGTCCAGTTCATTCGAATTATCAGTCACAGAACAAGCATCAGTTACGCCAGATAATGTTGAATCAAAATGAAACTGTTTTGGTGCGAAGGGAGTTGAGCACCATTCCCATCTTCCAGCTGCCTCGCCTCCTGTCACCTGGCGTCTCGCGGCATTCCCACCCCGCGTTCGTTTCCCTTGTCGCTGTACACGTGGGTCAACAGCAGGCTCTGATCTATCACTTGACTCACTATCTTCACTGCTTTCCTCTTCTTCGTCACTGCTAGGCCATTCTCCACCACTTTCTAGATCACTCATTTCGTCTGTTCTATATCCATCAAGAATATGTTGAATATCTTGAATATTTTGCCTCGCCATTGAAGTGAGTCTGCGGCAACGTCAGCAGCGTCACACGTCGTACTGTACCGATTGACCTTATTGACCTCACACCAACTCACGCATGCAGAATAAGAAGTTCTAATGTATGGCAACACTTGACATTGTTGCCATACAAGCCTATTACAGCGAATATTTACCCGCAACATCCTTGAGCGCGGAGTTTAAATACAGAAACCCTATATGTACCAGCCGCAGTGAACCCTTAGATAGCTGAGAGACCGTATTTGTACCAGCCGCAGTGAATGGGTTAAATCAATCAATCAATCCGGAGATCCAAGACTGGTTATTCCGACTATCCATACGCCACAAAACAATATGATTCTGCTACCAGGGCTGCGCTCCATTCCGTGGATAACAGCAGATGCAGGTCTGCAGCTGACCTGCCCGGCCTGAATCCAAACTGATTAGTGTTGAGCAGGTGGTGCCTCTCAAGGTGCTCGGTGACTCTGGAAGCCACAATAGTTTCCAGAACCTTACTGGGCAGCGGCAGCAGGGACACGGGACGCTAGTTTTTGGCCTCGGTCTTTGCATTTTTCTTATGTACCGGGACCACACTGCCAACCTTCCATGCTTGTGGCCACCCGCTGGTTGGTAGGCAGTGGTTGAAAAGTGTGGCAAGTGGACGCGCCAGCTCCTGGGCACACTGGCGGAGGAGACGGGGACTGACGTTATCCCCCCACTGCTTTCTGCACGTCCAGATTTAACAGCAACGGTTTCACTTCAGCCGCACTCGTCACCACTCTCACTAGTTTATCACTGACTATTTCTGGCAGTGTGGGAGGCGTTCTCCCAGGGTCAGAGACGCATACCTTGTCTGTGAAGTGCATGGCCAGGAGATTGGCCTTATCACGGGCAGTCTGAGCCACGCTGCCGGCCACGCGGACCAGGGGAGGGACAGTGTTTCCCCGCCACTCACCCTGTTGCTCCTTGACAAGGCTCCACCAACGCTTATACCCGACCTGACCACGCTTCAGTTGACCCCTTAGGTTCACTTTCCACTGCTCAGAGGCCCACTCCTGGGTGGTCCTCACTCGCTGTGCCGCCTCTCTGTGCGTGTGTCTGTTCCGGGCCCTTGGGTGCCTCTTGAAGGCAACAGAGCTCCCCAGTTGGCAGCCTCCCACTTCCAGAGCGTGCGGGAATGTATCTCCTCACGTGGCCTCTTGAAGTGGATCTTTGTAAGGACAGCCACGTGGTCTGAGGTGCCCACAAAGTCAAGAGGAAAACACTGGACAGTGTGGGGGGGGAGGTCCGTCACCACAGGGTCAAGGGACGACCCAGAGCTGTGGGTGGGGAAGGACACGTAATTGTGCAGATGGTACACAGCTAACAGCGTGTTGAAGGCGTCACGCACTACATTCTGGTTTAGGTCACCAATGAGGATTAGATTTTTGCACTGGTTAGCTGTCATCCTAGTGTCAATGTTCAGTGTCAGGAAGTCCAGTAGCACTGTGCCCTGCGAGGGGGGCGATAACACCCAACACGTGGCATACCTTTCCCATTACTATCTATTATCTTTAGTGCTAGTAACTCAAGGCCCGCTCAACCACCTGTACGTTGAGAGTTTCCTTGTTACAGAAGGCTACACCCCCGCCTTGAGTTGAGCGATCCTTCCTTAGACAGACACACAGACAGACAGACAGACAGACAGACAGATATAAGTCTGATAATTGTAGAGACTTATCTGGTATGAGTTAAAATGGTACTTCCAGCTTTGTACACATTTATTTAGAGTCCAGTAAGGAGCGTAGAGATTACAACCAAGTGCAATGAATGTCTTGAGCACAGCCAGAGAGTGCCGGATGGAGAGAGTGAGCACAGCGTGTAAACAGACAGACAGTCAGACAGACAGACAAACCCCAAAAAATGTATATAAAATAATATTACCCAAAAATATAAGTGACATTTAAAAAAAAAAAATATCCCAAATTTGTTTTATTACATATTAACAAAAGTTTTCATGTATGTGTGTGTGTGTGCGTGTGTGTGTGTACATAAGTATTGTAATTCATGTACTTATATTAATCCAAATGTTTTCCCCTTTTTGGAAATAAATTATGAAAATGACTTACTTTTTTATTTTTTGTGTGGAAAGAGAGAGAGAGAGAGAGAGAGAGAGAGAGAGACAGACAGATAGACAGTGAGAGAGAGACAGACAGACAGAGAGAGAGAGAGATAGACAGACAGACTGAGAGAGAGAGACAGACAGACTGAGAGAGAGAGAGACAGACAGACAGACACAGTGAGAGAGAGAGACAGACAGACAGTGAGAGAAAGAGGGATAGACAGACAGACAGTGAGAGAAAGAGAGAGACAGACAGACAGACAGTGAGAGAGAGACAGACAGTGAGAGGGAGAGAGACAGACAGAGAGAGAGAGAGAGACAGAGACACAGAGAGAGAGAGAGAGACTTATTTATTTATTACACCTTCATCTTCTTGTGGTCGATTTTGGCTCTCATAGCCCTCATTTTGGCAAAATTCAGATATCTCGTCAACAGTCATTCATACTAGCCGTTGTTAAACAACACAGCCACTCTGCCTGTGTTGTTTAACAACGGCTAGTATTAATGACTGTTGACGAGATATCTGAATTTTGCCAAAATGAGGGCTATGAGAGCCAAAATCGACCACAAGAAGATGAAGGTGTAATAAGTCTCTTTTTTCTCTCTGTTTGTCTCTCTCTTTGTCTGTCTCTTTTTTTCTGTCTATCTCTCACTGTCTCTTTTTCTCTATCTCTTTCTGTATCTCTATCTCTTTCTTACTGTATCTTTCTCTTGATCTCTCTTATCTCTATTTTTTTCTGTCTGTTTCTCTGTTTCTCTCTCTCTTTGTCTGTTTCTCTATCTCTTTTTTTTTCTCTCTCTCCATGATGTAAAGAAGTCTATGTCTATGTATACAAAAAAATAATATAAGTTTATGAGACGGCAGATAATGATAAGGATTATATAATATATCTGGACTTTAGTAAGGCATTTGACAAAGTACCACACGAGCGACTCTTAAATAAGGTTAAGGCTCATGGAATAGATGGGAAGGTTCTTCATTGGATCAGAGCTTGGCTAAGTAATAGGCAACAAAGGGTTACAATTAATGGTTCCAAATCTGAATGGGGACTGGTGACAAGTGGAGTTCCACAAGGGTCTGTTTTGGGTCCATTACTATTTTTGATTTACATCAACGACTTGGATAGTGGGATTAGCAGTGATATCAGCAAGTTTGCTGATGATACTAAGTTAGGTAGGATTATTGGATCACAGTCTGACGTAAACATATTGCAGGGAGACTTAGATAAACTTAACGAGTGGGCAGTCAGATGGCAGATGGAATTTAATATTGATAAATGTAGCGTTATGAATGTTGGTAGAAAAAACCCTGGTAATAGATACACCATAAGCAATGTATCGCTGAAAAGATCAGAAGGTGAAAAAGATCTTGGAGTGAGGGTGAGCCCAGACCTCCGACCTAGGAAACAATGTATTGAGGCCAGAAATAGAGCTAATAGAGTATTAGGATTCATTACCAGAAGTGTTAAAAGTAGAAGTGCGGAAGTTATTCTAAAGCTTTATCTGGCTCTAGTCAGGCCTCACCTAGACTATGCAGTTCAGTTTTGGTCTCCATATTACAGGATGGATATAGTGTTGTTAGAAAAAGTGCAGAGAAGGATGACCAAAATGATACAAGGGATGCGTAACTTTAGTTATGAGAGGAGATTGAAGTTATTAAAATTACACTCACTCGAGAGACGCAGAGTAAGGGGCGATCTGATAGAAGTTTTTAAGTGGATAAAGGGATTTAATAAAGGAGAGGTAGGAAAAGTTCTTACGGCTTTTAACCAGGGTAGAACAAGAAGTAACGGATTCAAGCTGGAAAAGCGTAGATTTAGAAAGGAAATAGGGAAAAACTGGTTCACAAATAGGGTGGTGAATGAGTGGAATGGTCTCAGTAGACAGGTAGTTAGTGCGGAGTCATTAGGGAGCTTTAAAGGGGAGCTGGATAGGTTCATGGATGGGGATGAAAGGTGGATGTAGGTAGTGTTAGGTGACAGGAACTACCACGTGTAGGCCTCGCGGCCTCTTGTAGCTTCCTTATTTTCTTATGTTCTTATGTAATATGTAGGAAATAATAAAAAAAAATCAATCCTTTTGTTTTTATTGAATCCATTTGCATTAAAATAAACCATTGGTCAAACCATTTAAATAACAATAATAATAATAACAACAACAATAATAATAATAATGAAATGATACATAGTTATAGATAGCTATCCCATGTCTTCTATATATCTATGTATAGGTATGTATATATAGCTGTTATGTATATGTGTATAGCTAGTAGTATAATAGTATTTCCTTGCTAACAAATACTCGCTCATTAATTTACTGATTGCAATGCTTTACAAGATATCATATAAATAGAACTTTTAAAGAGAGAGAGAGAGAGAGAGAGAGAGAGAGAGAATCATAAAGTTTGAAGTTTTGAAGTTTATTGAGAGAAAAGGTGGGGGAAGTTACAAAGAGGGGGGGGGGACAAGAATACCAAGTACAGAAATACAGAAATACAGAAATATAATAAAGTGGCCGGGCAGTCCGGCTTGCTGATTTTAGTTAAAACATTCACACACCCAAAAAAAAGAAAAAAAATTTCAATCTAAATATTTTTTAAGTAACATAAAAACAAAGGATATAAACACATACTAATTATAGGATGAAGTGAACAGGTAAGTTAAAAGACATGAGTATAGACATATCAAAATTTGAAATAAGACAAGACACAGAGAAGAAAACAAATATGCGTTAAAACAAAACAAAAAACTGAGTAACCAGTAGATAATGAAGAAGTGGGTTTGACACGGGATACATAATTAACTCAAAGTTAACAGATTAAATTTTTTTTTTTTTTTTTTTTGACGAGAAAAAGAAAAACAAAAAACGTGAGGACATAAAGCAGAGGTAAGAGTAACGCGGGGCGGGATCGCGGTCATCACGCAAGGCCCTCAGGCTCCCGGGGAACCACCCGTGGGAACAATCCGGGGCCGCGTCGCTGAGTTCCTGCAGGACCAGAAACTGCTCCCAGTCTTCCTCCTGCATCCGGAGCCACACTTGTGAGGCCATGTGATGCAGGCGGACATTGATGGCTGGGAGGTCGACGGACTCGTGTAGCGACTCCATTGTCACGAAGTCGTCCCACCTGTGGTTCACCACGAACCTGAGAGCAGCGTTCTGCACCCGTTGCAGCTTACTGATTGCTGTCCTGCTCAGGGCGTGCAGCGGTATCGGGGGGTAGGTGAGGACAGGGAGGACCAGCGCCTTGACGAGGTGGAGCTTCAGCCCAGCGTCGAGGTTCCGGAACCGGTAGAGGGTGAACAGGGCGGACTTTGCGCGCCGTACTCGTGACGTCACGTGCGACACGTACCCTCGCGATGATACTTGCAGGCCGAGGACGGTGCCGCTGGCCTGGAAGTCCACCACTCTACCGTCCACCATTAGCGGTGGGGGGTTCTGGGTCACCATCGGGATGACGCTGAACTTGGCGAGGTTGGTCTTGATCCTCCACTCCTCCTCGAAGGCGCTGATCCTGGCTACCTCTCTCTCAGTGCGGGCGTTGAGCATGGCGCTGGATCGTCCCGGATGGAAAACGACCTGGGACACATCGTCGGCGTACAGGACATTCATGCCCGCCACCGACGACGGGCAGTCACTGGTGTACAGGACATACAGGGTTGGGGAGAGAACACTACCCTGCGGTACTCCTGTCTCCAGTGGGAAGGGGGGGCCAACCTGGGTGCCGACCTTGATTCTGGCCGTCCGATCCTCCAGGAAGTCGCAGAGTAAACGCTCGACCGGGCCCGGGAGCCCAAGGCGAAGCAGCTTGTACTTGAGTCCAAGGTGCCACACCTTGTCGAACGCCTTGCTGACATCCCGGAGGACCAGGTTGCACCTGTAGCCGGAGGCGTGATGGATGGCGAGGGCCTCCGTGGCCACCGCGATGGCGTGAGTGGTGCCCCTTCCACGGCACCCGTACTGCGCGTCGTTGTACAGGCCGTTTTCCTCCAGGTAGTTGCGGAGCCTCCCAGCGATGACTCTCTCAAACAGCTTTCCCGGAACCTCCAGGAGGGAGATGGGGCGATAGCTGTCTGGGCGGGTAGGTGCCTTCCCAGACTTGATCAACATCCTCATCTCCGCTTCCTTGAAGCGTTCCGGGAAGTAACCAGCCGAGAGAGCCGCGTTCAGGATGTCCCACAACCGATCCATCGCCCGCTCTGGGATGTGAGAGAGAATAACTTTGTTAATACCGCTGATGCCCGGGCAGGTACTCTTGCTGTGCCTCAGGACCCCCCGAAGCTCCCCTGAAGAGATCAGGGAGTCGAGCTCCGAGGTGCCCCTTATCCTCGTCGTGTCCGCCGACTCATAAGGAGTCGACCTACGTAGATTTTCAGTCATTTAATCCAGCACAATGTCATTGTCATCGTCGTCAAAGTCATCCCGGTACACAGTCTCCCAAACAGAGGTGTGCAGCCGGGCTTTGTCAACGTCGGAGTGGTGTTTTAGTCCGTTGGTGTCTACTAAATATGTGTCTTTGTTAGTCGCGTCCAGAAAGTCTCTTTACTGCTCGCCAAAAAACTTTTGGGTCCCTGTGTGAAGCCGACAGTCTGGCTAGAGCACTACCCCTGGACTGCCGGGATTCAACACGTCTGGCGTCCTGTAGTGTTAAGCGTAAATGAATGTAACGTCTGTAATTGTCATAAGTCCAACCTGCTCTTCTGGCCTGGGCCCGAAGAGCCTGGAACTGTATACGTGTCATCTGTGTCAGTCTGGAGGGTGTACAGTATGCTGGCGTCTTGTGAGCAGTCTTGGGTATGTGTCTGTCAGCAGCAAGTTTGACTGTGGACATCCACGAGTCAAGTCCGCTCAATATCGTCCAAGGTCGCCCGGGATACGTCAGGTAGGTCGGCCATTTGTAGTGACTCGTCCCCGTCAAAAGCGTCCCCGTCAGTTCTGTTGAAGGCGAAGGATTTAGGAACAGGTATGGGAATGGGGGAAGTGGATATGTCGAGTATAATGGGAATATGATCGCTGGTGGTTAAGGGGCCTGGCGTGATAGAATGATATAAGAAATTAGCGGCATTAGAAAGAACAATGTCAGGAGAAGTAGCAGAAAGAGGGCCGTAGTAGGTGGGAAAATGTGGACCAAGGTGATTGGCTGTCTGACGTCTGAGGTAGGCCACGAGCTCACGACTGTTTTGATTGGTCGATCTGTAGCCTAGGGTCGGGTGTCTGGCGTTCAGATCCCCAGCAATGAAAACTGGGGATCGTCGTCTTAACAGTCGCAAGAAGTCAGGGTGAGGAAGGAAGGGACGTCTGGGGGGGAAGGTATGAGGTGGCGATGAAGACAGGTCCGTCAGATGTGTCTATCTCAATTGCGAGGGTCAAGGACAAAAAATCATCCTCGACCCTGCACTGTAGCGAGCCCCTGACCGCTATGGCGACCCCATCCATGGGCTCGCCGCTGAGATTTTGTTGATAAGTCCTGTACCCTGGAATTTTCAGTCTAGTCTCGTCATTCAGTCCGTGTCCGTTGATCAGGATGATGTCTGGGTCGTATTGTCGGTAGCAGTTACTCAGATCAAAGCGTCGTGTGGTCCAGTGAAGTACAGGGAGGTCCCGTTATACGAGATGTGTAAATTAGGGTCTATTTTCAATATACGAGATCGAAAATCCAATGTTACGACATTCAAACTGGGGTGAGTAAAATTACCAAGTTATTTACTAAAGTAAATTACAAGTTATTTACTAAAATTATAAACATTTACTGACTACATATATGATTTTACCTAAGGTTGTACGATAATCAATCTGAAAATAACGTGCAGACTGGCCAACGACTGCTCGAGACTGGTATTAGCAGAGGTAGGAAGTCTCCAGGCTCGCTTATTATTGTTTGGTATGCTATGAAATATAATTTCTCTAGGTGAATGTAGACATATGATTGCATTTGGATAGATATCATTCATATATATGAGTAAAGAGATGAAATACAAGCAAGGGACTCATCCACGTCTGGCAGCACGGCCTTTGGTAGCAGCAGCAGCAGCATGAGCCAGCCCATGAAGCCCGTGAGGTGGATATCAACACCATTAGACCAAGGGAGATAGATGTCTTTGGTAATATTTAGTAGGGGAGCGAGAACCCCTTGAGGAATCCTATGATCCCTGGTGATATCCTATGGTGCTATCACAGGCGTGGGAGCTGACTGTCTTCAGGAAGGCACAGGTGAGGCGGATGACGACAGGTTTTTACTCAAAAGTTTTGAGTGGCGGCGCCGCTGGAGCCGCCACAGTAGGTTTTGGCAGGATTAAACGTCTTATTACTCGTTATTATACAACTTAGTGATTATGGTGTGATGTTATATACACGTGTCATTATCTATATCAATGTAGCACCGTGTTTCACCTTAAATAAGGGTGATTTAAAGATGTTATGATGAGGCTGATGAGGCGCGACTAGCGGGGCAGTGAGTGATGGAGAAAAATTCTTGCCGCGGGGCCGCCCCATGACACGAATATTCACTATTTCAACCCACATACACACCTTCTACCACCAAAACACTAGCAACACAGGCTCCTTACTTATATATCTTACTATCTGATACATTAAAACTCCTTAAAACGCAAGCATTCCAAATAAAACGAGAATTAGTTTGAGATGACGGGGACAAGGCGGAGAGAGGCAGTCTGGCATGCCATTCTTGCCCGGAAATGTCTCGCTGACTTGTGATTGGTCGAGAAGTTTTAAAAACAGTTTGTCATTGGCTGGTGACTGATGATGAGCTTGATGACATCATTTATGTTTTATGTTTAATTAATGTGCAGTTGTTATTTTGTGTGCTATTTTCTCTTTCAGAATGGTTTTTCTACAGAATAGGTAGTACAGTGTGGGTAATATAGACGCTGTGTGTTTGTTGTGTTTGCTATAGTTTATTTTAGCTTCAAACACATAGGTTTTTTTTTAGTTTTTTAAATTGATGGGGTCCTGGAACCAAACCTATATTTTACCATTAGTTATGTGTTTCGTTATACCAGATTTCGCTTTAGGAGTATGCCAGGTGGAACCTAACTGCTCGTATCTTCGGGACCTCCCTGTGTATATATATATATATATATATATATATATATATATATATATATATATATATTATATATATATATATATATATATATATATATATATATATATATATATATTATTTATATATATATATATATATATATATATATATATATATATATATACTTATATTTTCCTCTACCTGTACTATTCGTGCCCCAAAGGGCTGTTAAGGCTTCCTCAATACTCCCATCTCTTGCCCCTTTCTCCTCTCTTCCCTCCCCTTTCCCCCTCCATTACAGCACCTCATCCTTATTTTTTCCCTTTTATTATTGGATCATAAGATAAACTACATTGAAAGATAAGGAAGAAAATGCATAAGTTTTCACAATATTTCAGCGGCTCATATTAACCTTTCTCTAAAATATATTTCACTGTATGAATACATCACATTTACTAGGATATAGAATCGTGAGACAGGAAGGGCATTGCACTGTATGACATGTAAGCACTCATGTGACATCCCCCCTTCTTCCTCCCATGTATTCCCTATCCCTGAAGTTATACCCTGGAGGATATAACTTCTGTTGACACTTCCTCATGAGCCTCACACACTCCCTCCCAGATAAGCCCTTAACAGACGCTACATTATCTTTTCCTTTTGCTAGACAAATCATAACCTGATATATGGTGAAGAAAAGTAAACGTGTCCGTAATAGCCCATTATTGATAGGCTTCACACACTTCCTTTCAAGTAAGTGTCTACAGCTCCACCCATCTCAAATGACTACATACAGTATTTTCAAATGAGTGTTCAAATTTATGACAAAACGTTAACATCTATACATATTTGAGGGTAATGCTCTACACAACTTTTAACAAGCTGCTTTGACATACAAGAAATTTGGGCAATGTTACAGGTGGCTTGATACATATTATATATTTATGTAGCCAAGCAGTCTATTTCAAATTCAACCAATTTTCAACATCATTTGCATCTAGAGGACATAATTTCTTTTTAAAACATGTTCTACAAAAAATATTGTCACATCTATTTACAGCATTAATATTTTCTCACCTAAAGCAACACATCGTGGCAAGTGGTCAACTGCAGCTTTTGAAATGTTGTCAGCAAGGACACCCGGGAACTGAAAGAATACAGTTCAGTATCATCAAATAGTAGACATCAAACATAGACAGATAAGATAAGATTTTCATCCTATCTAGACACTTTGCAAGTACCAACTACAAGGTTATTGACTATACAAAGCGCCACCACGTCAGCACGAACTAGGCGGACTCGAACCGCTGACCAAATGCACAGGGACGCTGCACATTGCGAGCTCACGTCTCTACCAACCTTGCCACCCTGACGGGCTCAAACATAGACAAATGCTGGTGTAATACTGGGTCTAAGAAGACTAACACTTAGAAAAATAGTAGGCAAAATACATTTATCATTCATTTATTTCACAGCATCGGCAGGCGATCGCCAGCCCGCGCGGAAGGTTTAATAGTACGGCCCTCAATGCTTAATCATTCGAAAACTTCAAATCTTACACCTTTTTATCAATGTTGTTACTTGTATTTGTGTTGTGCAGTTCACATGAAAAAATTCTTGATGTAATAAAATCATGTGTTCAACTGGCTTCCCTCTACCAAAGAGTTTCAAGTTAGTATGATCATCTTTACTTATTGAAATATATTTTCAAAAACTTTGTAGTGCACTCCCAACCAAAATATGTATACAATATTTTGTTTAATATCATCATGGACAAAATACGTACAGTGACAAAACGCAACATTTCTTTACAAAAATTCAGTTACGTACGCAACAATGAATTTGTACCAACTCGTTTCACACACTAAATATTAGATGTAATGCAAAAAAATGTCTTAAATTTCAAATCAACGGGAACAGGATTTATTTGACACCTTTTTGGGTTAACGCAAAATTTTTCAAGGACGTAAATCGTGCGTTAAATGAGGTAGCTATGGGTGCATGTTCAATACTCATAAAATTATACCATGATTTTTTATATACAATTCAGCATACAGCACCTGTAGGGTTTAATTTCCTTGAGCTCAGCCATGGTTGGGATTTTCTGCATGTCAATACTCTGTATGTATTGCAGAAAGAAGCAGTGTAGTGAAGACCTTAAAACCCAGTGTTGATGTGACTGCCACACAGGATAAGTATTGATGATGTCTATTTTGTCTGGCGTTCCAGTCCCTGTAGATCAGTGGTTCTTAAACTTTATCGTGCAGCGGACCCCTTTTCTTAAAGCTAATCATGTGGTGGACCCTTAATTCTGAGGTTTCCCCTTGACACTATCTCGTGAGTAAAATTTTTAAAAGGAGTTTGTTTTCAAAAATATACTGAAATTGTTACTGAATTATTTATTAATGGCTTAACTTTAACATAACTATTCAAGTTTTACCTCACATAGCGTTATTTATTTCACAATTTACAATTTACATTTTTACACACAAATTTCACTGAACAACAACCTTTCGTCCTCACGTATCGATCCTAATGGGATGAATGGTACTGCTTTTGCTGATTCGTGATCCAAGTGATATCTGGCTCCAATCTGCTGAGCTTCAGTCGCATGTCTGGTAAGACATTGATTCTGTTGCGCTTTCTTGTTTTATCAACCAATGTGGAAAATCCAGTTATATATTGTTGGGAACGGCATCAAGTGCCTCAAAGCCAATTCTGCGAGTCCAGGGTAGTCTGGCTGTACTTGAGACCAAAGATCTGTCAAACTTCTCTCCCTGAATAGTTGCTGAAGTGTCCCATTTGTTGCAATTTCAACAAGGGTACCAACCTCTTTTGATGGCAACTTGACACTGACATTTTCTATCTCGGCTTCATCAGCAGCAAATTGATTTTTAATCCACTCAAAGTTTGGGTCTGGTTCTGGAAAATAATTTCCTAACTCTGAGTGAAGGCCTTGAATATGAGCTATGAAAGCTTGTGTTGTGTCACCCTCTAGCTCTTCTTCGACAGTGAGAAGGAAGTCTGCTAAGGTAGGAAAAGACTCAACATTTTTGCGGTCAAGGCGGCCACACCATAATACAGCCAAATTCCTAACATCCGACCTCCAAACATCCGACTTGTCCAAACAACCGACTTTTTTCACCACCACATTGTGTCTTGTTTTGGCCATTTTTTTATTTTTAGTTTTTAGAAAACATTGATTTGTGGCTTTATTTATGCATGAATTTTACTTTCGCGTATACCACTGGATCGGCCTTCAAGAGCTGCATCTTTTATGTTCTATACAATTTTGTCCTTACGTTTATGGTTACTGTGATATCCGAACATCCGACTATTCCAATTCTAAATTCCAATTTTAAATTGCGTCGGTGGGCCTAGTAACTATATATGCAGATTTTACCCGTCGGTGGGCCTAGTAACTATATATGCAGATTTTACCCGTCGGTGGGCCTAGTAACTATATACAGTAAAAGCCTTATAACTCGGCACTGTATAACTCGGAATTTGATATAACTCGGCATGGCAAAGACAAGTTTTTTTTATTTTTTTTATTTTTTTACACCTATGCCTATAGCAGTGTAGGCAGTGAGCTCCATGGGTGGGATGGTAGGCCCTGGAGGCTCACTTGAGGGCTGTGATAGTTGGCCCTCGCCCGTGGTGGTGGCGCAGGCAGGATTCTTATAGTGACGCCTGTGATTAGAGGCTCATGCCATCCCCTGTGTCCTCCCATGCACTCACAGTCGAAGGTAGAGTTAATGGACAGGGCATAGTGTTGCAGTAATTAAGTGCTCAAGTGATGTAAAATTAGGTTGTACAGGTACAGTACACTCGATACAATACAGTACAGAGTTGTGATTATAAAGTGATTAAAGTGATACCAGTGTTAAAATGCGACTGAGTCCCCCTAACATCTTCTACATGTTACAACAAGGCTCCCCTCTCCTTGAATTACATGCCTGCTGCTACCCGTTCATTGGTAAGTGTAGTTTTTATGCTATTACAGTACTGAATTTTTAATTTTTTTTTACCCATATCAGAGGAGGACATTGCATAACTCGGCACATTGAATAACTCGGCAAGGGCCAGAGCCCCTATCGTGCCGAGTTATAAGGCTTTTACTGTACGAGCAAATTGAGTTACGAGCTCGATCAATGAACGAATTAAACTCGTAAGGCAAGGTACCACTGTATATATATTTGTGTGTGTGTGTGTGATATGTGACAAAAATGATTGAAAAACAAATTGAACCTATACCTAACCTAATCTACCTTTACCTAACTTGAAAAAAAAGTTATTTGAGACAGAAACAGAAACGGTTAGAAGATTAGGTCTAGAGTACTTTCCCGCCCTTATTAATAGGTAATTTTTTCTCTAGACCTTCACAGATCCCTTCAGATACTTCTAAAACGTAATTATAAACTGGGGGAGAGATGCCCACCCTTAATCCCCCTAAAATTACTCTCCCGGAACCCCCCAAAATGACATTACTAACCTAAACTTACCAATAACCTCCAAGCAAGACCTAATTGCAGGGAAAAACTAGAATTTTACCAGGTTAGGTTAGGTTATATTGAGGTTAGGTTAGTAATATTTTTTTGGGGGGGGAACTCGCTAGGAGGTTATTTTAGGTTTTAGTGAGGTTAGGTTATAGTGAGGTCAGATTAACCATAATTTATTTTTAAGGGGTCCAGGGGGGTCGTTTAGCGGGGGGGGGGGGTTTAAGGGGGCATCTTTCCCCCACTTTATAATTACGTTCTAGTTATGTGAAGGGATCTGTGAAAGTCTAGAGAAATAAACCCACTAATAAGGGCGGGAAAGGACTCTAGAATTTTACCGGAGATAAATTCAAAACACATAAAAACTCACCAGAAAAAAAAAAAGTTTCGTCCACCAAAGTGAATTCGGTGTCAAGCTGGAAAAATACAGCAACGGCGCAGTTCTCGTCCATGATAACCGAATCTTCTCATTAGGAAGTAGGGTAAATATTCCGCAGGAGTTGGTGGCGCAAACTGAGTTCTATTAGGCTGTATTTTTATCGGCCGTGATCCAGTTAGGACGTCACAACTTTAGGTCATAAGACTTTTGGCCATAAGATGTTTAAGCCACAGGAACCTTTAGGCCATAAGATGTTTAAGCCACAGGAACCTTTAGGCCATAAGATGTTTAAGCCACAGGAACCTTTTGGCCATAAGATGTTTAAGCCACAGGAACCTTTAGGCCATAAGATGTTTAAGCCACAGGAACCTTTAGGCCTTGAGATGTTTAAGCCATAGGAACCTTTTGGCCATAAGATATTTAAGCCACAGGAACCTTTAGGCCTTGAGATGTTTAAGCCATAGGAACCTTTTGGCCATAAGATGTTTAAGCCACAGGAACCTTTAGGCCATAAGATGTTTAAGCCACAGGAACCTTTAGGCCATAAGATGTTTAAGCCACAGGAACCTTTAGGCCTTGAGATGTTTAAGCCACAGGAACCTTTAGGCCTTGAGATGTTTAAGCCACAGGAACCTTTTGGCCATAAGATGTTTAAGCCACAGGAACCTTTAGGCCTTGAGATGTTTAAGCCACAGGAACCTTTAGGCCATGAGATGTTTAAGCCACAGGCACCTTTAGGCCATAAGATGTTTAAGCCACAGGAACCTTTAGGCCATAAGATGTTTAAGCCACAGGAACCTTTTGGCCATAAGATGTTTAAGCCACAGGCACCTTTAGGCCATAAGATGTTTAAGCCACAGGAACCTTTAGGCCTTGAGATGTTTAAGCCACAGGAACCTTTAGGCCATAAGATGTTTAAGCCACAGGAACCTTTAGGCCATAAGATGTTTAAGCCACAGGAACCTTTAGGCCATAAGATGTTTAAGCCACAGGAACCTTTAGGCCTTGAGATGTTTAAGCCACAGGAACCTTTAGGCCTTGAGATGTTTAAGCCACAGGAACCTTTTGGCCATAAGATGTTTAAGCCACAGGAACCTTTAGGCCTTGAGATGTTTAAGCCACAGGAACCTTTAGGCCATAAGATGTTTAAGCCACAGGAACCTTTAGGCCTTGAGATGTTTAAGCCATAGGAACCTTTTGGCCATAAGATGTTTAAGCCACAGGAACCTTTAGGCCTTGAATGTTTAAGCCATAGGAACCTTTTGGCCATAAGATGTTTAAGCCACAGGAACCTTTAGGCCATAAGAATGTTTAAGCCACAGGAACCTTTAGGCCATAAGATGTTTAAGCCACAGGCACCTTTAGGCCATGAGATGTTTAAGCCACAGGAACCTTTAGGCCATAAGATGTTTAAGCCACAGGAACCTTTAGGCCATAAGATGTTTAAGCCACAGGAACCTTTAGGCCATAAGATGTTTAAGCCACAGGCACCTTTAGGCCATGAGATGTTTTAAGCCACAGGAACCTTTAGGCCATAAGATGTTTAAGCCACAGGAACCTTTAGGCCATAAGATGTTTAAGCCACAGGAACCTTTAGGCCATAAGATGTTTAAGCCACAGGCACCTTTAGGCCATAAGATGTTTAAGCCACAGGAACCTTTAGGCCTTGAGATGTTTAAGCCACAGGAACCTTTAGGCCATAAGATGTTTAAGCCACAGGAACCTTTAGGCCATAAGATGTTTAAGCCACAGGAACCTTTAGGCCATAAGATGTTTAAGCCACAGGAACCTTTAGGCCATAAGATGTTTAAGCCACAGGAACCTTTAGGCCATAAGATGTTTAAGCCACAGGAACCTTTAGGCCATAAGATGTTTAAGCCACAGGCACCTTTAGGCCATAAGATGTTTAAGCCACAGGAACCTTTAGGCCTTGAGATGTTTAAGCCACAGGAACCTTTAGGCCATAAGATGTTTTAAGCCACAGGAACCTTTAGGCCATAAGATGTTTAAGCCACAGGAACCTTTAGGCCATAAGATGTTTAAGCCACAGGAACCTTTAGGCCATAAGATGTTTAAGCCACAGGCACCTTTTGGCCATAAGATGTTTAAGCCACAGGAACCTTTAGGCCTTGAGATGTTTAAGCCACAGGAACCTTTAGGCCTTGAGATGTTTAAGCCACAGGAACCTTTAGGCCTTGAGATGTTTAAGCCACAGGAACCTTTAGGCCTTGAGATGTTTAAGCCACAGGAACCTTTAGGCCTTGAGATGTTTAAGCCACAGGAACCTTTAGGCCTTGAGATGTTTAAGCCACAGGAACCTTTAGGCCTTGAGATGTTTAAGCCACAGGAACCTTTAGGCCATAAGATGTTTAAGCCACAGGAACCTTTAGGCCTTGAGATGTTTAAGCCACAGGAACCTTTAGGCCATAAGATGTTTAAGCCACAGGAACCTTTAGGCCATAAGATGTTTAAGCCACAGGAACCTTTAGGCCATAAGATGTTTAAGCCACAGGAAACCCTTTAGGCCTTGAGATGTTTAAGCCACAGGAACCTTTAGGCCTGAGATGTTTAAAGCCACAGGAACCTTTTGCCATAAGATGTTTAAGCCACAGGACCTTTAGGCCTTGAGATGTTTAAGCCACAGGAACCTTTAGGCCATAAGATGTTTAAGCCACAGGAACCTTTAGGCCTTGAGATGTTTAAGCCATAGGAACCTTTTGGCCATAAGATGTTTAAGCCACAGGAACCTTTAGGCCTTGAGATGTTTAAGCCATAGGAACCTTTTGGCCATAAGATGTTTAAGCCACAGGAACCTTTAGGCCATAAGATGTTTAAGCCACAGGAACCTTTAGGCCATAAGATGTTTAAGCCACAGGCACCTTTAGGCCATAAGATGTTTAAGCCACAGGAACCTTTAGGCCATAAGATGTTTAAGCCACAGGAACCTTTAGGCCATAAGATGTTTAAGCCACAGGAACCTTTAGGCCATAAGATGTTTAAGCCACAGGAACCTTTAGGCCATAAGATGTTTAAGCCACAGGAACCTTTAGGCCATAAGATGTTTAAGCCACAGGCACCTTTTGGCCATAAGATGTTTAAGCCACAGGAACCTTTAGGCCTTGAGATGTTTAAGCCACAGGAACCTTAGGCCTTGAGATGTTTAAGCCACAGGAACCTTTAGGCCTTGAGATGTTTAAGCCACAGGAACCTTTAGGGCCTTGAGATGTTTTAAGCCACAGGAACCTTTAGGCCTTGAGATGTTTAAGCCACAGGAACCTTTAGGCCTTGAGATGTTTAAGCCACAGGAACCTTTAGGCCTTGAGATGTTTAAGCCACAGGAACCTTTAGGCCATAAGATGTTTAAGCCACAGGAACCTTTAGGCCATAAGATGTTTAAGCCACAGGCACCTTTAGGCCTTGAGATGTTTAAGCCACAGGAACCTTTAGGCCATAAGATGTTTAAGCCACAGGAACCTTTAGGCCTTGAGATGTTTAAGCCACAGGACTTTAGGCCATAAGATGTTTAAGCCACAGGAACCTTTAGGCCATAAGATTGTTTAAGCCACAGGAACCTTTAGGCCATAAGATGTTTAAGCCACAGGAACCTTTAGGCCATAAGATGTTTAAGCCACAGGCACCTTTAGGCCATAAGATGTTTAAGCCACAGGAACCTTTAGGCCTTGAGATGTTTAAGCCACAGGAACCTTTAGGCCTTGAGATGTTTAAGCCACAGGCACCTTTTGGCCATAAGATGTTTAAGCCACAGGAACCTTTAGGCCTTGAGATGTTTAAGCCACAGGAACCTTTAGGCCTTGAGATGTTTAAGCCACAGGAACCTTTAGGCCATAAGATGTTTAAGCCACAGGAACCTTTAGGCCTTGAGATGTTTAAGCCACAGGAACCTTTAGGCCATGAGATGTTTAAGCCACAGAACCTTTAGGCCTTGAGATGTTTAAGCCACAGGAACCTTTAGGCCATAAGATGTTTAAGCCACAGGCACCTTTAGGCCTTGAGATGTTTAAGCCACAGGAACCTTTAGGCCATAAGATGTTTAAGCCACAGGAACCTTTAGGCCTTGAGATGTTTAAGCCACAGGAACCTTTAGGCCTTGAGATGTTTAAGCCACAGGAACCTTTAGGCCTTGAGATGTTTAAGCCACAGGAACCTTTAGGCCATGAGATGTTTAAGCCACAGGAACCTTTAGGCCATAAGATGTTTTTAAACCACAGGAACCTTTAGGCCATAAGATGTTTAAGCCACAGGCACCTTTAGGCCATAAGATGTTTAAGCCACAGGAACCTTTAGGCCTAAGATGTTTAAGCCACAGGAACCTTTAGGCCCTTGAGATGTTTAAGCCACAGGAACCTTTAGGCCATAAGATGTTTAAGCCACAGGCACCTTTTGGCCATAAGATGTTTAAGCCACAGGAACCTTTAGGCCTTGAGATGTTTAAGCCACAGGAACCTTTAGGCCTTGAGATGTTTAAGCCACAGGCACCTTTTGGCCATAAGATGTTTTTAAACCACAGGAACCTTTAGGCCTTGAGATGTTTAAGCCACAGGAACCTTTTGGCCTTGAGATGTTTAAGCCACAGGAACCTTTAGGCCTTGAGATGTTTAAGCCACAGGCACCTTTAGGCCTTGAGATGTTTAAGCCACAGGAACCTTTAGGCCATAAGATGTTTAAGCCACAGGAACCTTTAGGCCATAAGATGTTTAAGCCACAGGAACCTTTAGGCCTTGAGATGTTTAAGCCACAGGAACCTTTAGGCCATAAGATGTTTAAGCCACAGGAACCTTTAGGCCATAAGATGTTTTAAGCCACAGGAACCTTTAGGCCATAGATGTTTAAGCCACAGGAACCTTTAGGCCTTGAGATGTTTAAGCCACAGGAACCTTTAGGCCATAAGATGTTTAAGCCACAGGAACCTTTAGGCCATAAGATGTTTAAGCCACAGGAACCTTTAGGCCTTGAGATGTTTAAGCCACAGGAACCTTTAGGCCTTGAGATGTTTAAGCCACAGGAACCTTTTGGCCATAAGATGTTTAAGCCACAGGAACCTTTAGGCCTTGAGATGTTTAAGCCACAGGAACCTTTAGGCCATAAGATGTTTAAGCCACAGGAACCTTTAGGCCTTGAGATGTTTAAGCCATAGGAACCTTTTGGCCATAAGATGTTTAAGCCACAGGAACCTTTAGGCCTTGAGATGTTTAAGCCATAGGAACCTTTTGGCCATAAGATGTTTAAGCCACAGGAACCTTAGGCCATAAGATGTTTAAGCCACAGGAACCTTTAGGCCATAAGATGTTTAAGCCACAGGGACCTTTAGGCCATGAGATGTTTAAGCCACAGGACCTTTAGGCCATAAGATGTTTAAGCCACAGGAACCTTTAGGCCATAAGATGTTTAAGCCACAGGAACCTTTAGGCCATAAGATGTTTAAGCCACAGGCACCTTTAGGCCATGAGATGTTTAAGCCACAGGAACCTTTAGGCCATAAGATGTTTAAGCCACAGGAACCTTTAGGCCATAAGATGTTTAAGCCACAGGAACCTTTAGGCCATAAGATGTTTAAGCCACAGGCACCTTTAGGCCATAAGATGTTTAAGCCACAGGAACCTTTAGGCCATAAGATGTTTAAGCCACAGGAACCTTTAGGCCATAAGATGTTTAAGCCACAGGAACCTTTAGGCCTTGAGATGTTTAAGCCACAGGAACCTTTAGGCCATAAGATGTTTAAGCCACAGGAACCTTTAGGCCATAAGATGTTTAAGCCACAGGAACCTTTAGGCCATAAGATGTTTAAGCCACAGGAACCTTTAGGCCATAAGATGTTTAAGCCACAGGCACCTTTAGGCCATAAGATGTTTAAGCCACAGGAACCTTTAGGCCTTGAGATGTTTAAGCCACAGGAACCTTTAGGCCATAAGATGTTTAAGCCCCAGGAACCTTTAGGCCATAAGATGTTTAAGCCACAGGAACCTTTAGGCCATAAGATGTTTAAGCCAAAAGGAACCTTTAGGCCATAAGATGTTTAAGCCACAGGAACCTTTTGGCCATAAGATGTTTAAGCCACAGGAACCTTTAGGCCATAAGATGTTTAAGCCACAGGCACCTTTAGGCCATAAGATGTTTAAGCCACAGGAACCTTTAGGCCTTGAGATGTTTAAGCCACAGGAACCTTTAGGCCATAAGATGTTTAAGCCACAGGAACCTTTAGGCCATAAGATGTTTAAGCCCCAGGAACCTTTAGGCCATAAGATGTTTAAGCCACAGGAACCTTTAGGCCATAAGAGTTTTAAGCCACAGGCACCTTTTGGCCATAAGATGTTTAAGCCACAGGAACCTTTAGGCCTTGAGATGTTTAAGCCACAGGAACCTTTAGGCCTTGAGATGTTTAAGCCACAGGAAACCCTTTTGGCCTTGAGATGTTTAAGCCACAGGAACCTTTAGGCCTTGAGATGTTTAAGCCACAGGAACCTTTAGGCCTTGAGATGTTTAAGCCACAGGAAAACCCTTTTGGCCTTGAGATGTTTTAAGCCACAGGAACCTTTAGGCCTTGAGATGTTTAAGCCACAGGAACCTTTAGGCCATAAGATGTTTAAGCCACAGGAACCTTTAGGCCATAAGATGTTTAAGCCACAGGAACCTTTAGGCCTTGAGATGTTTAAGCCACAGGAACCTTTAGGCCATAAGATGTTTAAGCCACAGGAACCTTTAGGCCATAAGATGTTTAAGCCACAGGAACCTTTAGGCCATAAGATGTTTAAGCCACAGGAACCTTTAGGCCTTGAGATGTTTAAGCCACAGGAACCTTTAGGCCTTGAGATGTTTAAGCCACAGGCACCTTTTGGCCATAAGATGTTTAAGCCACAGGAACCTTTAGGCCTTGAGATGTTTAAGCCACAGGAACCTTTAGGCCTTGAGATGTTTAAGCCACAGGAACCTTTAGGCCATAAGATGTTTAAGCCACAGGAACCTTTAGGCCTTGAGATGTTTAAGCCACAGGAACCTTTAGGCCATGAGATGTTTAAGCCACAGGAACCTTTAGGCCTTGAGATGTTTAAGCCACAGGAACCTTTAGGCCATAAGATGTTTAAGCCACAGGCACCTTTAGGCCTTGAGATGTTTAAGCCACAGGAACCTTTAGGCCTTGAGATGTTTAAGCCACAGGAACCTTTAGGCCTTGAGATGTTTAAGCCACAGGAACCTTTAGGCCTTGAGATGTTTAAGCCACAGGAACCTTTAGGCCTTGAGATGTTTAAGCCACAGGAACCTTTAGGCCATAAGATGTTTAAGCCACAGGAACCTTTAGGCCTTGAGATGTTTAAGCCACAGGAACCTTTAGGCCATAAGATGTTTAAGCCACAGGAACCTTTAGGCCATAAGATGTTTAAGCCACAGGAACCTTTAGGCCATAAGATGTTTAAGCCACAGGAACCTTTAGGCCATAAGATGTTTAAGCCACAGGAACCTTTTGGCCATAAGATGTTTAAGCCACAGGCACCTTTTGGCCATAAGATGTTTAGGCCGATGGGACCGGTACAGGGATGTGAACTTGCGACAAAAATTATTGAAAAACAAATTGAATATATACCTACATATAGCCCACAGAGTCATACCGAGCCAACAGAATAATCATATTTTCAGATAAACTATCATACAACCTTAGGTAAAATAATGTATTCACTAAATGACTTCATATTTCATTGAATTCAGGCTTCACACCACATAGCAATTAATGTGTCACATCATACTACTATGCATCACATCACACTACTATGCATCACATCATACAATTATGCACCACATCACACAATTAGGTGTCACACCACACTGGTACACAATCACACACCACATCACCATTGGTTTAACACATCTACAGGTCACACTTCAGCCACCTAGCACACCACACAGCCTTATGTTACAACACACAATTCATTCATCAAGATCAAATTTACCGAAATAATCTGTAGGCAATAGCTGCAAAAGTGTGAATCTTGATAAAGTGTGATCTTGGTGAAGTTTGGTATTTAGGTCTTATACAATTTAGGCCGCGAGACGATTCGGCCGTTTGTCGGTTTGGACGTCACGGCCTAAATTACGGTAATATTCTAGTGTTTGCCCATACTCCTCCCACTCTCCTAAAACAAGCTTGGGGACCTGGAGAAATGCGGGATATTTAGCTGGGGTACAAAATATGCGTCGCACCACATCGTTTTTTAATTAGTGGTGTTGTAACAATTCCTAGATCTAGGGAAAATGGATTTGATTTGAAGTCCAGAGATGTGTGAATCTGACGATCCTCACAAACAGAATGATGACCGGAGTGTCGAGACCCCCCCCCCCACCCCCCACCCCGCTAAGAAGCAAGGTAATTTTTTTTCAGGTTACCGGAGGATTGTGGGGGGCGAAGCCCCCCCTGTTAGGAGGTTAGGTTAAATTATCGGGGGGTCGAGGGGCCCCCACTAGGTTAGGTTAAATTTGGTAAGGTTAGGTTAGATGACAGGGGGGTCGAGCCGTCCCGCTAAGAGGATAGTTTAAAATTTATTTAATTAGGTAAATTCCCCTAGATCTAGGGAATTTTGGTTCCCCTACATAACTCCAAAAATATGTATTATTTATTCCCCACCCGAAAACTCTGCATTCCCACAGGTCCCTAAACTTGTTGGGGGGAAGGGTGAATGTATGGGCAAACGCTAGAAATTTACCTGAATTACTTACTGGACCCCGCCAACCAGCGTTGGCGGGGTCCAGGGTTTTGATGGTGGGCAATCGCCCACCATCAAATTCGCTTTTTTTACCTAAATATCTCAACAAAATCTAACCCAAAACTACCCTAAGACTAACCTAACCTAAACAAAAACAAAATTTAACCTAACCTAGCTATTATTATATTAAAAGTAGGTGTTAAATTTTTGGTTTCCGCACGTGAATAACCACTGCACAATATAATAGAGAAAGAATAATAGAGCCGAAAATAATAGAAAAAATAATCTGTAAGGCCTGTAGAGCCCGCCAACTCCTGCGGAATATTAACCAGAAGTAGAAATTCTTACCCAATGCTATGGGAACAGCCACTTCTCCATAGGCAATAGTGGTGTGATGGCTGATGGGAACACTAGGACTGATATATCTTCAACAAATCCATATCTAAATCATGTTCTTTCTTCTTCTTTCCTGTAGATGACACCCCAACATGACCTTGGTGTATATCCCACTTTCTCTTGATATTCCTCTCTTCTCTATTTAGCCCCTCTCCCAGAGTCTCATCCCTGAAGCTGCAGGTGGCAGTATCACGCAAAATGTCACGAGTGTAGGAATATGTCTCAAACTTCTCATTGTTAATCTTGGGTTTGAAACGTTGATTTCTAGATCGTTTCACAGTGCACGCATAAAAGCCCTGAGTCCTTTCCTCCTTCTTTAGCAGTCTAGTAGCCTCCAATTCACCAACTCTTCTCTCCCACACACTGACAATCTGAGCTCCGAGTCCCTTAGTATCAACACTGCATGGCTTCATTTCATCCACGGGAATGATTCTGAATCTACACTTCTCTATATTTGCTGTCCACTCTTGTACAAACTTTGGCACTTTCATCTTAAGTGATAAAGCTACTGAAACACGTACATTTCTTAACTGTGGCATTTTCAAGAAAGTATTCAGGGTTTTCAGGCTGACCATGTTTTCAGACACATCACAACACTCGAGTACTTGAAAGCCTTGTTTGTACATTCTGTGTCGAGCTAGTAACAACCGAAATCCATCATCTGACAACTCATTCCTTGACAAGTTGAGCACTTTCAGGTCCTTCATGTTCACAACTGCTCTCAGAAAATCATTATTGTTCCCAAGCTGACACCCGCTGACGTCCAAATGAGTCACTGACATGCACATGATTGTCAGACTCTCACAATACTCATTCATTAACTGTCCGCTTGTACATTTAAGACACTCCATAAATTCTCTTCCGTAGGCTTCTCCAAACAGCTTAATGCAGTACTGAGTTTCATCATTATCATTAAAGAACTGACCACTCTGGACACACGAGTTCAGCAATCGTTCGCCAATGATCTCAGGAATACCAGCCAAGGAGTCAACCCAAACCATGTTATTTCCTATGTACTTCAGACATATATCGAATAACAACTCTGGAGTGAAGAGGGTAGTATTTTCTTTCAATATATCATGCTGACTAGCCATCATGGACTTCTTAAGTTACTTGGAAATTATAACAATTCTGCTTTGCACTTTCAGTCAGAGCATCTGTGCATGTTGCTGTTGTTGTTGCAGGGCAGTGATGTCCCGGGACGTTCCTGCACCAGGGTCAGCATGGGTCGGGCGTGAGGTGCAGGCGGTGCATGTGTGCGATGAGTGTTGTGTGGCCGAAAATCAGTGATCAGTTCAGTACAGTTGTTGGTCAGAAGTCAGGCCTTTTTCCTCGGCCCTCCCTGACGTATTTCTTCTTGCTGTCTGGGTCTTTAATTAGTTGTCTTCTCTTATTCTATCGTATTAGTTTCTTTCTTTTTCTTTCTTCTTATTTTCTCTGGTCATCCAAAAGTTGTTTGTTTTTTTGCTTTTTTTTGCTTCTTCCACTTCCCCTCCCAAAAAAAATATTTCCCCCCCTTAAAAGGGGGCCTTTTCCTCCTTAGGTAAGGGGGTTGTAGCCTCTTCCCCTCTGGGTAATTTTGGTTGTAGCCTTTCCTCCCTAGAAGGTTTGTAGCCTCTTCCCCTTTGGGAAAGGGGGTTGTGCCTCTTCCCCCTTGGGAAGGGGTTGTAGCCTTTTCCCTCCCTGGGAAAGGTTTGTACCCTCTCCTCCTCTAGGAAAGGTGGTTTAGCCCCCCCGGGGGTTTTTTTCCCCCCTCTAGGAAAGGTTGTTGTAGCCTCTTCCTCCCTGGGAAAATTTGTTGTAGCCTCTTCTCCTCGGGTAAGGTTGTTGTGCCTTCCTCCTCTAGGTAAGGTTTTTGTGCCCAGTGGTTCCACCGGGGGGCCCGGGCCCCCAACCGGGAAAGTTTAAGGGGCCATGGTGGGCTTTTGCAATTATACATTTCAAATAATGTTGGGAAATCGAATAAAAAAAAAATCTTGCTCACTGCCCGGGGCAAAAAAAATTTTTCTTTTTTAATAATTTTGTTATCTTTAAATTTGAAAATAAAATTTTTTTCAAAATTTGTTACGAATGTGTGGTGTACTTTGTGTATGTAGTAGTTGCGAAATTGTAATTTTTTGTGCTGGGGTGTTAAAACGCGGGGGAAAACGAACGCGATGAGACGGTGAGAGACAGGGGCGGTGAGTGGGGGTGAGTCACCGGGAGACAAGGGAGAGAGGCGTCAAAGTCTCTTTTGGGCCTGGGATATCTCAAAAAACATGTGGGTAAAGGGCCCAATTTACTCAACCTAAAACACGGAGTTTATAAAGCTTTGGGTGCAATTAGGCCATATCACTGTACTCATATTCTTTTGCTGAGAAATCCCCTAATGAAATATATGGCCTTTTTGGGGCCAAATTCAAACACGGGGGAACCGCTGCCATTGGTTGGACTTTAAAACTGCAAACTCAGATCTCCCCTGATCGTGTCGGCTTTTTTTGGGGTCGCAAACCGCAAATTATAGTTTTTTTTACAAACCTAATAACTTGCTTTCCCCCTACTCCCGCGATCCCATACCTCCTTAAAGGATTATGGGTATTCACTGTGTTTGTGAATAGTAGTTGTAGTTTAAAAGGGAAAAAGTGGATAACGACCCAAAAGTGGCCCTGACACCAAAAATTTTTTATGATTTGGGGATGGGCATTCCTTATGGGGTTAAAATAAACCTCATGCATTACGCTAGACAGATAGACGAACTCAAAAGGGGGAACAGTAAAATTATGGTTAAAAAGGTTTAGGGGTGGTAAGTGAAAAGGGGTGTATTTTTTGTTTTTGGGGGGAAAAAGAAAGCCTAATTTCTACCTTTTCCTCTATAGTTCGTCAATCTGTCTAGTTTTACATGTCATTGCGGTTCTTTTAAACCCCCCTTAAAAGGTCCGATCCCAAAGCGTCACTTTCGGTGTCAGGGCCACTTTCTCTGTCTATCCATTTTTTCCTTAAAAAAAACTTACTATTCCAAACACAGTAATACCTATACATCACTTGAAGGGGAAAATTTGGTCATTTTGCGGTAGGGGTATGCAAGTTGGGTATTTAGGTATACAAAATATAGCGGCCCCCTTGACAGCTGTTTTGCTCTGTTGTCTAACTGTGACTCAAAACCTGGCCCTCGTTTTAGAGCGTATCTTTTTTCCTGCCAAAATTTGGGCGTATCATAAAAAATACTGTTCACATAAAAAAATCAACATCCTGCCAACATATGGGGCTTGAGATGTCAACAATCCTTACCTCAAGTAGAGTAAATTGGTCCATTATTTGAACCATATACTGTTTACTTTTTTGTTCGACAATTATAAAGCGGTCGCTGTTTTTCGTGGGGAAAATTTTTCTTTTTTTTTGGGTATCTTTTTTTTCATGCTCATTCCCTATTAGGTTTTCCCTGCTTTTTTTTTTTTTATGCAAATTTTGATGTGACTCGCTATTCTTCTTTTTTTTTTAAAATTGGGGCAGTTTGTCAAAGAGGGTGTTCTTGCTGAAAAGTACATTTCAGCTTGCTACTTGAGGTAAAATGTTATCATCTTTACTCTCTCTTTGTATGTTTGTTTTATGTGTGGTTTTTAAATTTGTGGTCCGGGATTTTTTAGGGATGTGGATTTTGTGTGTTTGTCTTTTTCACTTGCCCCTATTTATCTTTCCTTCATTATTATTTTTGTTTATCATTTTGTTTTTCTGATTTTGTCTTCTTTTTTTTCCCCGAAATTTTTGCGAGGCTACATTTTATAAGAACGAAGTACAGTGAAGAGTACTTAACTACGTTTTTACATAAATCCTGCTGAGGCATCAAAAACCTCAGTGTGTCTGGCTTAAAATGCTGGGGAGATTCTTGGGCCTAGTAATTTTAAGCTCATTTGCTGACCATCCATCCACAGTATGCTGAAAAGACCCCCGATTTTTTTCAGGCGCCACAAAAGTTTTTTTGGGAAAAACAGAAACTGGGGGACGGGTTTTTCCAAAACAAAAATCTCAAGTGAGTTGGGATCATACGAGTTCCCCTCGAAATAGCGAAGCAAAAAAGCCCCACAAAATTTGGTGAACCTTATCGCCATGTATTTTAAAGATGGTCAAGCGTGTTCTTGGAGAGCAATTTAACGAAAAATTCAAAAATTTCCTTGTAAAAACCGACACAGGAAGCGGAGAATTAAATGAAATGTCAATGAAAAAAAGGAAAAAGTGATACAGGAATCAAATCGTCCCCAAACGGGTATGTTTGCAATACAGCGGGATGAGTCAACGGATGTGATTTTGTGCCAGCTACTCGTGTTTTTAGGTAGTTTTTTTGTGTGATATCAAGGAAAATTCTGTTATGTACACACTTGAGACCACCCAAAACAGCAAAATGTGAGGGAAAAAGCTATCTTCTTTCTTCAAAGCTACCAGGACCCCCGGGGAAAATTTTGTGGAGTCTGTACAGACGGGCCCCGCGTGTGGATCAAAATCGGGGTTCCAGAACCCTGTAAAAGGAAAGTAGCCCCAAAGAAAAGGGGTTCTTTGTATGATCCTCGTTTGCACTGGCGTCGAAAACCCTCCCTGATAACTTTGCAAGATCCGGGGGCTGGTAAAATGCTCACTTTGTAAAAGCTGGACTCTAAAACTTCCCTTTTTCCAACCTTTTGTAGAGACATGGATCGGAGCATGAAGCTCTCCTCTTTTACCCCAAAAGTGCGCGGGCTTTCCAAGGGAAAATGTTGTGAATCGAGTGTTTAACTTCGGGGAGTTTAAAATTGTTCCTGGAAATGCAGGGAAAATGATCGTTGAGTCATTTTAAATGGGTTTTGTGGGACCCTCTTGCATATTTAGGATATATTTGACAGCTAAATAGGTTAAATCTGACTACAGGGCGGAAAAAAATGTGTTTCACCTGGGATTTCTTCGGGGGGTTTTCTTCCCAAAGTCCAAATTGGAAAAGGAAAGTCGGTCCCGGGAAGTTGCCATTTTTTAAAAACCTTTTCACGTCCTTGACGGGGGGAATGAAAAGATATCTCTTGACCCTTATTAAAAACTAATCACTCAGCACTGAGACCCTTTGGGAAAAGGAAAACTTAATAGGTCTTCCCAGAATTCGGGAGGAAAAAGGAAAATTGGAAATGAATCCTTCTCTGGCACTTTTGATTTTACTACTTTCCCAGTGATGTTCGGACGAGTTCCTTGTCTAAAACATGATTCTCTGCCAATTCTCTATGAAAAAAAAATCTCAAAATGTTTCTGGTTCAGCATCATCAATCCAAAAGTCAGTGGATTGCCTTCCTACTCTTGCCTTTTCAACTCCCTTTTTATTGATTGGTTTCTCCCCCCCTTCTAAAATCAAAAATAAGACCCGGAACCGATTGGAGTGGACCCCCCTGAGATGTGCTTTGCATGACACAACCTGATTCGTAAATGATGAAAAGAAAAAATACAGCCTTCCCTGATGTGTGAAAAAAATGCAGGTTTAATTGAATTTTTCCCAACCCAGATTCAAATTTGCTAGTTCCCTAGTCTTTTGTAGGCAATGATTTTTTAAGCATATCACAGAATCTTCAAATAAATAATTATGACTTAATTTTTGTAATAAAGCATTTCTCTTCATAATTTAAAAAAAAAAAAATTTTTTTTACTTTTTGGCCGGGGGGGTTTGGGAGAAAAAAAGGGGGACCCACAAATGTTAAAATTCATAAAGGGGGGAAGGATAAAAAAGGTTAAAAACCACTGAACTAAAGTATGTGTAACATACACGGATACTATGTTTTACTCCATCCTGTGTTGCTTATCTAGTTCCAGCTAGTATGCTGTGAAAAAATATGAAAAAAAAAAGGGTATTCTTACAAAAATAATTTGGGCCCTCCTTCCCTTTGCTGCGGCACTTGGTAAAGTAAACAGTGTGCAGGAAAAAATAGTTATTTTTCTGGATTTTTTTCAAAACACCTTTTCACTCTCAAAAGAAAAACGGAACTTCAAAAAAAGCAATTGAATGCCAAAATAAAAAAAATGGTATTTTATTCTAATTTGAAATTCAATTATTTAATTTGAAGGCGCAATGGACAATAAAAAAGGAGGAAGGAAGGAGTAGGGAAAGAGGGGAAGGGAGGGGGGAAAAAGGAAGGGAAAAAGGGAGGAGAAGAGAGAAGAGAGAGAGAGGAGAGGGGAGAGGAGAGAGAAGAGAGGAGAAGAAAGAGAGAGGAGAGAGAGGAAGAGGGAGAAGAGAGAGAAAAGAAAAGGAGAGAGAGAAGATTTGGGAAAGTTGTATCATGCAATAAATGAATGTTTTCTTATTTTTTGGGGTCTTCTCTCTCTCTCCCCCCTTCCCTTTTCTCTCTCTTTTCCTCCCCTCTCTCTCTCTCTCTCTTTTCTCTCTCTCTCTCTCTCTCCTCTCTCTCCCCTCTCCCCTCTCTTCAACTATTAAGGTTTCTGTTATTGCCACACCCTTTTTCACTTTAAAGCATTTTTTTAACTTTTAATTTTTTAATTTTTGCGTATTTTTCTTTCAGGAGGATACTAAAAGGGAAATTTTGGGTATTTATTAGTAGTAGTAGATTTAATAAAATATTAGTAAAATAGTAACATATATTTTTTACTTTTTCCCGTTCAGCTCCCAACTTGTTTCTCACGGCAACATTCCCCCCAAAAAATTTATTGTATTTGGATGGATCTACAATTGTATCCCCGCTTTTCCCAATTCTGGGGAAAAAAAACTTTGATTTCGGCGCTAAAAAAATTTCCCAAAATTGACGCGATGGGGTTTTTGGTTATTTTCCCGCAAACTATGATGTGAAAAAAACTTTTAAATAACAAAGGTTATCTTGAGGGTTTTACATGATCAGTTGGTTTGTAAAAAACCCTAAAGTTGTCGAAAAAATTTGTATTTTGTAAAAATTGCAATATGCTATTTTCTTCTTATTTACCATCATATTTTTTTTTCCCTTTGCCCCAAAATGATAGCCCTTGATCTACTTCAATTTACTTCTCTATACATGTTGCACTTATTGCTAGTTTTTTATTTTTGAAAAAAACGAGATTTTCAAAAAAATCAAGGCCCCCCAAAATTTGTTTTTTAAAAATTAATTTGTTTAAATTTTTCCTAGCTTTTCGGGCTGCTGAACACGAATCGAGTCTTTTTCATTAAAATGTTTAGCAATACCTATTTCGCTAATTCACAATGAAAATTTTAGATATTCATCCGGGCTTCTACACCTTTTCCCCCTAAAATTAAAACAACTGAGTTTTAAATTTTAAAATAATTAAATTTTCAATGCGAAAAAAAATACCATTTTTTTTATTTTGACATTCAATTGTTTTTAATTTAAAGTTCCTTTTTTTCAATTTGAAGTGAAAAGGTGAGTATAAAAAAAAGTCCAAAAAAAGTAACTTTTCTTCCCACACTGTTTTATTTTACCAAGTGTCCCAGCAAAGGGGAAGAGGGGGAAAAACATTATTTATGAAAAAATATACATTTTTTTGTCATATTTTTCACAGCTACTACTAGATAAAGCAACACAGGAGGGGGGGAACGCATTTTATTCCCTGTATGTTACTACCATCTGATTATACAAAAGAAACAAAGTTTATGAAATGAAAAGGATTTTCCTGTATTTAATATGAAAAAAAGAGAGAAAAACAAGTATGGTGCATTTTAATGGTCTTTCTTTTGTTCCCTCAAAAATCTGAGTCATTTCGTTACAAAAAGTTTTGTTATTGTCATGGTGGTGGTGGATGGGGGCAACTCTCCCTCCAGGTGGTTATTGCTCATGGTTTTTTGGGGGATGCGGGGGAAATCGTCCCCCTCCAGGTGTGTTTTGCTCGTGGTGGGGGGGATGGGGGCAAAACGTCCGTCCGGGTGTATTTCATCAGTGGTTGTGGTGGGTGCGGGGCAAAATGTCCGTCCCGGTGTTTTTTTGATCATGGTTTGGGGGTGGATGCGGGGGAAAATCGTCCCTCCAGTGTTTATTGCATCTGGTTGGTGTGGATGCGGGGCAACTCGTCCGCCAGGTGTGTTATTGCTCATGGTTTGGGGGTGGATGGGGCAATCGTCCCCTCCCCGGGGTGTTATTGCCATGGGTTGGGTGGATCGGGGGAAACTCGTCCCGTCCAGGTGTGTTATTGCATCATGGGTTTTTGTGGATGCGGGCAACTCGTCCGTCCGGTGTTTTTGCATCAGTGGGTGGGGGGGGATGCGGGCAAATCGTCCCCCTCCAGGTGTTTATTGCATCAGTGGTTGGGGGTTGGTCGGGGGAACTCGTCCCCCTCCGTGTGTTATTGCATCATGGGGTGGGGGGGATCGGGGCAACTGTCCCTCGGTGTTTATTTATCAGTGGGTTGGGGGTGGAGCGGGCAATCGTCCCGTCCGGTGTGTTATTTCATCGTGTTGGTGGTGGTGCGGGGGAACTCGTCCCGTCCAGGTGTGTTATTGCATCAGTGGTTGGTGGGGTGCGGGGCAAATCGTCCCGTCGGGTGTTATTGCATCAGTGGTTGGTGGGGATGGGGCAAATCGTCCCGTCCGGGGTTTTTTTGCATCAGGGTTGGTGGTGGTGCGGGCAATGCCCGTCCCGGTTGTTATTGCTCGGGGTTTGGGGGTGGATGGGGGCAACCGTCCCGTCCGGTGTTTATTGCTCAGTGGTTTGGGGTGATGCGGGGCAACTCGTCCCTCCCGGTGTGTTTTGCATCTGTTGGTGTGGATGCGGGCAACTCGTCCCGTCCGGGGTTTTTATGCATCAGTGGTTGGGTTTTGGGGGTGTGGGGCAAAATCGTCCCGCCAGGTGTGTTATTGCATCAGTGGGTTGGGGGTGGAGGGGCAACTCGTTTCCCTCCAGGTGTGTTATTTCATCAGTGGTTGGGGGGTGGGTGCGGGGGAATCGTCCGTCCGGGTGTTTTTGCTCATGGTGGTGGGGGTGCGGGGCAAATGCCGTCCAGGTGTTTATTGCTCGTGGGGGGTGGGGGATGCGGGCAACCCGTTCCCCCCAGGTGTGTTATTATCGTGGTTTTGGTGGTTTTAGCGGGCATCTCCCCCCCAGGGTGTTATTCCTGGTTTTGAGGGGGCAACCCCCCGTCCAGGGGTTTGCTCGTTTTGGGGGGGCGGGGCAACGTCCGTCCCGGGGGATTGCCTCGTGGGTTTTGATCGGGGCCCAAACCCTCCCGCCTGTTTATTGCATCAGGGGGTTTGGTGGTGGTGCGGGGCAATCTCCTCCGGGGGTTTTTTGCATCAGTTTTGGAACCACTGGTGGGGTTTGGAATGCGGGGCAACGTTTTCTTTAAATTGTTGATTATTTTTATTTTTTTCCGTGGGGGCGTTTAATTTTGTAAAATTGCTTTCATCCTTTCAAGGTGGGATAACAATCCTGCCACCCCGGCGAACCGCACGACCACCCCGGACGTCCCCCCGAATCCCAAACTCCCATCCCCCCCTCCATCGGGAGGATGGACAGTCCCCTCCTGGGGGAAAATTTGTCCTCGGGGGGGGAAAATTTGCATCGGTCTCCCACTCTTCTCGCTGTCAATTCCAAAGGGTTCAGCCAAGATTCATTGCTGTGGCAGTCTTTCCCGGGGGCGGGCGAAAACGCCCGGTCGCCCGCTTTTGTTTCCGGCGGGGCGGGGAAATACGACTTTGGTTTGCCGCCGTTGGGCGGCCCCAAAACGCCGGCTCGCCTCCCCCCCGGCTCGCCCGCTGTCTTTTAATTTTGTCCTCATTTTGAAAATTTTATAATTTGGGGCAAGGGGGCGCCTCCCGCCCAGTCCCTTCGGGGGCGGGCGTTTGCTAGGTCCCCCCCCTTTTTAACGGCCGCTGCGTTTTTCAAATATTTTTCCATTTTCCAAAACAATTTTTCGGGGGGAAAAATATTTTCCCCGGCGTCCCCGGGGGGCCCCCCCCCAGGGCCGGGCGAGACCAAGGCGCCCGTAAGCACCGCGGAAGGGTCCCACCGGGCGCCCTCCCCTGGCCCCCGAGGGGGAAAAAAGACCCGTTTATTTTTGTTTCGTTTTGGGCATAAAGAATTTTTGGGGCAAGAGGGGGTCCCTCCCCGGGGCCCCTAAGGGGTTTTCCGTTTTTTTGCTTAAGGTATGTTATAGGGTGGGCGGGGGTTCCCTCGAAACCTAGTAGAAAATGCGCCCGCGGGGGAATGAAAAGGGGAAAAACCCGCCTTTCCCCCCGCCCCAGACCCACATCCACAGGGGGGGCCTCTCTAACAGGTGATGGCTCACGGGGCCCCGGCCCGAGGGGTTTCTCGAGATACCTTCAGGGTGTGAATTTTTTTTCTTTTGTGTTATTTGTAAAAGTTTGCAAGAAGGGGGTTTTTGGGGGTATGGGGCACAGCTAAATTTATCTGTTCTTCAATACTTTTGTTTTATATGTTGTTTAGTTCTGTTTCCTTATTTTTTGTAGAATTGCCAAGTGACTAATACGTAGAACACATTTTCACAAGTTAGAATGTTTATTGCCCAAATTTTCCATTATAGCAAAAGTTAAGGTATTTTACATACTCAATATGAAAAAAAATTCTTCAAACCGAAAAAATGACAATGGACGCTAACAAAACCAGTGTTGTAAAAGGACGGTTCGCTGAGAAAGAACACTTGTACTTGAGTGTAATGTTTAATTTTAACTTTCTTGGGATGGTGAACGTTTTTCAATTTGTAGCCATGGGGGTTATGGAAAGTGATTTTGGTGTTTGGAATTTTTATTGTCCTAACTTTTATTTTTTCTTTGCTTTCACTTAATTTTGTTCAGTTCGCTTTTTATTTTCCGTGATTTTGGAGTACTATGTACAAAAGCGGAAAACAAAAATTTAAAAATTAACTACTTTTTCTCAACCCCCAGGATCGGAAATTTGGGGGTACTGGGCTTCGTGCTGGGGAACGTTCAGAGGCCCTAAAGTTGAAGCATCATTTTGCCACCATCCACTTATGCTGGAAAGACCCCGACTTCAAAACGCCCCGAAAGTAGTTTTGGGAAACAGAAACTGGGTGGGTGGTCTTTTTTTCCCCCAAAGTTCGTGGTAAAATTTTGGGGTTTTACGAGGTTTTACCTTAAAAAAGCGAAAACAAAAGAAAGCCCCCAATTTTTTTGGGGAAAACCCTTAATTTAAAACAGATTTAAAAATGGTAAAAGGTTTCTTGGGAGAGCAAAGGGAAGAAATTCAACAAATTTCCCTTTTTTCCACACAGTTGAAGCGGGGAATTATGAAAATTCAATGACATAAAGGGAAAAAATGATTTCAGGGGATCAAATCGGTCTAAGGTATGTTTCAATCGGGAGATAAGGATGTGATTTCTTTGCACAGTACTCGGGTTTTAGGGTTTTCTTGTTGGGTTCGGAAAATATTTTTATGAAAAACTTGAGACCACCACAACCAAAAGTGTGTGGAAAGCTATTTTCTTTTTCAACTACCAGGATCCCCAAAAAAAGGGGAGTTGTACGACGGGTACCTTTCGGACAAATCGGGTTTCCAAACCCGAAAAGAACCAAACCAGGGGGGGCATTTTATGTCCACGTTTTGACTTCCCCCCGAGAAAATTTTTAAAATCCGGAGCTTTTGGGTAAATGGTAATTTAAAAACTACCGAACTTCCCCTTTTTTAAACCTTTGTAAACAGGGGTTTTAACATAATTTTTTTAAATGGCGGGGGTTTTTAAGGGGCAATGTTGGAATCGGGGGTTTTGAAACGGGGATTTTGTTCCTTCAGGAAAAAGGTTGTTTTAGTCCTTCAATAGGTTTTTGGGGGGCCCCTCTTCATATTTTAGCGGTATTTTGAGCCTAAAATAGGGTTTTTTCTCTCAGGGGAAAGGGGTTTTTCCCAGGATTTTGTCTTCGGGTTTTTGCCCCTCCTTTCAAAAGGAAAATGGTGCCTTTCCTTTGGAAAATTTTGTTCCTTCAGGAAAAAAATTGTTGTTTCCCTTCTTCTAATTAGTTGGTCCTTTCTTATAGGGGTTTCCCTTCAGGAAAAAAGGGGGTTTGGAGATCCTTCTCTGGACTTTGTTTAATTCCCTTAGGTAGGGGTTCCTTTCTCAAAATGTTTGTGCCAAATTCTCTAGGAAAAAAAAGAGTATTCTGGTTTTGACCTCTTTCCCAAAAAAAGTGTTTGCCTTTCCTCTTTGTTTTTAACTCCCCCCTTTTTTGGGGGGTTGTTTTTAACCCTTCCTCAAAATGAGCCGAACCTTGGATGTTTTTACCCCCCCATAGTTGTTGTAGGCCCCCTCTTGTAATGGAAAAAACCCTTCCCTCCCTAGGGGTTTTAAGGTTTTGAACTTTTTCCCCCAATTAAATTGTTGTCCCTTTTTTGGGAGGGTTGTAAATTCTTCCCTTTTTAAAATAAAGGTTTTTTTGAGGGGGCCCCTTCCCTTTTTTTTTTTTTTGGGGGGGGGGGGGGGGGGGGGGGGGGGGGGGGGGGGGGGGGGGGGGGGGGGGGGGGGGGGGGGGGGGGGGGGGGGGGGGGGGGGGGGGGGGGGGGGGGGGGGGGAAAAAAAAAAAAAAAAAAAAAAAAAAAAAAAAAAAAAAAAAAAAAAAAAAAAAAAAAAAAAAAAAAAAAAAAGGTTTTTTGGGAAGGGGCCCCCCCCAAAATCTTCCCCCGGGGGGCCCCCTTTTTTTGGGGGTTTTTTTTTTTAAAAAAAGGGTTTTTGTAGCCCCCCCTTTTTTTCCCCCTTTCCTCCTCTAGGTAGGGTTGTTGTAGCCTCTTCCTCCTCTAGGTAAGTTGTTGTAGCCTTTTCCTCCTCTAGGTAAGGTTGGTTGTGAGCTCTTCCCCCTCTAAGTAAGGTTTGTTTGTAGCCTCTTCCTCCTCTAGGTAAGGTTTTTTGTAGCCTCTTCCTCCTCTAGGTAAGGTTGTTTGTAGCCTTTTCCCTCCTCTAGGTAAGGTGTTGTAGCCTCTTCCTCCTCTAGGTAAGGTGGTTTGTAGCCTCTTCCTCCTCTAGGTAAGGTTGTTGTAGCCTCTTCTCCTCTAGGTAAGGTTTTGTAGCCTCTTCCTCCTCTAGGAAAGGGTTTGTTGTAGCCTCTTCCTCCTCTGGGTAAGATTGTTGTAGCCTCTTCCTCCTCTAGGTAAGGTTTTTTGTAGCCTCTTCCTCCTCTAGGTAAGGTTGTTGTAGCCTCTTCCTCCTCTAGGTAAGGTTTTGTAGCCTCTTCCTCCTCTAGGTAAGGTTGTTGTAGCCTCTTCCTCCTCTAGGTAAGGTTGTTTGAAAGCCTCTTCCTCCTCTAGGTAAGGTTGTTGTAGCCTCTTCCTCCTCTGGGTAAAGTTGTTGTAGCCTCTTCCTCCTCTAGGTAAGGTTGTTGTACCCTCTTCTCCTCTAGGTGGGTTTTGTTGTAGCCTCTTCCCCCTCTAGGTAGGGTTGTTGTAGCCTCTTCCTCCTCTAGGTAAGGTTGTTGTAGCCTCACACTTTTCTTTCTTTCATTACTGTAGGCTGGGCACCATAGCAGAAAATGTTTTAAGTCCTCCTTTTCCGCCCTACATAAATCACAAGTTATTTCTTCTCCCCAGATGCCAGCCCCTAAAATTTCTTCGCCCTACTCAGTACTCCAGACAATGAAAACGCCCTACATTTCCCTTCATCGCCCTACGGCTCAGGATGAAAATCGACATAGCAGTTTCCATAATCTTTGTAAATCATAATAACATAATAACAATAATAATGATAATAATAATAATAATAATAATAATTATTATTATTAACATACAACAGTGCATGCTGTTCTTTATACGGATGTTTTGGTAACGACACCCCGGTAAAATAGACCTTATTGCAGCGTACCGTACCACTGAATGATACGCAACAATGCTATGATCGTAGAAATGCAACAAGTGGATATCCACCTAGCACCAGGACCGGTATTACCAAAGAGATCATAGTTAAGAACGTTTATCATAGCTGGACAAAATGGCCCATTTTAGTCACAACTGGCTGGCGGATATCATAAATTGTGGGGGGACTATCACAAACCGCGCGGGAGGCTAAGAGTGGGTTCACCGAGTTCTAGCGCGACTATGATAACGGCTCCGCGACTATAATAAACTTTCCAGCTGTTAACAGGGCCGAGACACAATAACAGCCTCAGTGAAGAAATATTCGCCCACATAGGGATGTGTTGAGTGAGCTGAGTGATGCATAGCTGATTAGGAAATACCGAGTAGACCGTGTGAGGGCTAAGAGTGAGTTCACCGGTTCTAGTGGGGACTATGATAACTTTCCTTTTGTCAACAGGGCCGAGACACAAAACAGCCCCATGAAGAAATATTCGCCCACATAGGGTGTGTTCAGTGAGCTGAGTGATGCATGCTGATTAGGAAATCCGATAGACCGTGTGAGGGCATATTGTTCCTCACCATCTTTGTACAAACAGCTTTTAGGTCGAAAACATCGCCATCTGGCAACTCTGTTTCGTGTTTACACAGATACTGCTCAACGGTATACATCTATATGCTTTATTTTCGGGAATGAATTACTACATTAATCTCTGTACGTGTCACTGCCTTAAACATGTTATAAACATAAGGGAAGAAGTGTCAACCCATAAAACGTGGTCAAAGGATAAATTTACTGATTATATAACCATTTTAAAGAAACAATGACGCTATATTTAGCAGACGCTTATGATAAACAATTGTGCTAGATTCCAAACTTATGATAAATGGCGTATGATAAGAATGTATTATATCCAAGAGTTATGCTAAATATTTGTCATAGCTATGATTAAGTTTTGGTAATACCGGTCCAAGCTGGCCCCTGGGCGCCATCTTGGCGCCAAGGCCTCTTCGTTCACTCTAGACCCGGGGAAGTTCTCAAGGCATTATCCCGCAGTATATCATTTTGATTTGTAAAGGTTTATTGTACAATTATAACATACAGCATATATATATATATATATATATACAGTACAAGCATGTACAGAAATACACATAATGCAGCAGCAAAAAGTACAAAGCGGGCATCAGCCCGCCGGTGAGGAGAGTATCCCGTCAAGCTACGGGAGCGTCCCGTGGAGCAGTATATCATGTTATACATGTATAAAGGATAGACTGTTATCTTCGGAAATGCTTGTTCTATAAGATTATCACATAAAACATAGTAATAAAAACACATTAAATAAAGGTCATTATGAGACTCTGAAGAAATATGATGAACTTAACATTCACTTAAAACTCGTCGTCATGTATAACTTTGTGGGACAGCTTATAGATGGCAGATACAATACAAGCAAATTGATTAGCTTTTCCCTTGACATATTTCGTTTTCTGATACTACAATAGTACCATGCAAATTTAGGTTAACTAAATAAATTACCGTGGCGGCGTCCGACCTCTCTCTCTCCTCCTCTCCTCCCCTTTTCCTCTCTCTTTTCTCTCTCTCTCCCCTCTCTCTCTTCTCCTCTCTCTCTCTCTCTCTCTCT
>JACEEZ010024215.1:757387-764887 GCA_016584305.1 Chionoecetes opilio
AGGCGCCCACAACAGCTGCCACCATAACACAACGACTCATAATTTATATTATTGATTCCAAGGAAACTTAATATGTTGATAATGTGAAAGAAAATCCATTCAATGTTCATTTGTTTTAAACATTTTATGTAACTATCATGATTTCTTTTGATTTAGTTTTACTAATATTTTTTTTACAAATAAGAACCTTACTATATTTACTGGTGTCTGAGAGGTAAAACTCTTACCATGAACTCCATTTCCTTAATGAGTCATAAACGTGCCATTAAGAGCCTGACTAGTTGTGATTGGCTGGACAGGAGCTGCACGAAGCGAATAGTTTTCCTAGTGGACGCAGGCTAGCGCAAGGGTCTGTGAGTGTGCGTGGTGGCGGACAAATCCCTAGACTTGGCCACCCTCCACTTAGCGCTCCGCTGCAAGAGGTGACGCTGGCAACCGCTCACCCGTCGCAACTGGCCCCCCATAGCACACACGGGCAAACACTGAGATACAGACAACCGGACTTTTTCGAGAACGTGTGAGGCAGATAATCAAAAAGTACTGCAGACTTAGTACATAAAAAGCTTCTTATCTGCTGCAGAAGGAACGAACTGTGGTCCAAGAGAGAACGAGGCATTCAGTGCGACCGCCTGCGTTGTTCAGGGAGCAGAGTCGGCCACAGTCGCGTAAGAGAGACAGAGGCAGTCGCAGACCGGCGGTGTAAGTATTTATGCATGGAAGGGAAAAATGCGAATAATTTTAATTTGGTGGATAAAACTCGTCCTTTACCATCCATCCAACAGCCATAAAGGGACAATGGATTGTCTTTCCGTAAGTATTTTTGCAAATTGTTACATCTATTTTAACTAGGGGTGCACTGGATAGTAAATTTTACTATCCGGCCGGATACCGGATAGGCCGGAAAGTTTTCAACTATCCGGCCAGATACTTACTGTTGGCACAACATCGATACTACTAAATGATAACTAGTAAGACAGTCGTTCGATACTCGTCACTGACGAGTAGGGGACGAGCAGCGTCCTCATCAGTGACGAGTCATCAGTCTAGCAGTCACCACTTGCAAAGCAGTGCCTCTCCGTCCTGTGACTGTGAGTGTTGACTGTTGTTAACGGTGCACTTGTCCTCTATCAGGTAAGCAGAGTTAAAGAGTATATTAGAGGTTGTGATTTATTTTTCTATGAAAGGAACAAATATGTCATGCATTATTGTAGACTATGAGAGTAAACTATTAGTGAAAAACTAAATAACACTTGAATTGACTTAATTTCAAGTTAATTACATACTTAAATCATGGCTTTTGTTGATTGGTAATTAACCCTTAAACGGCGGGCGACTTGTGCATTTTATACAAATGTTTGGGGCCGCATATCTGGGAAACAATAAGGTATAAAGGATTAAGCCTAAACATTCATAAATCGATGAAAAACTAAGTTAAGAGGCATTAGTACCATGATGCGTCTCTGCTTGGTGGAGGTGTAGGAGGGGAGCAGTGAGGCGGGGGAGGGGGGGCAGCCTATCACCGTGAAGCTGATCAAGCCTCAGGAAAGGCCAGATAGACATTTTCACTCAAGTCATTTTCTTCACCACTGAACATTACATTTATCATTAATGCCTTTTTCCTCTATTTATCGACTCTGTTATTTGTTCTTGCAATTATCCGGTCTATTCGGCCGGATACTTATCGTGTCCAGCTGGATGCCGGATAACAATCACTATATCCGGTGCAACCCTAATATTAACTTCATCGGTAAAACTCGTCTTTTTCCACCCACCGACCACGAATTTATTTAATGGATCATCCTTCTAAACAGTGAACGAGTGACGCACCACACTCTTTTCCTACACTCTTAGAAAAGAAGGGTAGGAAAAGGGTAGAAAAAGGGTGTTTGTAGTGATGAAATACTGCTACCCTTTTTCTACCCTTACAAATATACCCTTTTGTAGCCCTAAATATACCCTTTTCCAACCGCAAATATACCCTTTCTCATCCCTCTCGTCTAAAAAGGGTAGATAAAGGGTAGATGAAGGGTATAATCAGCAGCATCTACCCTCCAGCCTGGACATAGGGTTTAAAAAGGGTAGTGATGGTGCGATGTAACAATTCTACCCTTAATATACCCCCCATTTCTGGGAGTGATATATCAATTTAATGTGTACAACTCAAGAAACATACTTCTTGTCCTTGCATACAGTCGCGTCGCCGCGTCCTATATAATTGTACTTGCACCTATAATATTATACTTGGGATGTGGAGTGCTTGGGTATTAATATTTCTTGATATTGAGTATCTTTAATAGTTATAAAAAGAAGAAGAAAAAACTCGCTGCGTTCTGAGAAATGCGCATTTGGGTGTGATATAAAATAATGAGTGATTCAGAGTCTGTGCAAGTGGCCGAAATCGAGTGAAAGCAATGGTTTTCAATGTTTTTCGTTCACATTAGAACAAGATGACCTTATATACGTATCGGAAACCTGAAACAAAGGAGAACATAGAAAGACGGATAAAATGTTATACTGTACATGATCCTCCTCACATAAACAACAAATCATTTGTTAATACTGGTATCTTAGGTAGCTCCGTAAAGAAAAGTGTATAAGCATATCAAAACAAAAGTATAACCGGGTCAGATACTAAGGAATGACAATACAAATGAAAAATAGAGGCACTTCTAATAGCCAGGAATAAGAATGGTAACTATAATCACACATTAAGACTGCTACACATCATTCGTGTGTCTCTCTCTCTCTCTCTCTCTCTCTCTCTCTCTCTCTCTCTCTCTCTCTCTCTCTCTCTCTCTCTCTCTCTTCGGTTCAGACCTTTCTTCTCTCCCTTTCCATACCTCAAACAAACACGTCATGTTTTTTCTAAGAGCATGAAGATAGAACAAAAATAACTTTGAATGTATCCTATGTGTAAAGACTACCTGCCACAGCAGAATCATGATAAAGTAATAATAATTATAATTTGAACGATATTAAACTTCCATCTCCCCAACTTCAACTATTCGTCGAAGTTTCCCAGGAAAATGAAAGCAGTGCCCTCCTTCCCCCTGTGTGTGTGAGGTGTGTGTTGAGGGGCGGCGGGTGAGGTTAGGGATCGAACCAATGCACACATCTCACCCAAGGGCTCATAGAGGTCGCTTTGTTTTATTGGGTAGGGGAGCCGTGAAGCTTAACTATAATAAGGTTAATATTACGAAAGTGATTAGACGATCGCTGTAGTATGATGTAAAAGACGATGCGAATAAATAATTGGCAGTAGTGGCAGAAGTAGTATAGTAGTAGTAGTAGCATAGTAGTTAGAGTAGTAATATAAATAGAAGTAGAAGTAGTAGTATGTTTGTTTGTTTGTTTGTTTAGAGGATAATTCCCCAGAGCCATAGTGATCTACCGCTGCAGCTTAGTGTTGGCCGAAGCCACCACCCCGGGAGGGGGGTCACAAACCCCCGGCTAACACCCGGTACCCATTCACTGCTGGGTGGACAGGGGCTCGGGTTTTAAGAAAGACCACCCATCTATCTTCGCTCCGCACGGGGATCGAACCCGGGACTTCTCGGTTGTGAGCCGAGCGTGCTAACCACTACGGAGTAGTATGTAGTAGTAGTTATAATAGTTGTTGTAGTAGTAGTAGTAGTAGTAGTAGTAGTAGTAGTAGTAGTAGTAGTGGTGGTACAGTAATAATAATGATAATAATAGTAGTGGTAGTAGCTATAGTATAGTAGTAAGATAAATAATAGTTGTAGTAGTAGTAGTAGTAGAGGTAGTGGTTGTGGTAGTAGTAGTAGTAGCAGTAGTAGTAGTAGTAGTAGTAGTAGTAGTAGTAGTAGTAGTAGTAGTAGTAGTAGTGGTGGTACAGTAATAATAATGATAATAATAGTAGTGGTAGTAGCTATAGTATAGTAGTAAGATAAATAATAGTTGTAGTAGTAGTAGTAGTAGAGGTAGTGGTTGTGGTAGTAGTAGTAGCAGTAGTAGTAGTAGTAGTAGTAGTAGTAGTAGTAGTAGAAGTCATCGTCGTCGTCGTTGTAACAGAAATGATAAGAAATTGAAGTTGAGGTAGGAGTAGTAGGTAGTAGCAGCAGTAGTAGTAGTAGTAGCAGTAGTAGTAGCAGTAGTAGTAGTAGTAGTAGCAGTAGTAGCAGTAGTAGTGGTAGTAGCAGTAGTAGTAGTAGTAGTAGCAGTTGTAGTAGTAGTAGCAGTAGTAGCAGTAGTAGCAGTAGTAGTAGTAGTAGCAGTAGTAGTAGTAGTAGCAGTTGTAGTAGTAGTAGTAGTAGTAGCAGTAGTAGCAGTAGTAGTAGTAGTAGCAGTTGCAGTAGCTTAAATTTATGATCATCATCAATTTTCATCATTTTCTAGAACTGCACACACTATGAGAAGCAAGACCACTAATAGCCGCCAGAAGAGGAATTCCAAAGTGGTGGTGGTGGTGGTGGTGGTGTTAGTCGAAGGAGGGTGGTGGTGCTGATGGTGATAAATGTGATAGCGAGTGGTACAGTGAAAATAGTGGTGGTGATGGTAATGGTTATGATGCCTCGTGGTAGTGGTGGTGGTGGTGGTAAGTGTGGGATAATGGTGGTGGCGATAAATTGTTACCGTTGTGTACAGTGGTGTATGATGATAGTGTATTTGGAGGTGTTTGATCGGTGGCGGTGGTGGTAGTGGTGGTGGTAATGATAGTGGTAGTAGTGGTGATGGTAGTAGTAGTTGTAGTTGTAGTAGTGGTAGTAGTTGTGGTGGTGGTAATGATAGTGGTAGTAATAGTAGTGGTAGTAGTGGTGATGGTAGTAGTAGTTGTGGTAGTGGTAGTAGTTGTGGTGGTCGTGACGGTATGTAATGTAATGGTAATGGGAGTTTGTGATGTGGGTGGTGGAGGTAGTAGCGATGAAGGCAGCATGTTACTTTGCTCTACTGTACACCGTTTCTACATTATTTTTTGCTTAGACAAAGTCGATTTTCATTAATATTCAGAGAGTAAGCGAACCTACGTTTGTGTGTGTGTGTGCGTGCGTGTTTGTGTGTGTGTGTCACGCAAACAGTTCTTTCCATGAAGCTTATATGTCTCGAGGCTGGCTGCGTGCTAGATATGTAGGCTACTATGGCTAACCAACCTCCCTAACGTTCCAACACGACCATTCAAGCTGGCGCTAACACGGTGGAACGCAGCGACAAATAGAAGTAATGTTTACGCCAGGGCGTCCAGTATATGACCATAAAACATGCCAGGAAAAGAAAGTACATATTCTTGGACGCTGTCAATCGGGTTTTCCAAATGCTTGCAGTTGTGTTTCGAGGTAATGTACGACAAGCCATAGATATTCCAAGGTGGGAGGGTAAGGTAGGGGGAGGAGCTCAAAGCATGTAACATTAACGGTAGAAAATATGAAGTGATATATGTTAGAGAGAGAGAGAGAGAGAGAGAGAGAGAGAGAGGAGAGAGAGAGATGAGAGAGAGAGAGAGAGAGAGAGAGAGAGAGAGGAGAGAGAGAGAGAGAGAGAGAGAGAGAGAGGAGAGAGAGAGAAGGAGAGAGAGAGAGAGAGACGAGAGAGAGAGAGAGAGAGAGAGAGAGAGAGAGAGAGAGAGGAGAAGAGAGAGAGAGAAGAGAGAAGAGAGAGAGAGAGAGAGAGAGAGAGAGAGAGAGAGAGAGAGAGATGAGAGAGAGAGGAGAGAGAGAGAGAGAGAGAGAGAGAGAGAGAGAGAGGGAGAGAGAGAGAGAGAGAGAGAGAGAGAGAGAGAATTAGCTACCATCACCATTTATAAATAAACTGTAAATCCCATAAGCTTAAATTACTTTGTCACGTGCGAACCTCACCCCAAGCATATCCGCTTAAGTAATGTTCCAGTGTTTTGTTTTACAGATGCATATGTATAATTCTACATATAAGGTTAAGTGGCAATACACCTGAATTATGAAACGGTGAGAGCACTTTTAAATTAAGGCGGATACAAGTAACAGACTGATGAGCGGCACTAGCGGAGAGGTCGCTGTTTTAGTCAACGACAGTTTGTTTGAGACAAACTGCATTGCTGATCCTTATATGACGTATTCTTGTCTCATCGGACAAACGTTTTAGTCAGGGAGCTTGTGAAGTCCCGTGAGAATTTTGGTATGAAAGGAAGCCACCTATTTAGCTGGCTTAGGAACACCTTCAAAAGCAAGGCAAACAATTGGCAATGTAGGATTTTGTTGTTACAAGATATGAACTGTCTTATTATAATGTAAATTTTTACCCAGTGTCCATTTAATAGGCAATATGGATAAGAACTGACAAGGAATATATGAGTAATCCATTTTTGTTTTACTGAAACTGATTAACTATAAGAAAATATGAAAATGTGTATTGCAACAACAGTTGTTATGAATTCAGTAATTGTGGAATAGACTTATCGTAGATAACACTAAAGTCGCTAGGGCAATGTTTCTTTTCAATTTACAGACATTGGGTGGCGTTCATACTTACATTTCTACAGCCATGATTTCAGGAAAGTTAAAAGGGGCTATCTGGAGAGCCTGTGTCATTTTGTGTCTTCATTTGTGTCATGTTATGGCTATAAATGAACAAATGACCAAATTATCAGTCGAGTGGCGACCTTGGTAACAGCTACACTAAGATCGCCAGAGAGTGTTTATGTTCTCCCGCCCGAAAAGTGATGAGCTACTGTCTGTCGTCGCCCGAAAAAACAACTAGTAGTGAAATTTGAAACAGTTTATACTTGCAGATACAAAGCATAAAACAACACTGAAACAGGGTAGATTATACAGTCATGATATAAACCACTGTGTATCATCTTCAGTGGCACATACAAACTGTAGTGATGCTAAAATTGGTAATATGTGGCGCCTGGCAATATTAGTGCAGGTGGCGACTACAGTGTTATCTACGGTAGAAAATCTTTAAAAAAAATGCTTAGAGGTAATGGTAATATATCTGTAATATATGCTCTCTAACCATAATACAAACTGACATGGTACATATGCCACTTTCTGTTTTTGCCATCAACTTAAATATAAAGAAATGTGAAAACAAGCTTGTCGAAGATGGTGGCTCGATTTAGCATTATTAAACTCATTTTATTTTACAACATTTCTCCATTTTCATCTATTCTAGATTCTCCATATCAATATCTGGATCCTCGTCGACATCAGTAACTGGTTCAGTTGCACGTACCTCACCAACGTCAGTCACAACAGGCACACATGTTTGTACAATAGAGTCCTGCTTTCAAACAGCTGCATCGACCCGTGTTACATTTTGTCTTAGCACAGTGACACTTCACCAGTTGGATTATTGAATTCCATGCAGGCGGCTGCTTAGTCATGATAGGAACCCACATACCATTTTCATACCTCCAGCCATAGATAGACATGTGGAGATGGCACCTCTGAGTTTGCAACGGTGTCGTTGTTCCTAGGTTCTCTTGATAAACAGGGTAACGCCATTCATAGGCCCTATGTTAATTAAACGCTACTGGGCGCCATCTTGCTGCCCGGGCCTCTCCGT
>JACEEZ010024215.1:769887-782387 GCA_016584305.1 Chionoecetes opilio
TGCCGATGTTCCCCGGTGCCGATATTCTCCGGTGCCGATATTCTCCGGTGCCGATGTTCCCGGTGCCGATGTCCTCCGGTGCCGATGTTCCCCGGTGCCGATATTCTCCGGTGCCGATATTCTCCGGTGCCGATATTCTCCGGTGCCGATATTCTCCGGTGCCGACGTTCCCCGGTGCCGATATTCTCCGGTGCCGATATTCTCCGGTGCCGATATTCTCCGGTGCCGATATTCTCCGGTGCCGATATTCTCCGGTGCCGATGTTCCCCGGTGCCGATATTCTCCGGTGCCGATATTCTCCGGTGCCGATATTCTCCGGTGCCGATGTTCCCCGGTGCCGATGTTCCCGGTGCCGATGTTCTCCGGTGCCGATATTCTCCGGTGCCGATATTCTCCGGTGCCGATATTCTCCGGTGCCGATATTCTCCGGTGCCGATGTTCTCCGGTGCCGATATTCTCCGGTGCCGATATTCTCCGGTGCCGATGTTCTCCGGTGCCGATATTCTCCGGTGCCGATATTCTCCGGTGCCGATATTCCCGGTGCCGATATTCTCCAGTGCCGATATTCCCGGTGCCGATGTTCCCCGGTGCCGATATTCTCCGGTGCCGATATTCTCCGGTGCCGATATTCTCCGGTGCCGATATTCTCCGGTGCCGATATTCTCCGGTGCCGATATTCTCCGGTGCCGATGCTCCCCGGTGCCGATGTTCCCCGGTGCCGATGTTCCCCGGTGCCGATATTCTCCGGTGCCGATATTCTCCGGTGCCGATATTCTCCGGTGCCGATGTTCTCCGGTGCCGATGTCCTCCGGTGCCGATGTTCCCCGGTGCCGATGTTCCCCGGTGCCGATATTCTCCGGTGCCGATGTTCCCCGGTGCCGATGTTCCCCGGTGCCGATATTCTCCGGTGCCGATTTCTCCGGTGCCGATATTCTCCGGTGCCGATATTCCTCCGGTGCGATATTCTCCGGTGCCGATATTCTCCGGTGCCGATATTCCCGGTGCCGATTTTCCCTCCGGTGCCGATATTCTCCGGTGCCGATGTTCCCCGGTGCGATGTTCCCCGGTGCCGATATTCTCCGGTGCCGATATTCTCCGGTGCCGATATTCTCCGGTGCCGATATTCTCCGGTGCCGATGTTCCCCGGTGCCGATGTTCCCCGGTGCCGATGTTCCCCGGCGCCGATGTTCCCCGGCGCCGATGTTCCCCGGTGCCGATGTTCCCCGGTGCCGATGTTCCCCGGCGCCGATGTTCCCCGGTGCCGATGTTCCCCGGTGCCGATGTTCCCCGGTGCCGATGTTCCCCGGCGCCGATGTTCCCCGGCGCCGATGTTCCCCGGTGCCGATGTTCCCCGGTGCCGATGTTCCCCGGTGCCGATGTTCCCCGGTGCCGATGTTCCCCGGCGCCGGTGTTCCCCGGTGCCGATGTTCCCCGGTGCCGATGTTCCCCGGTGCCGATGTTCCCCGGTGCCGATGTTCCACGGTGCCGATGTTCCCCGGTGCCGATGTTCCCCGGCGCCGATGTTCCCCGGTGCCGATGTTCCCCGGTGCCGATGTTCCCCGGTGCCGATGTTCCCCGGCGCCGATGTTCCCCGGTGCCGATGTTCCCATTTATCTCTTAATTTTTTCAACCCTTTTGAACCCTCTGTACCCAAAGTTTTTGAACCCTTTGAGTCTATTTTTTTTAACACTTTTAAACATTTTTTTAACCCTGTGAACCGACAATTTTTTAACCTTTTGAACCTGATTAATTTTAACCTTTTAAACCAAAATAACTTGAACCCTGTGAACCTAAATTTTATGAACCCTTTGAACCTTTTTTTAAACCCTTTGAACCAATTTATTTTGTATCCTTTGAATATAATTTTTGTAACCCTTTGAACCTACATTTTTTAACCCTTTGAACATTTTTTTTTTACCCATTGAACCAAATTTTTTGAACCATTTGAACCTGTCTTTTAACCCTTTTAACCTAGATTTTATGGACCTTTTGAACCAAATAATTTTTACCACATGAACCTACATTTTTTGAACCCTTTGAATATATTTTGTTCACCCTTTGAACGTAATTTGTTTTAACCCTTTGAACTTATCTTTATTTAACCCTTTGAACTAAATATTTTTAACCTTTTGAACCTTTTTTTTAAACCCTTTGAACCAATTTTTTTAACCTTTTAAACCTACACTTTTTTTAACCTTTAGAACCTACACTTTTTTTTAACCTATAGAACCTACACTTTTTTTAACCTATAGAACCTACGCTTTTTTTAACCTTTAGAACCTACACTTTTTTTAACCTTTTAAACCTACACTTTTTTTAACCTATAGAACCTACACTTTTTTTAACCTTTAGAACCTACACTTTTTTTAACCTTTAGAACCTACACTTTTTTTAACCTTTTAAACCTACACTTTTTTTAACCTTTTAAACCTACACTTTTTTTAACCTTTAGAACCTACACTTTTTTTAACCTTTAGAACCTACACTTTTTTTAACCTTTTGAACCTACACTTTTTTTAACCTTTTGAACCTACACTTTTTTTAACCTTTTGAACCTACACTTTTTTTAACCTTTTAAACCTACACTTTTTTTAACCTTTAGAACCTACACTTTTTTTAACCTTTTAAACCTACACTTTTTTTTAACCTTTAGAACCTACACTTTTTTTAACCTTTTGAAACCTACACTTTTTTTAACCTTTAGAACCTACACTTTTTTAACCTTTGAACCTACACTTTTTTTAACCTTTAGAACCTACACTTTTTTTAACCTTTTGAACCTACACTTTTTTTTAACCTTTAGAACCTACACTTTTTTTAACCTTTTGAACCTACACTTTTTTTAACCTTTTGAACCTACACTTTTTTTAACCTTTTGAACCTACACTTTTTTTAACCTTTTGAACCTACACTTTTTTTAACCTTTAGAACCTAGCCTAACCTAAACATTGGCACCTTATAGATACCAGGGAATATCGTACTCATAGAGCGGGGATCATCGTACTGGAACAAGGTACCTTTAGGGGATCATCGGTACCTGGGAACAAAGGTACCTATAGAGCGGGATCATCGGTACCTGGGAACAAGGTACCTCTAGAGGCGGGGATCATCGTACCGGGAACAAAGGTACCTATAGGAGCGGGACATCGGTACCGTGAACAAAGGTACCTTTAGGAGCGGGATCATCGGTACCGGAACAAAGGTACCTCTTAGGAGGCGGGGAGCATCGGTACCGGGGAACAAAGGTACCTCTTAGGAGGCGGGGATCATCGGTACCGGGGAACAAAGTACCTCATAGGAGGCGGGGAGCATCGGTACCGGTGAACAAAGGTACCTCTTAGGAGGCGGGGAGCATCGGTACCGGGGAACAAAGGTACCTCATAGGAGGCGGGGAGCATCGGTAACGGGGAACAAAGGTACCTTACTAGGAGGCGGGGATCATCGGTACCGGGGAACAAAGGTACCTCTTAGGAGGCGGGGAGCATCGGTACCGGGGAACAAAGGTACCTCTTAGGAGGCGGGGATCATCGGTACCGGGGAACAAAGGTACCTCATAGGAGGCGGGGATCATCGGTACCTGGGAACAAAGGTACCTCATAGGAGGCGGGGATCATCGGTACCTGGGAACAAAGGTACCTCCTAGGAGGCGGGGATCATCGGTACCGGGGAACAAAGGTACCTCATAGGAGGCGGGGAGCATCGGTACCGGGGAACAAAGGTACCTCTTAGGAGGCGGGGATCATCGGTACCGGGGAACAAAGGTACCTCATAGGAGGCGGGGATCATCGGTACCGGGGAACAAAGGTACCTCTTAGGAGGCGGGGAGCATCGGTACCGGGGAACAAAGGTACCTCTAGGAGGCGGGGATCATCGGTACCGGGGAACAAAGGTACCTCATAGGAGGCGGGGATCATCGGTACCGGGGAACAAAGGTACCTCATAGGAGGCGGGGATCATCGGTACCGGGGAACAAAGGTACCTCATAGGAGGCGGGGAGCATCGGTACCGGGGAACAAAGGTACCTCTTAGGAGGCGGGGATCATCGGTACCGGGGAACAAAGGTACCTCATAGGAGGCGGGGAGCATCGGTACCGGGGAACAAAGGTACCTCTTAGGAGGCGGGGATCATCGGTACCGGGGGAACAAAGGTACCTCTTAGGAGGCGGGGATCATCGGTACTGGAACAAGGTACCTCATAGGAGGCGGGGAGCATCGGTACCGGGGAACAAAGGTACCTCTTAGGAGGCGGGGATCATCGGTACCGGGGAACAAAGGTACCTCATAGGAGGCGGGGAGCATCGGTACCGGGGAACAAAGGTACCTCTTAGGAGGCGGGGATCATCGGTACCGGGGAACAAAGGTACCTCTTAGGAGGCGGGGATCATCGGTACCGGGGAACAAAGGTACCTCATAGGAGGCGGGGATCATCGGTACCGGGGAACAAAGGTACCTCCTAGGAGGCGGGGATCATCGGTACCGGGGAACAAAGGTACCTCATAGGAGGCGGGGAGCATCGGTACCGGGGAACAAAGGTACCTCTTAGGAGGCGGGGATCATCGGTACCGGGGAACAAAGGTACCTCTTAGGAGGCGGGGATCATCGGTACCGGGGAACAAAGGTACCTCATAGGAGGCGGGGATCATCGGTACCGGGGAACAAAGGTACCTCTTAGGAGGCGGGGAGCATCGGTACCGGGGAACAAAGGTACCTCATAGGAGGCGGGGAGCATCGGTACCGGGGAACAAAGGTACCTCTTAGGAGGCGGGGATCATCGGTACCGGGGAACAAAGGTACCTCATAGGAGGCGGGGATCATCGGTACCGGGGAACAAAGGTACCTCTTAGGAGGCGGGGATCATCGGTACCGGGGAACAAAGGTACCTCATAGGAGGCGGGGAGCATCGGTACCGGGGAACAAAGGTACCTCATAGGAGGCGGGGAGCATCGGTACCGGGGAACAAAGGTACCTCTTAGGAGGCGGGGATCATCGGTACCGGGGAACAAAGGTACCTCATAGGAGGCGGGGAGCATCGGTACCGGGGAACAAAGGTACCTCTTAGGAGGCGGGGAGCATCGGTACCGGGGAACAAAGGTACCTCATAGGAGGCGGGGATCATCGGTACCGGGGAACAAAGGTACCTCATAGGAGGCGGGGAGCATCGGTACCGGGGAACAAAGGTACCTCTTAGGAGGCGGGGATCATCGGTACCGGGGAACAAAGGTACCTCTTAGGAGGCGGGGATCATCGGTACCGGGGAACAAAGGTACCTCATAGGAGGCGGGGATCATCGGTACCGGGGAACAAAGGTACCTCTTAGGAGCGGGGATCATCGGTACCGGGGAACAAAGGTACCTCTTAGGAGGCGGGGATCATCGGTACCGGGGAACAAAGGTACCTCATAGGAGGCGGGGAGCATCGGTACCGGGGAACAAAGGTACCTCTTAGGAGGCGGGGATCATCGGTACCTGGGAACAAAGGTACCTCATAGGAGGCGGGGAGCATCGGTACCGGGGAACAAAGGTACCTCTTAGGAGGCGGGGAGCATCGGTACCGGGGAACAAAGGTACCTCATAGGAGGCGGGGAGCATCGGTACCGGGGAACAAAGGTACCTCTTAGGAGGCGGGGATCATCGGTACCTGGGAACAAAGGTACCTCATAGGAGGCGGGGAGCATCGGTACCGGGGAACAAAGGTACCTCTTAGGAGGCGGGGATCATCGGTACCGGGGAACAAAGGTACCTCTTAGGAGGCGGGGAGCATCGGTACCGGGGAACAAAGGTACCTCTTAGGAGGCGGGAGCATCGGTACCGGGGAACATAGGGACGTCAGGGATCGCATCGTATTCGGGGAACATCGGTACCGAGAAACATAGGTACCGGGAACATCGGGATGACCCGGTCTGGCAGGTAGACCTTGCAGATGAGCTCTTCCAGACCAGCATATGTGATTTCACTGAGTTCTAGTGTGGTACCTAGACTGATAAGTGCAGATACAACATTGTTGTCATCATTTTCCTTGTGAAATACTTTCCAGAAAGAAAGTATTCCTTTCCCATCAAAACTGTTTTGTTGTCAGCTCAACTACTCGCATGTAACCCTGGCAAGGCAGCAGTCTTCTTTGCACCCAGGGCATAATAAATTAACTTTAGGGTAATTACACGTCGCATACTGCCAGTTCCAGTGATGAATTTGATGTTCCTACATAACTGAGGATACCACCTGAGTGCTAGCACCAAGATATCGGTATCTGGGGAAAAATAAGATGACAATGTGATGAAAAATGTCAATGAATAAGGCACCTTGAGCTGTGGCATTAGCAGCATGCAGGATTACTTTACTATCCGCCTCTTGTTGTGGACTTTCAAGGTGAAGGACGTTTTTGTGAGAAACCATGCACCGAGACCCGTAGGCAACAACAAACTGTTTATTTTCCTCATGGGCCTTTTCCAGTATCTTCTCAACCAGGTAGATCGTGATCATCCTCTTTGTCTTATCATGTGATAAGAGTCGTTTTACAGATATCTTTGAGATGTTGGTAGTGTTTGCTATGTGGTATGCTATAACAGGTTGACTTCCCTGCCTTTTTTTATGAGTAGCATTCTTTAGAGATGCAGGAACATCGTAGCGATCAAAGACAATATGGATTTCATCAGCATCTCTGCATCTTTCCAGGATGCGCCTAAAAAAAATCTCATGGTTGCAGTTTGTAACAAAATCAGGTTTGTCCATTGATTTCACCTCTGCCATACCATCTACTATAACAACTTTCAGTACAGGTTTGCCATCTTTCAAGTTCGTATCAAAATCCATCACATCTTCACCATTTTCTTCTCTTGGCAGCTCCTCCAAGATGGCCATCAGACTGCTCTTTAGTGTGCAGTGGAGTACTACTGTTCCATCCGCTGGCAAACATTAGGTGGCTAATATAGTCGTCATTTCAAGATAAAGTATATGTGGAGAAAAAAGGAATTTTCCGCCATTCACAGATTAAACTTGCCTTGCAATAATAATGTACTAGACCAGTGCTCTTCAACCTATTTTGGTGTCGTCCGCGCGCACCCCTAGTAGTGATTTGGTAAGAGCTGTCCACCACAATTTTTTTCTCTCTAAAATCTCACGGCTCTGACATTTTAAATCTAACTATATCATTCTACAAAATATATAGGTAGGAAAAGGCAGTTCCACTCGCTTTTTAAATTTAGTTTACATATTCTTCTGTATAATAACACATGCAGTATAAAATTATAAATACACAAGGAAAAATTTAACATACCTTAGGAATTACATAGCAAATGCATTTTTCTTCATGAAACTAAAGTAAAATTGCACCTAATATGCGTTATATATGGTAATCCAGAAAAAAAAGCCGTTTCCTTCAAGAAACAAAAATCAGTGGCTTGGCTGCTGTTGCAATTTGTATGCTATCAGCTTGAATCGAGGCTTCAGACAATTTTCAAGTGCAAACCGCATACGAGGATACAAATTCAGAATGGCATTCCTTTTCTATGCCTTGATTAAAACTAAGCTTGAGAAACTGTGCTGACACAGACATGATGTTGGCATCTGCACAAACATGGCTGTTGCCTCCTCAGCTTACTCCTTGTAGTCCTGACTATCAAGCAGGACAACCCAGCAATGCAATGCATAGGATGGCCAAATGTTTTGAAAGCTGCTTTTTAAAAATAATCCACTGTAAGCTCCAATAGGGCATCAGAATGATCAGTTCCATCATCTGAGAATGGACGAAGCTTCCACATGTTGGAGGTCTGAGGTGTCTTGGAAATAGAAGTCAAGGTTTTCCTGCATCAAAGTCAGGTGTCTGGTAATCCAGGGGGACATTCGTACCTCCAGTGTCTGCTCTGCTGTCTGCATACCATGTTCCCAGCCACTGCCAGTCAGCCATAGAGGTATCAAAGACTTCAAAATCAGAACAACACCTCTTTTCTACATTGCTTTTAAATTTTTTCACCTTCAGTTTGAATCCATTTATTTTCCCTATACTTGTAAAAATATCCTCCCCTTTACCTAGTTTTATATCATATATTTATTTTCCCTTATCTGTGCCGACACGTGGGCATGATCTCGTCCATCCACCTGTCCACCCCAAGACAGCCGTCCACCCCTCACTCAGTCTCGTCCACCTTTAGGTGGACCGTCCACCCAGGTTGAATAGCACTGTACTAGACTATGATTTTTTTCATGACCTGTAATTACAAATTGTTATCGCTAGATTTCCTCCAATCCTAAAGTATTTACTTTCAATTCTACAATAAGAAAAGGAAAAAAGTACCACCAATGCTACAATAAGTAAAGGAGCTTGTGGACGCTCAGGGTTTCATCATAGACACCGTTAAGAGTTAAGACTCACAGTTACAAGGATTACGAGAAGAAAGTTGCACGCTCGTCAATTTTCTGAATGCACAACAATCAGGTCGTGAGGTTACAGATTTCTCGTGCTTCCTCGCGTCCTAGTACCTGATTATTTTACGGTTATGGGTCGTCTTTATTGGCTGCCGGAGTTGACTATTTCCTGTTTCACGGATGGTCCTGCACGTGCTCAGAGACATAAAAAATAGAATGGTTCTCAAAGCCATCCATGTTCAGTGCTAGACATTGACGGGGTTGAAATTTTTCGAGGATATATTCAATAGTATAATATCTCGCCACAGTGTAGTAAGGCAAACATAGTAAGACAGGCACTAAGTGTAGATTAAACTTGTGTTTTTTGTTACATATGTATATAAAAAAAAAAATCTGAGTTAATTTATATGGCAATAAACGCTACCGTAGATAACAGTAAAGTCGCCAGGACAACTTTTTTTTCTGTTTACAGACGTGTGGTGGCGTTAATACTTACATTTCTACATCCATGATTTCAGGAAAGTTAGAAGGGGCTATCTGGAGAATCTGTGTCATTTTGTGTCTTCATCTGTGTCATATTATGGCTATATATGAACAAATTACAAAAATATCTACAAAGTGGCTACCAACAGTAGAGTCGCCATCTAGTGTTTATTTACTGAGTGTCGTACCGCAGCCGTCGTCGCCCGAAAAAAAAACGCGTAGTGAAATTTGAAACCGTCTATACTTGCAGATACAAAGCATAAAACAACGCTGAAACAGGGTAGATTATACAGTCATGATATAAACTACTGTGTATTATCTTCAGTGGCACATAAAAATCAGTAGTGATGCTATAATTCGTAATATATGGCGCCTGGCGACATCACTGCAGGTGGCGACTTCACTGTTATCTACGGTAGGTGATGCAGTGGAACGAAATACACGCAAAGAGCCAGCTAAAATCTTCGCTTTCTGGCTCGTGTTCCTCTTACTAATGGAGGAGTCGAACCTGTGACCTATATCATACGTTGCTCCATCAAAAAGAGTTCTCAGTTCCCTCATACTGTAAAAGAAAAGGAAAAGGGGATAATGGTGACGGACATGGAAGGAATGTCACGATTGGGACTCTTACTAAAAGCTTCACATTTATCGAGTAAGCGAGCGACTTGTAAGTGTTATCCATGCCCATGTATTTGAGTGATGGCCTTTTGTCCCTGTGTTGCAGCTCGATGGAATGAACGGTGCAGGCTTTTATTAGGGTGTGTTCTGATGACGGCTCAATTGTAATGAAGCTAATGATGGCTCACCACAAGACTCAATTATATAATTTAATACAGAGGTTGTTAAGAAAACTCTTTACTGATCGCAGACTTGTATCAAAGTAGATAAGAAAAAGGTGTAGAGAGTCACGTGATAAATGAGATATGTAAGAATAACGTCCTGAATCAAACCCTACATAAACAATATGAGGGTCAAATTAAGCGTTGCATGTCATAACTTTACAGCATTTAACATAAACGTGAAGCAAATTTTACAAGACTACGTCTCATGTCTCCATACATAACCTGTAGAGGCTGGGAGCTGGACTCGCGATCGCCAGTTTCACACTCCCGGAGCGAGCTTGGAGTTCATCATTATCGATCTTTGGGTAATGCCGGGACCTCATACACCACACACACCCATTCCCCTGCTCAAAGGGGACAGTGTAAGTGTGTGTGTGTGTGTGTGTGTGTGTGTGTGTGTGTGTGTGTGTGTGTGTGTGTGTGTGTGTGTGTGTGTGTGTGTGTGTGTGTGTGTGTGTGTGTGTGTGTGTGTGTGTGTGTGTGTGTGTGTGTGTGTGTGTGTAGCAATAACTTAAAGACGAAGCACCATGAAAGCAGTATATGTAAGGGGATAGAGTAGACACATATAACTAATCTTGGTGTGTTAGTAACATCATATTCTGTCATGAACTCCCTCGACCATTACCAAACTTCTTCTCACACATTAATAACTTTTCTTTGGGTCATGAGTAATGCGTGAATGTCATCTTCTATCCCAAATGACAAAAGATAACTTGGTGTCAAGTTGTTTAGAAGACTTACAAACTTCAGATGCCACCACCGGGAAGCATAAGCCCAACTCAGGTGGATATATGGACTAGGTGAAGACGCCTGGCTGTAGCTCCGAAACTAACCATAGGATTTTCTCAAAAATACCCTCAATGTGATTCCCACACAAAGTTTCTTATGCTGTTTCCATTAAAATTCACCTAACCTTCCGAAACCTTACGTAATGTAACTTGACGTGTTCAAGTGTGTGCGCGACATATTGTTCCAAAAAACGGGAATATGCTGCCGAGAAGCATATTGCCGAACTTGCAGGGTTGTGAACTTTTGTAGCCCACATTATCGTACCGAGCCACCAAAATTATCGTATTTTCAGATAGATATTATCGTACAACCTTAGTTAAAATAATATAGTCAGTAGATAACTATATACATCATTGAATTCAGCATTCCACATATAAAAATATTTTCTCTTCACCAAAATATATCCAATCATGACACAAAATTCCATTCCTTGAAACATTTTAACTTATTTTTTCCAAAATAAATGAAATTAAATAAAACAAAAATATATTTAGTAACACATGTAATGACTCAAAAGAAGCTGAACTCGAGAACTCTGCGTAGCTATCATCCTCAAAAGAAAAGAGTCATTCCTGTTCCTCCTCTATTATTGTATCCCCTGTGTCAGCTGGCGCTTATAATGATAGTGTGTCAGTTGTCATCGACATATCATATCATGTGTAGGGATGAAAGTAACACAATCTGCCTTTTCCCTTACACACTGCGCTGCTGGAAGAGAACCAAGTAGGGTTCCCGTTAGAAGTCAGTGTCTTACCTTTGTCTTGGTAAGGTTAATCTTGCTAAATACCCTCTCACAATCTGCGTTCTAATGCGGCAAGCAACGCTCCAAATCCATGTCATGCAAAGGACCAAAAGTCAAACTCTCTCTCTCTCTCTCTCTCTCTCTCTCTCTCTCTCTCTCTCTCTCTCTCTCTCTCTCTCTCTCTCTCTCTCTCTCTCTCTCTCTCGCGGAAGTTGACAGCGGCAGATTTTTTTTTTTTTTTTTTTTTGCGACGACAATTTTTGTATGACTACAATGTAATTATATTTGTGAGTCAATTATCGTATTTTCGTGTACGATTCTCAACCATGAGAAAAGATTGATTCTCAACCATGAGATTCTTATATTCGTACATCGTACGGATAGTCAAATCATCGTACAAATACGATAATTATCGTACAGTCCACAACCCTGTACGGGACTAGCGGAAATTATAACCAATCAGCGCACGGGGTGTTGGGGGGCTTATACTCAGCCGTCCATCCACAACATAACGGGTAACTTGCTCATTTTGTGGGCAGATATAGTGCGTGACTTTCATTAAATATTATATATCTATGCTGTATAAATAGGGCCCTGGCTGTGACGAACGATTTCGCTGAACGGGATCTGGCGCTTATGCATGCAGCAGTTCAACCTGGCCCTCACAAAAGATGAAGAACAGAGGCAATACTTGCTTCAAGTTGTCGAAAGTCACCGCCGTGGCCATCCTGACGCCCGCAAGTCTTCAGTGACCTCTGCGACCTAGGTGACAATGAGTGGGAGATGGGCGCCCATGAACCCCCCCCCCCCCATGAGGGGCTAATACTCGTAACGAGGGGGACCTAGAACCAAAAATATGTAAAGCAATTATGTTATTAAGCATGTATTTGGTAATAATCGAGCAAAATATGTCCTAATTTCCAATTACATACACATCTGTAACATTGTAAAATACCACATTTTTTTTCCAAAATTTCCGAACTTTGACCTCGTTGAGCGACCTCTAAATATTGGTTTATTTCAAAAATATTTTACACTCGTTGTTTTTTATTGGATTCAAACCAGAAAACTGCCCGTCCCGATAAAAATTCCGACTTTCGAAAAATAAGGGGCACCCTATTTAAATATTATATATATATATATGTATATAAATATATATATATATATATATATATTATATATATATATATATATATATATATATATTATATATATATATATAATATATATATATCTATATATATATATGTATTAATTTATATATTTTATATTATAAATATATAT
>JACEEZ010024215.1:787387-809887 GCA_016584305.1 Chionoecetes opilio
AATATCAAAGAGTGCCAGAGAATGAGAATTCATTAGCCAGGGCAACTATCCCTTCTTCCTGCACTTGAGTGCACAATTCTGGGAAGGTACCCTACTTAAGGTACACAATTTTCCAGGATCTGCAAATGCTGAGAGGTGGTGATTTGCAGTTTTAGCAGTAATGGGGATACAAAAAGCAGACTATCTAATGCTGTTTCATTCTTCGTCAGATGTAACGGAGCTGAAAGGTTGTTTACAGAACATGGGTAAAAACAGTGAGGTGAGACCGGCGTCTTGTCCCGACTTTCCTTTGCGCAAGTCTGGCGCTTGGGGCAAATCAACTCCCACAGAAAGACAAGTCCTCAGTTGAAACACATTTTTCTTTCTTGCCCTGTAGCTTCAGATTCAACCTATTTAGCTGGGCTCAAATATATATGCTAAATATGCAAGACGTGGCTCCCACAAAACCCTCATTGAGTGCTCAACAGGATCATCTTTCACCTTGTGGCATTTCCAGGAACAATTTAAGCTCCCCCCTAAGTTCAAGACACTCGATTCACAACATTGCCCTTGGAAAGCCCACGCACTTTGAAGTAAAAGGGAGGGAGAGCTTTCATGCTCGCGGAATCCATGTCCGTACGAAGGTTCCTGGAAAAGGCGAGAGTTCAGAGCTCCTCTTTGTTCACAAAGTTACGTGGGGGCCATTTGAGCCAATGGAGCCTGTCTCCAGGATCTTGCAAAGTTTCATCGGGAGAGGGGTTTTCGCGACCCCAAGTGCATCATGAACGATGGATCATATACAATGAACCCCCTTGTCATTCGAGTCTACTTCTTGACAATGGCTTCTGTGGAACCCTGATTTTGATCCAGCGCGCTGGTAGAAGCCCCGTCCGTGTACAGGACTCCCACACAAGATTCCCCAGGGGATCCTGGTAGCTTTGAAGAAAGAAGATAGCTTTTTCCATCACATCTTTAGCTTGTTGTGGTGGTCTCAACTGTGTACATAAGTATTTCTTCCTTGAAATAGTCACACAAGAAAACATACCTAACAAACACAGTAGCTTGCACAAGAACTCACATCGCGTTATGGGCACGTCATCCACTGTAATGTGTCAAAATACATACAAGTTGGAAACGATTTGATCTCCTGTAGCACTTTTCCTTTATTCACTCTGACATTTCATTAATTCTCCGCTTCCCACCTGTGTTCATTTGCCAAGGAAATTTGTTGAATTTGTACGTTCACGGGGCTTGCATCTCCAAGAACACGCTTGGAACCATCTTAAAGTACATGGGCTTGATTTAAGGGTTTCACCATTGATGTTGGGTTCTTTTGCTTCGCTATTTCGAGGGGCAAGGCCTCGTGTGTATGATGCCTGGGGATAACTACACTTGAGATCTGTTGTTTGGAAAGCCCAGTTCGCATCCATTTCTGTTGAGTTCCCAAACTACTTTGTGGCGCCTTGACAAGAAATCGGGGTCCTTTCTCATGCATACTGTGGATGGAATGTCAGCAAATGATGCCTTCCAAATTACTAGGCCTCAATAAATCGTTTTCCCCCAGCACTTGTGAAGCACAGTACACACTGAGGGTTTCTCGATGCCATCAGCGAGGGATTGATGTAAATCCGTATTAGATGTACTCTTCACTGTACTTCCGCTTCTTATAACACTAGTATCCATCGCAAAATCTACGGAAATAACGGACATAACATCAATCAAACATTACGTGTAAACAAAGAATAATAATGAAGGACAGATAAATAGGACAAGTGATAAATGACAAACACACAAATAAGCCAACATACATCACACATCCATGGACTCACAAATTTATCACACGACACAGTCCATCCACAACATACACACAGAGAGAGTAAGATGATAAGACATTTCAAACTCAAGCTAGCAAGCTGAGATGTACTTTCTAAGCACGAACACGCTCCTTTGACAAGCACTGCGTTTGTTCGCTTGTCCATTGTCATTTTTTTTCATATTTTTGATGAAAGATTTTAGGTTCCATATTTTGATGGTATAGGAGTGATGTAAATCCTGTAAGCTTTTTGCTGTATAGATGTTGCAAATCATGCTGTTTTTGCTTATTGATATAACATTCTATACTTGCTGTAAATCGTGTTCTGACGTTCTATTCTACTCTGCCAGTTTACATACGATTCATTGGAACAGAACTGAACAAGCTACTATAACCATACCCTTGGTAATTTTCCCCACCCCCACCCACGCCGACACAAGCCGTGGCACTACCAACAACCCCTTTGTTAATGCTTTGCCGCCGATGACGTCCCCAATACTCTTCTGACAAACATACTCATTTCAATAGAACACAAAATGAAACAAAGACTATTCACACCTGAAGTCCTCTCGAGCTCGCCGTGCAGGGCGACAGCGTCCCCGTGGACTCCATCACGCTGTGCTACGAGAGGCGCCCGTTGCTGGTACTGACGTTGCGGCTGAGCTGGGTGCGCGGGCAGGCGGGTGATCGCCTCCTTTCCCCTTCTCCCCGCGAGGCATGGCTTGTGCTCACTACGGTTTGCGAGCGAGAACACCTCCGCCCCAGGCGGCCGTGATGAACTTGGACTGCCTTGAGCAAAAAAGACGGAAACACCCTCGTCCGGGTTTGACCTGCCTGCTGACGGCACCCCGTCTTGACCCAAGGAAATTACCTTTGATGACCTTCTAAAGGTCTGAGCTAACCAAAATTGAGGACAGCGCAGGTTCTTCTTCTTCAGAGACCCTCGGGGCGCAGGCCCTGGAGGGGCGCCGCAGTATCAGGGCAGCCTTCACGGCGGTGTTCAATTACGGCAGGATACTCCTTGGTGCTCGCCGCGCCGCCGAACATAACCTGGAGGGGCGGTGCCTCCCCGTGAGAATTGACAGCGAGGATGAAACTGTTATTCCTCCACCGATTACAAATGGGAAGAATTTTATGGCAATGATGACAAATATGGAATATCGACAGCGATACGAGTCCGAAAGCGAGGGTCGAGTCCCGATAACGAATATTTCGAACCCGCCCCCGATGACGACTGCGGCGAGGATGATGTTATTCCTCCACCGATGACCAAATGGATAGAATTTATGTGGCAAAGTGATGACAGAATGATTGGGATATCGACAGCGAGGACGAGTCCGAAAGCGAGTCGAGGTCCGATAGCGAATATTCGACGACCGCCCCGCCCCCGAGGGCGACTGCGGCGAGGATGATAATAACCTGTTATTCCTCCCACCGTGACAAAATGGCTAGAATTATATGGCAAATGATGTACAAATATTGGAATATCGCAAGCGATGACGGGTCCCGAAGCGAGGGTCGAGTCCGAGAGCGAATATTCGACCGCCCCGAGGACGACTGCGGCGACACTCAAGTCGAATATTTCCTCCGACCTCGCAGACTCGCTGGAAGTATCGAAGCGATGTCGAGTTCCGATAGAGCGAATATTTGACGCCCCCTGTGAGACTGCGGCGACACGCTCAAGTCCGAATACTTCCCCGTGCCTCGCATACCTTGGAATATTGACAGCGAGGCGATTGGGAGAACCGATGCCGAATATTCCTCCACCTTCCCGAGGACGAACTTCTCCCCCATGACCTGGGCATCGATGACCATCGTCCTCCTGAAGGGGGAGAGGAGGAGTGGGACGTTTGGGATTGTCGTGGGGGACTGTGCCTGCGTGGGTAAGCGTCGTCTGGTTCTGTACCAGGCTGCAGAATCTCATATTATACTAACTAACCGACCATGCTTGTGGGAAGGTGATTTTTCGAACACGCGAAGCGTTTACTAGAATCTCAAACGCTACCACATGGAAAAAATAAAATATATCAACACAATTCTCGAAGTAGAAACGTTGCCCTGCATCCACAACCCCCACTGATGCAATAACACAACCTTGGACGGGACGAGTTGCCCCGCATCCACCACCACCCATGATCAATAACGACACCTGGACGGGACGAGTTGCCCCGCATCCTACTCACCAACCACTGATGCAATACCAACACCTGGAACGGGGACGAGTTTGCCCCCTCCGCCACACCCCACTGATGCAATAACACACCTGGACGGAACGAGGTTGCCCCCACATCCCCACCAACCACTGATGCACTTACACACTGGGACGGGACGAGTTGCCCCGCATGTCCACCACCAACCACTGATGCAATAACACACCTGGACGGGACGAGTTGCCCCGCATCCACCCCCAACCACTGATGCAATGATACACACCTGGACGGAACGAGTTGCCCCGCTCCCCACCAACCACTTGATGCTATAACACACCTGACGGACGAGTTTGCCCCGCATTCCACCACCAACCACTGATGCAATAACACATCCTGGACGGGACGATTTGGCCCCGCATTCCAACCACCCAACCATTGAATGCATTAACACACCTGGACGGGACGAGTTGCCCCGCATCCAACCACCTAACCACGATGCAATAACACACCTGGACGGGGATAGTTGCCCCGCATACCCACCAACCCCTGATGCAATAACACAACCTGGAGGGCGAGTTGCCTCCCCGCATCCCACCACCACCACTGATAGCAATACGACACATGTGAAGGGACGAGTTGCCCGATCACCACCAAACCACTGATAGCAATAACACACCTGGACGGGACGAGTTGCCCCGCCTCCACCACCAACCCACTGATGCATAACAACACCTGGACGGGACAGTTTGCCCCGCATCCACCACCAACCACTGTGCAATAACACACCCTGGACGGGACGAGTTGCCCCGCATCCACCACCGAACCCACTGATGCAATAACACAACGTTTTAATGAAAAACTGACCTCCAGATTTCTTTTGATGGAACAAAAGAAATGACCATTGACATAATGCAACCATCCTTTGCTTTCTCTCTTATTTTCATATTACTATACAGGCAATATCCATTCATGATCATATAACTTTGTTTTCTTTTGTCTAAAACTACAGTATGTGTACTACATCCGGAATAGCTAATGCGTTGACTCCATCCTGTTTTGCTTTTTATGTAGTATGCTGTGTAAAATATGACAAAATAATTGGTATATCTTTTTCATAAATAATGTTTTCCCCTCTTCACTTTGCTGGGCAGCAACTCTGGTAAGTTAAAACAGTGTGCAGGAAGAAATATGGTTACTTGTCTGGACTTGTTTTTTTTTTTTTCATACTACAAACTTTTCCACTCTCAAATTAGAACCACGGAACTTCAAATTAAAGCAATTGAATGTCAAATAAAATAAATGGTAATTTTTAATTCGCATTTGAAATTCAAATTATTTAACATTTAAAGCTCAAGTTGTTTTAATTTGAGGGTGAAAAGGTGTTAGAATAGCTGGATGAATTCTGAGTACATGTCCTTGTGCATTAGCTGAACTAGGTATTGCTAATCATTGTAACTGAAAACTGACTCCGAGATTTCCGTGTTCAGCATGCCCGAAACTGCTAGGAACAAAATGTTCAAGCAAATCTACTTTTCAAAAAATTGTGTCCTGATTTTTTTTGAAAGCTCGTTTTTTTCAATTAACTAAAAAAACTATGGCAGAGTAAGTGCAACAATGTATAGAGAAGTAAATCTGAAAGTAGATTCAAGGGCTATCATTTGGCGCAGAAGTAAAAAAAATATTTGATTGGTAAATAACTGAGAAAATAGCATATTTTTCCCCCCCCCGGTTACATTTATACAAAATATCCATTTTCTCAACACACATGAGAGTTTTTTGACAACCGATTACGTGCAATCATGTGAACACCTCACGATGGAACCTTTGTTTATTTCAATAAGTTTTATTCTACGACTCATCAGTTATGCGGCAAAATAAACAAAACCTGATCGTCGTCGATTTCGGAATAATTTTGTGAGCAGCCAAGAAATCCAAAGTTGTTTTTTTTTTCCAGTCGCTAGATAATTGGAATGCTGGGGATACAATTATAGATCCATCCAAATACAATAACTTTTGAGGTAATGTTGCTCTGTGAGAAACAAGTTGGGAGCTGAACGGGGGAAAAAGACTATGATATGTTACTATTTTTTACTAACTATTTTATTAACATCTACATAACATGACATACATAAATACCTCAACCTTTCCATTATAGTATCCCTCCATGTAAAAAAGTATATACGCAATTAAAAAGTATATAAAATGCATTAAAAAAACTGCTTTTAAAAGTGAAATGGTGTGGGCAATAACAGAAACTCTTAATAGTTGAGAGAGAGAGAGGAGAGAGAGCGAGAGAGAGGAGAGGAGGAGAGAGAGAGAAGAGAGAGAGAGAGCGAGAGATAGAGGGAGAGAAGAGAGAGAGAGAGAGAGACCAAATAATAAGAAACATCATTTTATTGCACTGATATCAACTTTTCGACAACTCTTCTCTCTCCCTCTCATCTCTCTCTCTCTCTCGCTCTATCGCCTCTCTCGCTCTCCTGCCTCTCCTCTCTCGTTACTGCTCTTCTCTCTGTCATCTCTCTCTCTCTCTCTCCCCTCTTCTCTCTTCTCTCTCCCTGATCTCTCTCCTTCTCATCTCTCTCTCTCCTCTCTCTCTACTCTCTCGTCTCGTTGCCTTTTCCTCCCTCCCTTCCTCTCTTTCTCTCCTGCACTCCTTCCTCTCCTCCTTTTTTTTAGTTGTCCATTGTCCAGCCTTCAAATTAAATTAATTGAATTTCAAATTAGAATAAATACATTTTATTTTATTTTGCATTTCATTGCTTTAATTTGAAAAGTTTCCGTTGTTTTTGTTTGAGAGTGAAAGGTGTATTATTATGAAAAAAGTCCAGAAAGTAACATATTTTCTTCCTGCACAGCTGTTTTTACCTTTACCAGAGGCAGCTCAGGTCAAAGGGAGGAGAGGGCCGAAAAAGTTATTTATGTGTAAGATATACCTTCTTTTTGTCATATTTTACACAGCAACATAGCTGGACTACAATAGATAAGCAACAGCAACAGGATGGAGTAACGCATTGAGCGATTCCGTTGTATGTTAGTACAGCGTACTGTAGTAATGCCAGTGTTCTCACCTTTTTCACTCCATTCCCTCCCCCCTTCATGAATCTCACATTTTCGTGTGGCTCCCCTTCATTTTTCTCCCAAATCCGCACCCTTGGGCCAAAAAGTAAAAAAAATTTTTTTTTTTTTTTTTTTTTACTGTTGAATTGAGAGACACCCTTGCTGTATTACCAAGTTTACAGTCAGAATTATCTTATTTTGATAGATTTCTGTGATATTCTTAACTTACAATCACTTGCCTACAAAAGACTAGGTGGACACTATAAAATTTGAATCTGGTTGGAAAAAGTTCAATTAATCTCTGCATATTGTTATGACACAATCAGGGGGGAAGGCCTGATATTGTGTTCTTTTCGTCATTTGACGAATCCAGGTTTGTCACGACAATGCACATCTCATGCGGGGGGTCCCACATCCAATCGGTTTTGTTCCGGCTCTTATTTCTTGTTTGTAGAGGGTGAGAAACCAGACTCACATAAATAGGTAGTTGAATAAGCAAGAGTAGTCGAAGTGCAATCTCACTACCTTTTTTGGATATGAATGATGCATTGAAACACCAGACTAATTCAGCAGTAGATTTTTCTTCATAGAGAATTTGTCAGCAGAAGCATGTTTGAGATAAGAAACTCGTCCGAAACATCACTGGGAATGGTAGTATATCAAGAGTGCCGAGAATTGATTAAATTACCAATTTCCCTTCTTCCCTCCTCGAATTTGTTCTTTTTTGGGAAGATACCTATTAAGGTTCACTTTCCAAGGAAAAAAAAAAAAATCTCAGATGCTTGCTGAGTGATTTCAGTTTTAAGTAATGGGTCAAGCATACTATCTTCTTCATTCTTCGTCAAAGGACCGCTGAAAAGTTTTCAAACATGGCAACATTCCCAGCACCGCTTTCCCTTTGCCAATTCTGGAGCTTGGCAAGAAATTTCCACGAAAGACAATCCATCAGGTGAAACACACCTTTCTTTCTTTCCTTGCCCTGGTAGCTTCAGATTCAACCTATTGTTAGCTGTCAAATATTCTGCTAAATATGCAAGACCTGGGCCCCACAAAACCTCATTGAAGTGACTCACAGATCTTCTTTCCCTGCATTTCCAGGAACAATTTAAGCTCCCCCCCAGTTCAAACACTCACGATTCACACATTCCCTTGGGAGAAGCCAGCGCACTTTGAGTAAAAGGGAGAGCTTCATGCTCCGAATCCATGTCTCCTACAAAGGTTCTGGAAAAGGCGAGAGTTTCAGAAGCGATCCAGCTTTTACAAAGTTGACGCATTTGACCCTGCCTTCCAGATCTTGCAAAGTTTCATCATTGGAGGTTTTTCGACGGCCATGCAAAACGATGGATCATACAATGACCCCCTTGTGCATTCGGAGCTACTTCCTTGACAGGCTTCTGGACCCTGATTTTTGATCCCAGCATCGCTGGAGCAGCCCCGTCCTGTACAAGACTCCACAACAATTTCCCCAGGGGATCCTGGTAGCTTTGAAGAAAGAATATAGCTTTTCCATCACTCTTTTAGCTGTTGTGGTTGTACTCAAGCTGTGTACATAACAGATATTCTTCCTTGATATCACACAGAAAACATCCTTAACAAACACGAGTAGCTGTGGCACAAGAACTCACATCCGTTGACTCAATCCAGCTGTATTGCAAACATACCAGTTGGAAAGACGATTTGTCTCCTGTATCACTTTTTCCTTTTATAGTCATCTGCCATTTTCATTAATTCTCGCGCTTCACTATGTCGTTTTGACAAGAAATTTGTTGAATTGTTACGTTCACTTGCATCTCTCAGAACACCTTGACTCTTTAAGTACATGGCTTGATTAAGGTTTCAACCAATTGTGTAGGGCTTCTTTTGCTTCGCTTTTCGAGGGCAAGCCTCGTATGATGCCTCAACTACACTTGAGGATCCTGTTGTTGGAAAGCACCAGTCGCATCCAGTTTTCTGTTTTCCCAAACTACTTTCGTGGCGGGCCTGAGAAATCGGGGTCTTTATCACATCTGTGGATGGGAATGGTCAGCAAATGATGCTTCAACTTACTAGGCCTCATAGAATCGTTTTCCCCAGCACTTTGAAAGCACAGTACAACACTGAGTTTCTTCGCTGCCATCAGCGAGATTGATGTAAATCCGTAGTTAAGTACTCTTCACTGATACTTCCGCTGCTTAGTAACACTATAGCCTCGCACATCTACGGAAAATAAAGAGACAGAACATGGCAGAACACACATTAACGTGATAAGACAAAAGAATAATAATGAAGGACAGATACATGAGGACAAGTGATAAAATTACAAACACACAAAGTCCACATCCATACACATCCATGTACTTCACAAATTAAGCACACACACAGTCAGACACAAACATACACACAGAGAGAGTAAGAGATGTAAACTTCACACTCAAGCTAGCAAGCTGAAATTTACTTTTCTACGCAAGAACACGCCCTCCTTTAGACAAGCACTGCGCCAATTGAAATAATAGAAGAATAGCGAAGTCACATCAATATTGCACAAAAAAAAAAAAGCAGGAATACCTAAGTATGGAATGAGCATGAAAACCAATGAACCAAAAAATAAGAAATTTTCACACACGACCAAACAAGCGACCGTCATTTATAATTGTCGAACAAAATAAGTAACACCCAGTAAATATGGTTCAGAATCACTTATACTACTGTTTACGTGATGATATCCCAGGCCCACACTGAGATCATTCGATCGGCCTCCTCCCTCTGTCTCCCGGTGACTCCCCTCAGCCTCACCGCCCGGTCCTCTCCCCGTCTCATAGCGTTTCGTTCTCCTCCGCGTTTTTCTATCACACCTACAACCTGCACAAACAATACAATTTCGCACCATACATACATACACAGGACGTACACACACATTCACCGTAACATATATGAACAAAATTTTATTTTTCAACTTAATGAATTAATCAATTAATTATTAACACAAGAAAAGTTTCTTTGCCAGGACAGTGATGCAAGATTTTTTTTTTATTCTGATTCCTAACATTATTTAGAAATGTATAATTTACAACAGCCCACCATGGCCCCCTTAAATTCTTGCCATGGCCCCCTTGGGGGCCATGGCCCCCAGGTTGAGAACCACTGTCCTATATGAAGGATCCAGGCCACCTGGAATTGTATCCGTGGCTGGGTAGGCTCGCGATCACCGCCGCCCGCCCACGGAATTTTAGTACATTTCCAGCCTCTACCGAGTTAACATCCCTTATTAAATATATACGTGGATTTGTATATATGAGAGAATTGTATATAGACTCTTTGCACATAGTGTTAAAAAACAATAGGACGTGTTAAAATCAACACAGATAATATCTCGCCGCGTCGTCAAGTTACTGGTGTGAAAACCTCTTGACGCCCATAACAATAACTCCACCTTCGCCCTTCACGGGCGGCCTCGATCACGGCGACCACTTCGGATCACAAGTTATGCAGTATTAATCAAGCTTACGTAATTCAACCCTACTATCCACCGATAAGTATCCTAGTTAGTTGACTAGTTGGGGCATTGTGTCGGGATGAGATAGACGATGGGTTTTGTATAGGTAAGACCTCAAATTAAATATATGTATGTGATATAAATTTCCACATTGGTGCCCCGAGTGAGGAATATTGATGTTCATGTGACTCAAAGTGGTCGTTGTGAGGCGTAATTATGAGCCTACCACAATTGCTGGTTATGAGAGCGGAGGTGAGGTGTTTCGCGGCGTTGGGAACGATTCAACAGCCGGTCAACCACCATACGCCAGGTAGTAGATAACGTCAGAAGCTACGTAGCCTTAGTTAGTGGTAATAATTAAGTGCTGGTTGGTCATAGGCCTGGTTATGCGCCTTGATAGGCCAGCCAACGGCGCTACCACCACTTGATATAATAATTAATGATCAACTAAGTTATTTTTAGTGACGTAATCTTTCATTTAATATTTTATTTGACTTAGTTATTAACTATATCATGGCGAAATTAGTTAAGAATTCATTATCGGCTAAATTAGCAATGCTCACACGAATATATAATAAGTGTGAGGACGCAATTAAGGCAATACCTATTGATTATATTAATTTAAAGACAGGTCTACCATTGTTAAATGAGAAATGGAATAAATATGAGGCGGATCAATTATGAACAACAGTGTCAAAGATATCTCGATAAAGTAATTGAATATGAGGGATTACTGGAGTGTGCTCATATTCCATCAACAGCTAAAGCTTCTTTAACCCAAAATTTGCAAGGTATTGAGCAGGAACCCCCCCGCAGGGAGATCAAAATTGTTACACTTAAGGGTAATCAGCTATATCAGCAACCCTTACAGTTTAAAGATCCCTCGTTAGTGGGTATTTATCCTGCGCCTGTTAAATTTACGCAAATCAAACAGCCTGTAATTAAGATTCAAACTTCTCAGCCTACCAGTAAACCACTAAGACCTACTCAAATAAAAGATACAATCCCTAAATCCAGGGCTAGTAATAGTGAAGTACGAATAATAAATTGTGTCTTATGTGAGGGGGAACATCCACCCTCCACATGAAATATCTATTCAGATTGTTACACGAGAGTTGAAAGGTTAATGAGCCTTGGTAATTGCCTAACCTGTCTCCGTGGTAAACATGCTTCAAATGCATGCCCTATAAACTTAAGAACTTGTAGGAAATGTAAACAATCTGTTCATAACATCGCTCTTTGTCCTAACAGTGATAATAACTCAGACCCTACAGTAGTTAAAATGGCAGTCACTAATAAGAGTAATTCAGCAGCTGTTCCTACTGCCGAATTGAAGGTGAGCCACAATGGTAATGCAGTCACAGTAAAGACAATGTTTGACAGTGGTGCACAAGGATCCTTCATAAGCAGGGAGATAGTTGAATTTTTACAAATAAAATAGAGTGGGCATTTATTTAAATCTTTGTTTTAAAACTATTTAAATACTTTTTGTTATTTAGAAAATGTTTTTAAAACATGGGTATGAATTTAAATCAGTTTTTTAAAATTTTTTTGAGTATTTTAAATATTTTTAAAAAAAAATTTTAAATTTTTTAAAATGGATAAAAAAATTTAAAAAAATTTGTAATGAAAGTTTACGGCAAAAAAAAGGAAAAAAAAAAAAATAGAAAAAAAAAAAAAAAAAAAGGGAAAAAAAGGAAAGAAAAAAAAAGGGAACAAAATAAGGGGAAAAAAAAAAAAAAAAAGAAAAAAAAAAAAAAAAAAAAAAAAAATAAAAAAAAAAAAAAAAAAAAAAAAAAAAAAAAAAAAAAAAAAAAAAAAAAAAAAGAAAGAAAACCCACAACACCACCCCCCCCGGAAAACCCCCCCCCCCTCCCCTTTCGGGGCCCCCCCAAAAAAGGGGGCCCCCCCTCGAGGCCCCCCGGGGCCAAATTTTAAGGGTGGGTTTTTTTAAAAAAAAACCCCCGGGCCGGGGTAGAAAAAGAAGTAACGGATTCAACGGGAAAAAAGCGTAGATTTAAAAAAAAAAAAGGGAAAAAAAATGGTTCAAAATAGGGTGGTGAATGACGGGAAAAGGGACTCGTGAGGGGGTAGTTTCCCAGGCATTAGGGAGTTTTAAAAAGGGGGGCTGGATGGGTTCAGGGATGGGGTGAAGGTGGAGTGGTGGTTTTATAACAGGAACTACCACGGTGGGCCCACGGCCTCTTGTGCCCCCTTATTTTCTTATGTTATTATGTTTTTGTTAAACCTAAGGAAATTCATTTTTTTTTTCGGACATATTAAAATTTTTGTGTATTTAAAAGTATTTACAAAGTTTTAAATACAATTGATGTTTTTAGTTTTTAGTATTTGAATACTTCGAAAAATGTATTTAGTTTTTAGTTTTTAAAACTTTTCTCCCATGTATTTAGTTTTTAGTTTTTAAAAATACATTCAATTTTTTAGTCCCCGCTTGCCCAAAATTAAAAAAAAGTGAAAAATTAGCCATATCGGGTTTTCTCGCCAAAAAGAGGCTCAAATTTTGACTAGTTAAACCCCTACCCAAATTTGGAAGATAAAAAAGTAGGTAGTGTGATTTTAATAATATTGGTTTATTTTAAACTGTTAATGGATGAAAGCACACTGAAATGCTGGGGGAAAATGGGTTAAACTAGTTAGAAATCCCTTCAAGACGTTGATGGTCCCTTCCCAATTAATAATGGGCGCTGATTATTTTGGGCGTTACTAAGGAAGGTCATCAAAAGAAAAAAACGTCCTTATTTTCATGCGCGGTGGTAAGGGAAATAAGGGGGACCCACCCCCACATACTCCCCAAACGAACAAAGGAGAGTTTCCTAGATGCAAAACCCCTTTTAAATTTACCAGAATGGAACACTTCTTGCCCACACCAATTATGAGTATTAGAGGAAGTGATTTTTCCAGTCAAAATGAATTTTATGACCATAATAAAAACCCTAAATAATAATGTGTCGCGGGGAAATAATAACCTAAATTGAACACGGGTTAGGGTTTTTAAGCCCTACTTGGCTGAAAATTTGTAATAATAATAATAATCAGGTTTCCAATCAGCCGTCATATCTTTAGTTTAAAATAAGGGAACCAAAATTGATCCCAGACCCTGTGATAGACATAGAAAGGTTTTCCTTATTGAGAAAAAAAATTAAGACTGCAAATTTTAGTCTTAAAATCCTTTAAAAGGATAGCTCTGACTTTTTGAAGTTTTGGGTCAAAAAATACAAAAGCAGGTATTTCCTGAGGAATATACTTTTGGCCTCACCCAGCCCTCATAGGAACAAATTGTCCAAATCATTAGGTCTTCCCTAGTATGGGGTATAATTAGGGTCGAGGACAAAAATTTGAAAGTGATTTCCAAATCCACCTGCCATCCCTCAAATTTTCCCAAATGCCACCATCTTACTAAATTGTTGGTGGAAGAATTCATGGAACTATTACATGCGAATGGCTAAAATATTAGCCGATATCAGGTATAAATTTTTGGAACATCATGGTAAACAGGAGTAAATTTACCTCAAAACTTTTATTAAATTTTAATAGTTTGAAGGAGACTTGTCTCCCACTAGGTCCCCCGAATTCCCGCTGATAGAGAGATCCCAAAAAACCCAAATTTGGGGAGGACAATGGGGGACTATACTGGGGGAATTATAATTCCAGGAGATAAAATCTCCCCCCATCAAGTCTTTTCGCTATTGACTTTCCTCTACAGGGCTACATTTCAAAATAGTCAAAGACCAAAGTGCCCCAACCCCCTATTAAAAAGTTCCGGGGCTATGTGGCCTGGGGGGATGTAAAATGAACGGAACTTCATTTTTCGCCCGGCCCCCCAGTTGTGGAAAAATCCCCAACCACCCTCTTAATAATTGGTAAGTGGGGGTTTTTTTCCCACCCTTGGGAGGGGGGTATTTTCCGTATCAATGGGGGTGGTAGGGATGTGTTTTTATTATTAGTGGTAGTGGGTTTAGTTAAGGGGAAATTTGAGAAATATAAGTACAGGATAAATAAATTTAAAATTCCCAGTTATTAAAACATTTGCACCTTAAAAAAATTAGCACCTTGGTTGGGGCAGGCCCCGGGGAGGCCCCGCCCCTAGCCCCGGCCACCCGGAAATTTTATACGTGGGGTGGGTAGGTCGCGATCGCCGCCCCCGCCACGGAAATTTGAACTTCCACCTTACCGAGTTAACACTCTTTTTAAAAATATACGTGGTTTGGATATATAAGAATTGATATAGACTCTTTGCAAACCCCAGTGTTAAAAAAAAAAAATAGGGGGTTTGAAACGACCAAAGGGTTATATCCCCCGCGTCAAATAACTTGGTGTGAAAACCTCCGACGCCCAAACAAAAACTCCCCTTCGCCCTTTACGGGCGCCTCGACAAGGGACCCTTTTTGGAAACAAACATGCATAATCAAAACCTACGCCAATTCTAACCCTACATCCCCCGATAAATATCCTAGTTTGTTGACTAGGGGGGTATTGTGTCGGGATAAATAAAGATGGGTTTTTTATAGGTAAGCCCAATTAAAAATATGTAGTGACAAAATTTCCACAACTACTACACTACTACTAAATACTACACTATACTACTGCTGCTATCCCCCCTACCCTTACTATTAAAAAACTTTCTATTTTTGTACTAATACTATTATTACCATATTACCACTACTACTGCTACTGTTAATGATAGTATCAAAATAAAAGTGATAATAATGTAGATATAAGAAGATTTTTAAAATGTAGCAACAACCGTAATAAAAGTAAAATTAACAAAAATGATGTAAAAAAAAATATGTAGTAATACTGATAATGACAATAACAATAATAATGATAATAATGATAATAGTGTCAATAATAGTAATAATAACAATTATGATAATAACAACAATAATATTGCTAATAATAGTAATGATAATATATAATAATAATAATTAATAAAATAATAATAATAAAATAATAAGAAGAAGAAGAAGAATGATAATACCAATTGTAATAGAATTATAATAATACACCACCATCATAAACAACAACAACAACAACAAATAATAAAAATAACACTAACAACAAAAATAAATTATCTGACAAGGACTTATGACGACATAACACGAGAACAAAACAAAAACAAACCCACAAAAAACACCACTACACATACACCGCAACCCGCGATTTTCGATGATGATGATGATGACGATGATTCATGGTGTTTACTCTTACAAGTAGCTGGGTAAATTATTGTGAAATCGAGAGCAACAAAAACAACAGCAACAACTACAGCAACAACAACAGCAACAACAACAGCAACAACTACAGCAACAACAACAGCAACAAAACAGCAACAACAACAACAAAAACTACAGCAACTACAGCAACAACTACGAAAAATACAGCAACAACTAACAAAACACACAGCAAAACAGCAAAAAAACACACAACAAAAAAGCAAAAACACAGCAACAACTACAGCAACAAATACAGCAACAATAAGCAACAATACACAACAACTAAGCAACAACAACAGCAACAAAAAGCAAAAACTACAGCAAAACTACAAACAGCAAAACAGCAACAACAACAGCAACAACAACAGCAACAACAACAGCAACAACAACAGCAACAACAACAGCAACAACAACAGCAACAACAACAGCAACAACAACAGCAACAACTACAGCAACAACTACAGCAACAACAACAGCAACAACTACAGCAACAACAACAGCAACAACTACAGCAACAACTACAGCAACAACTACAGCAACAACTACAGCAACAACAACAGCAACAACAACAGCAACAACTACAGCAACAACAACAACTACAGCAACAGCAACAACTACAGCAACAACAACTACAGCAACAACTACAACAACAACTACAGCAACAACTACAGCAACAACAACAGCAACAGCAACAGCAACAACAACAGCAACAACTACAGCAACAACAACAGCAACAACTACAGCAACAGCAACAACAACAGCAACAACAACAGCAACAACAACAGCAACAACAACAGCAACAACAACAGCAACAACAACAGCAACAACTACAGCAACAACTACAGCAACAGCAACAACTACAGCAACAACAACAACATCCTGGTTCATTTTTTTTTTTTCCATACTACATGGAGATTCGTTCCTCATGTTACCTTATGAAAACGTTATGAGTCAATAGCATGATCTAAATAATGAGGCAATAATATGAATTATTGATAAAATGTCCCCATATGATAGAAGGGGTTTTGAAGAGGAGACGAGTAAAGAATGATGATAATGCTAATGATAGTAGGCTATATAATGGTGGTGATGGTGGAAAAGGATGATGATTGGTGAATTATTTTCATGATGGAGGGATTTAAGGTGATAATGGTGGAGATTATGGTAGTGGTAGAGTAGGTGGAGGAGGTGGAGGAAGAGGAGGAGGAGAACTGGTGCATGCACAGGCGGAGCGTCAGTCATGATGGTGTGAGTGGTTTCAGAAATTTTGTAAAATAGGTGGTACTGATTTCCCCTTCATCCCTTTCTCTATCTACCAAATATTCTGATGACACCAAATTAGGTGATAAGACATTTACTAGAGAACAATGTAAACTCACACAACGTGGTCTAGATAAACTATCGGAATAGAGCGATAAATGGCAGTTGAAATATAATTCTGATAAATGTAAAGTAAATGCATGTAGGTAACGATAACCTCATATATAAATATCTTATGCTGAATAAGCCGTTAGTTAAAGTACAGCAGGAAAAGGATCTAGGAGTAATCATTAGTAATGATCTTAAGTCTAGTGCGCATTGCTTAGCTGCAAGTAAAAAGGCTAATTATTATTATGATCTTGGGTTTTATTAAACGCAACTTTGAACATAAAACTCCGAAAGTAATGACCCGTTTTAAAGTCTTTGGATAGGCCGCACTTAGACTTTGCCCTTTAATTACGGTCGCCTTGTTTCATAGAAAATTAATCCAAATTAGAATCAGTTTAACGAAGAGCGACCAAACTGATTCCATCTCTAGGAAATTAATTTTATGAAGAGAGCTTGCAAAAAAATAAATATGTTTTCCTTAAATCGCAGAATCCGTGGGACTTGATAGAAATTTTTAATATCCTTAAAGGATTCGATATCATCAATCAAGAGAACCTATTCGAGCTCTCTCCTCAAGTGACAAAAAGAAACAAAGTTTAAAACTAATTGGACAACGTTTCAACACAGATCTTTAAAAAAAATTATTTCAATGTCAGATTATTTAATTGATGGAACACATTTAGTTACCAGCTAATGTTGATGCCAGCCAACGCAATAATCACATTTAAAAACAGACTAGACACGTACTTCAAAGAAAATAGGTTTGATATTGCCTGCGCGTAATCTTATTAACATCTCCCGGATTATTTATTAGTGTTGGCGATAGTTTTAGTTAGCATACAACATTTCTCTCATTCTTCACTATGAAATGTCCATGTTTCTATCTTATTTAAGTGCATGGTATTCTTCTCCAACAGTTTTTCTGATCTCTTATACATGTAGTTCAGCAGATACCCTCGTTATAGGCTAAAGGGTCTCATGGTGTCTGTTCTTCCTATGTATGTATTTTTATGTAACTTTTTTTCCCTTTCATTTTCCATTCTCTATATATGGTATTATCCATCTTCATTCGCCCATTCCCCGCCTTATCACATTTCCTCTTCAATCAATCCATATTGCCACATGGCTGGTCCCTTCCTCCTTTTTCTTGTTTCCACCTTCCTTGCATGTTTTTTTGTTTCTATTCTGCTTCAACACTTTCCATCCCTCACACAGTCAGCACCATCGATGAATCTCTGGCGGAAGGCGTGTCGTGGTTGGAGGAGGCGGTGAAGGCGGGCGAGACAGCCAGCGGACTCACCCTCAGGCAGGAAGTAGTCATGACGTCCCTTGACAAGGAGGAGGAAAACGAGCAGCAGTGTGAGTTTTCTTTTTGTTGTTTATGACAATGCCTGGACGCTTCGAGGGGCTTTCCCACCTACACGATCCACGTGCCGAACAGTCCCGAACCTTACATCGTGGCGTATCATGTAAAAATTGTCCCGATGTGTGGTTAACGGTTTTTTCCTTGCGAATTACTACAAACCACTACGAAAGGACTACGAAGTGACTAAGATAGACCTACGAAATAGATACGAAGTGGTATGAAGCTCTACGATGTTGAAAGATAACTGTCAAATTTGAAAATAACCATTCACGATGACCTACAATATGAGTACGAACATCTACGAAGTACGAGGATGCACTACAGAGCAACTAAGAAGACTTAAGGGGCAGTGGCGTAGCTACGGGTGGGCCTGGGTGGGCACGTGCCCACCCACGAGAAGCCGGTGCCCGCCCAGGTGCCCACCCACTGGCCACGGCTGCCGTGTGGTGTGGGAGCCGTGTTCCACTAGGTAGGACTGAGGGAGCATGCATGGAGTATTATAAATAATTTCTACTGATGACTTACCCTCGACCTCAAATACAATAAATATTTTTCCTCTGCTTAAAAGAAAGAAACATGCCTCTGAGTGAGTTAAATTCATATACTTTCTATTGATCACTTTTAATAGCAACGAACATAACTAAATTACACCAGTTACCCTTACAAATTTTCTATAATGCCTTGTGTTGGTACTTAATTGGTACGTGTCTCCCTCTTGACTGCACAGTTCTTCTCATTATTGGAAAAACGGATAGGGCGTTTTCTGCGGGGGATTTTTGGTTGCAATCGGAAAATTTTCGGTTGCAAACGGTCACAACAACAACAACAAATGATTGCGGGTCGGGCCAATCATCTTCCCTGGATGGTTGAACAGGGATCGAAATTTGAGCAACCGAAAATGTTTCGGTTGCAATCAGGATCCCCGCAGAAAACGCCTTATGTATTCATCAGTCCATGCAAAATGGTTGGATGTGCAAAAGGAAATGTATTCCAATGAGCAAACTAGAGAGCTACAACGACTTTCAGATACCAGATGGGCTTGCAGGTATGATACTTGCAAAGTAATGAAAGAGAGACTGAATGCCGTTCTGCGTGTTCTAGAAGGTTTATCAAATGACTGCAATGCTGACAGAGCTATTGATGCAAGAGGACTTTTAGGTCAAATAGATGCTGGGTTTGCTATGAAGCTAGCCATTATGACACATATTCTTGGTAGGATAAATCAGTTATCAAATTTGCTACAATCAGCCAATCTTGACATGGTAAAAGCTGTAGAATTAATTGAAACTGTAAGAGCCCACCTTGAAGAAATGCGGTCAGACCAAGCCTCTTTTGATGCTTTGTGGGATGAAGTTGAGAGAAACTCAGCAGCTCATGGTTTTGATACTTCAGAGTGTAGAATGTGTAGATCACCAAGGAAACGGAAACTATCTACAAAATTGCAGGACTTTGTTGTTACTGATTATATTGGAAAACAGTCAGGGAGCACACACTCTGATTTCAGTGTTAAGGATTCAACACGAATTAACTTCTTGTATCCTATTCTAGATCATATGTTAACAGAAATGAACAAGGCGCTTCATAATGAAGCATGTGAACTTATGAAAGCATTACAGGCACTGAATCCACAAAGTAAGGAGTTCTTATCGTTTGAGAAAATGTCTGGACTTATTCATGCATTTCGTGCTAATGAGGAAGATCTTAACCATGAGCTGCACTCTGTAAAACACATGTTAGAAAGACGCTATAAGGATGTAAGTGACAATGAAAAGCCCAAATCACTGTTAGATTTAGTGAGAATTCTTGGTCCATATGAAGAGGCATTTCCTGAGTTCTACAGACTGGCCAAAATTTATGTAGTATTACCTGTGTCATCAGCTTCAGCAGAGGGAAGCTTTTCTGCTCTAAAATTAATCAAAACTACACTGAGAAATACAATGGGCAATGAGAGATTAGGTAATCTTGCTGTGTTGTCAATTGAAAGCAGGCGAGTTAAAAGCCTTGATTTAGAAGACTTTGTTGATAAGTTTGCTGAGAACCACAAGAACAGAAGAATTCTGCTTAAGTGAGGTATTTTCACTTTCTCAGTGGAAATTTTAATTTTATTTGCCTGCTGCTTTAAAACTTCTGCATTTTTTTTTATTTTCAGTATCAATTATGTTATTTCTATTTTGTATAAGTGGTAATATATGTATTTCATTTTTTGTCATGACTGCTTTATTTCGTTCTCCATCAGCAACTGGATGATACCCTACAGTACTCAACACACACTCCTAGAATAAAATCTAATAACCTTCCATAGTCCATACGACATCAGCTAAACTCTTGATATTGGTCAGAATGCAAAATATGCAAGGGGGGGGTCTTGGCACTGTAAGTGAAAGTAAGTCCCCAGTCCCCACCAAACTCTTCAGCTGTATGGGCTTGTTCAGCTCATCTAGTGCCCACCCATAGTCAGCTGTGCCCTCCCAGGTGCCCACCCAATCATAGATACCTAGCTACGCCACTGTTAAGGGGACACCACACAGGTGATGCCAAAATTTCCCAGGCTGCTTTTAGAGCCAAAATCTTATCTCCATCGTGTTTTTCGTGAGAGTTTACATTATCTGACCAAGTTTCATTACTATTGGATTTTTTTTTTTTTTTTTTTTTACGTATATGCTGTCATCTATACTAATATAAGCGAAAGTGTGTGTGTGTGTGTGTCTGTGTGTCTGTGTGTGTGTGTGTGTGTCCGCGATAGGTGCCGCCCCCAGTGACGCAATCCCATCATATGGCACAGTTTTGGAACCAGGTCGACCAAGGGAACATTTTAAGGCCACTTATGGGATGATCCGATCACTTTTATTTTATTTTTTATTTTTAGTAGCCTATTAGCGAGAATTGTGAAAAAGAAATGTGGGTTGCGAGAATTGAGGAAACCTTGATGTAGGCCCTAGGGTGATGGGTAATTGGTGAGTGAATGGGTGGGGTAATGGGTAATGGGTGTGGGCCCCTGGGGGGTGATGGGTGAGTGAATGGGTGGGGGGTGATGGGTTGGGGGTGATGGGTGATGGGTGAGGGAATAGGTGGGGGGTGATGGGTAATGGGTGAGTGAATGGGTGTGTGGTGATGGGTAATGAGTGAGTGAATGGGTGTGTGGTGATGGGTAAGGGGTTAATACATACATTTCTACATCCATGATTTCAGGAAAGTTAGAAGGGGCTATCTGAAGAGTCTGTGTTTGGTGGGCCGAAGGCCCACCAATAGCCCTCCGCAGGAGCTAGCCAAAAAGTACGCCCGGAGGGCGGACTTTTCTGCTAGTATATTTATAAACTTTGTATCCTTGTTCCCCCCCTCTTTGTAATTTCCCCCCAACTTTCTAAATAAACTTGAAACTTGAAACTTCATCCTGGCGTTGCCAGGTTTTACCAGCATAGCCATAGCTATGAGCCATAGCTCAGACCTCGTGCACAATTTTCTTACCACTTCTTACTATTGAAAACAGTATTACCAATGCAAGTAGTAGTTTATTTTGAAGTTATAAGAAACACGACATTATAATGGGATGAGTTAAGTGAATTTATTTATTTAAAATAATATTATCAATATATTTATCGCACGGGTTTGTAAACCTGACACTACTCGCAAGCTCGACACGAACTACAATACCAAACACATTCTCCGGAACTATTGTCCCGATCACTATCGTCTTCGTGATTGGGTTTCCCTTGCAATACCAGGGTGAGTCAAACCGTGAGCAGTGGATTTTCCGAACCTTCGACATCACCCTTTCATAACCCACGCCCTCGAAAATCTTGACTTTTCGGGGCCTTTCGTATCGGCTTTGTAGCGGTTCTTACGGGTTCTTATGTCTTCTTAGTTGCTCTGTAGTGCATCTTCGTACTTCATAGATTTTCGTACTCATATCGTAGATCATCGTGGGCCGTTATCTTCAAATTTGACAGTTATCTTACAACATCGTAGAGCTTCGTACCACTTCGTATTTATTTATTAGGTCTGTCGTAGTTCTCACTTCGTAGTCACTTCGTAGTGGTTCGTAGTGGTTCGCAAGGAAA
>JACEEZ010024215.1:814887-829887 GCA_016584305.1 Chionoecetes opilio
ACTGATTGACGGCTGTAAGCGCTGCCCCGTGTGTGTGTGTGTGTGTGTGTGTGGCAGAGAGGAGAATTATTAACAGTTCATATATCACGTTAGAGCGTCATATGCGGAGCCTCGTGGACACAGGGTGTTTATAATATTTAGCAATGAATTCCTGGCCACGGTACGTCGCCGGACGTGGTGGTGGTGATAATATTATAGGGTGTCATAATTATGGCGGTGGTTGTGGTACACGTAATACAAACATACATAAATACATAATACGGGTGTCCGACCAAGTAGATTTTTTTTTTTTTACGTTGGAGCCTATATAGTACCTGCAGGCTATTTTTTCTTTTGGGGGCTCAATTGATTGGCTCTGCACATTCTGGAGGGCCAGGAGTATGACGTGTGTATGTGTGCCAGCGTGCGTACCTGCCCTGTACGCCCCTCTACCATTGATAGAGAAAGATAAAAACGGTAACTCTCAACACACAGACAACTCTGGGTGAAATATTTTCTGGTAGTTGTGCGTAATTACAGATAAAAAAAAGAATATATTGATGGCGGCGGCGGACAAACTTTATCAGGGAAAAGATAACTAATTGAAGTAGAAAAAAGCGTAGCTACCAACCTAAACAATAAATACAAACAAAGGGTTCATTTAGGAGGATACTGCCGCTACCTGACCTATGTACGCTAAGCTCTTAGAAAAAAAGGGTAGGAAAAGGGTAGAAAAAGGGTGTTTATAGTGATGAAATACTGCTACCCTTACAAAATACCTTTTGCAACCCTAATATACCCTTTTCAAACCCCAAATGTACCCTTTCTCAACCCTCTCGTCCAAAAAGGGTAGATAAAGGGTAGATGAAGGGTATAATCAGCAGCATCTACCCTCCAGCCTGGACATAGGGTATAAAAAGGGTAGTGATGGTGCGATGTAACAATTCTACCCTTAATATACCCCCCATTTCTGAGAGTGTAAGCAGAGGCACCTCGCTACCTATTCCCTACTCAGACACACGCTAAAATTCTTATAACAAGATAAGATAAGATTTTCATCCTATCTAGACACTTTGCAAGTACCAACTACAAGGTTATTGACTATACAAAGCGCCGCCACGTCAGCACGAACTAGGCGGACTCGAACCGCTGACCGAATGCACAGGGACGCTGCACATTGCGAGCTCACGTCTCTTATAACAAGCGGAGTACTACAGACTTCGATGTGTCCCTTCCCATCAATCTGCTGCGCTGTGATGGCGTCTCCTTGTGTGGTGATCACATTATAAACCCACTATAAGGGAAGGAAAATCCAGATGAAATTTTTTACGTCACATATATTCCAGACACTATTTGTAATGACAGTATGGAACTTATCCTGCATCTGAATTTTTTTTTCCTGTTTAGACTTCATTCACAGTTGTCTGGCAGAGCATGAAGTTTGAACTGACGAGAAGCATTAAGACTGTTCAGTACATAACTTTACATAATTCACACACACACACACACACACACACACACACACACACACACACACACACACACACACACACACACACACACACATCGGGGTGCTCCGTAAATAGTGTAGTGGTTAGCACGTTCGATTCACAACCGAGAAGTCCTGAATTCGATCCCCGGGCGGAGCGGAGAAAGATGGGCGGTCTCCTTGAAACCCGAGTCACCATCCACCCAGCAGTGAATGAGTACCAGGTCAAAGATATTAGAAACGGCCTTTTACGTATTACGTTTTACGTATAGAAACGGCCTTGTCGTTTATACGGCCTTGTACCAGGTGTTAGCCGGGGGTAGAGTCCCGCCTCCAGGGTTGGTGGCTTCGGCCAACACTAAGCACTAAGCAATTTGAAAATGTAGATATGGAAACGGGGCCATGCGAGTGTAGCTCAGGCCCTGTAAAATACAAATAGATGAATACAAATAAATGAATACACAAACGCCACAAACACAGAAGAAGTGTTGCCATCTGCTGTGTCATAGCTAACACGCTCTCTTTGAAGCTTTTCGCAAAATTGTTATGCATATTACGAAGACACACAAGCATCGAAGCAGCGCCATAGTTTATCCGCGTAACACATATTAGCGTTACAGCGTACCCTCTGAAATCATTTCATGTGCTTATATCCACTAACCCTAAAATCCTTACCTTAGATCATCATCACGCATCGGTTCCTATCCACACAGCGAAAAAAAAGTAAGGAGTAAAGCCAACACAGATTATGGATGGGCAGGCAATAAGGTAAGTGTTAGCAACGTGAATATTTCATCACACTGTCGGCCGCTGAACGTGATGAACTAGCGATAACGTGACAAGGCGCCGTATATAGCGTTAAATAATGCAATCACTCCATCAACATCGACCCCTGGTCCTACCTCCTCTTCCATGGGGAAATTGTATCAGTGCAATTATATGCCTGCATCTTACGACTATATCGTGCGTCAGTGGGAAACTGGATATAGTACGTACATTACCACTGTAGAATGTCTTTAAAGTACACATGCACGTACAACACATAAATCAACCTTCACTTAGATAGACAAGTACTATAGCCTTCTCGGCCCCTTGCCTCACGCCCAAGGGCAAATTTGGAGCAGTGGCAGGGCTGGAGGTCAATTTTGACAGTTCACTGGAATTTCTAATTACAGTCCAGGAGCATCATGAGTCCCGTGAGAATTTTGGTATGAAAGCAAACCACTATGCTAGCTGCTTCAAGGGGACCCTAGTGCTTCACAAAAAGCTTGGTGGCACTCTGGGAAATGGTGCGGTCATATATTTTTGACACCTTTAAAGATTTCGATCAAATCGCTATTTTCCGACGCCTAAAAAGTAATAAAATTCCAGACTATTCCTTTAGTTATGCTCCAATAGGGTCATATTTGGTATCAAACTGACCACAAGGGAACACTACATGCAAATAAAGTGTTTAATTGTTGGTATATGGGACAAAGCCTCAAAATAGCACTGAAAATCTAGTTTTTGTTACCATATTTTGATTTTGGTTTCACTTGCCACACTTCACTAAAAAAAAAAAAAAAAATCTTCAAAATTGCAATAACTTCTATGGCAATAAATAATATTATTACTTAGGTATATTACTACTGGTTATATATTATATTTTCTACATACCAATGGCTTGACAATGTAATGAAATGTTCCCCAAAATGTAACCCTAGCCCCTAATTTATGAATTGTGTTCATTATAAGACATTTCTCAATGGTCATGTATTATTTTGTCTACAAAGGTCATAAATACTACTTTACTGCTTCTGCGATGATATAGGTTAATAACACTTATCCCTTGGCCATCTTACCATGGTTATTCCCATTAAAGTTACCATGCAGCCATAGACTAACCACTACTTCAAACATATTTATTGCCCTTTAGTTTCAGATATGTGGGAAAGCATACAATGATACAAAATGGCATATTTTATATTTAATCTATGTATACTGTGTTCTATATTAACTGATGATATTACAAAATAACATTCTTCTCTTTTCAGATGAAGTGGCAGCTGCGGCACAAGAACAGAACTTGTCCTCGTAGTTGATAGAACGTAGTCTACATTAAAAACCATTGATACCCAATCCTGATATATGTGTGGTGACGGTCTAACTTCTCCCTCTGCAATCACTAACAAATGCTTTCATAATCCATGGGATCACTTTGGCATCATTAGGATGGAACAGACAACACAAACTGTACGTCCTCCAGAGACCATTGCCAGACTAGACACTGATTATTCCTGGTGCATCTGTAGCGCCCCCCCTTATAGCTTGATGTTAACTCGGAGGGCTCCACAAACCAGGCGATTACGCTGCCACCACCCACAACAAGTGGGGGGAAAAAATAAAGATTTAGAGAATATGTGAGTATAACTGGGACTTAATAATTGCAATTGCCCGAATTTGGGTCGGCTGATCTCAGGGTAGTCCTTGTCGCCATAGGTGGCTCGTTCTCTAACACATAGTAAGAGCTTCCGTGAGCACTGGGACTCTCAACTAAAGTATCTGTAGTTGATGTTTGGCCAATGATGCACAAGGAATAATCAGTGTCTAGTCTGGCAATGGTCTCTGGAGGACGTACAGTTTGTGTTGTCTGTTCCATCCTAATGATGCCAAAGTGATCCCATGGATTATGAAAGCATTTGTTAGTGATTGCAGAGGGAGAAGTTAGACCGTCACCACACATATATCAGGATTGGGTATCAATGGTTTTTAATGTAGACTACGTTCTATCAACTACGAGGACAAGTTCTGTTCTTGTGCCGCAGCTGCCACTTCATCTGAAAAGAGAAGAATGTTATTTTGTAATATCATCAGTTAATATAGAACACAGTATACATAGATTAAATATAAAATATGCCATTTTGTATCATTGTATGCTTTCCCACATATCTGAAACTAAAGGGCAATAAATATGTTTGAAGTAGTGGTTAGTCTATGGCTGCATGGTAACTTTAATGGGAATAACCATGGTAAGATGGCCAAGGGATAAGTGTTATTAACCTATATCATCGCAGAAGCAGTAAAGTAGTATTTATGACCTTTGTAGACAAAATAATACATGACCATTGAGAAATGTCTTATAATGAACACAATTCATAAATTAGGGGCTAGGGTTACATTTTGGGCAACATTTCATTACATTGTCAAGCAATTGGTATGTAGAAAATATAATATATAACCAGTAGTAATATACCTAAGTAATGATATTATTTATTGGCATATAAGTTACTGCAATTTTGAAGATTTTTTTTTTTTTTGTGAAGTGCGGCAAGTGAAACCAAAATCAAAATATGGTAACAAAAACTAGATTTTCAGTGCTATTTTGAGGCTTTGTCCCATATACCAACAATTAAACACTTTATTTGCATGTAGTGTTCCCTTGTGGTCAGTTTGATACCAAATATGACCCTATTGGAGCATAACTAAAGGAATAGTCTGGAATTTTATTACTTTTTAGGCGTCGGAAAATAGCGATTTGATCGAAATCTTTAAAGGTGTCAAAAATATATGACCGCACCATTTCCCAGAGTGCCACCAAGCTTTTTGTGAAGCACTAGGGTCCCCTTGAAGCAGCTAGCATAGTGGTTTGCTTTCATACCAAAACTCCCACGGGACTATATTTTGTGCAAGACGCTGCTGGACTATTACGAGCGAGCGCGAAGCGCTCGCGAGTCCTCGGTGGATACGAGATTTTTCTCACATCTAGCGGCCGACCCGACCGACCGACCGTCACGCTTTTCAGGAGCTTATATCTTTGGAATCCCGCTTCCGATTGACAAGCGGTTTTCACCATCTGATATCTGATATTTCACATCTGATTCAATCCCTATTTGTGTTGACATGTTTTGTCTCATGTGAGGGGTCAGCATGGCGCGTGGCGCGTGCCGCGTGAGGGGTGTCAGACAACGTTATCTTGCTATAGCTGAGAAACGGCTGTACCGACTAAGTTGAAATTTGGTGTGTGGTTTGAGACTACACACTTAGCAATGTTACACAGGTCAAACTCCGGGTGACGCCGCACGTGCGCACGTGCGGCGGGTTTCTACGGGCTGGCTTGTCCCTCGCCGATTAAGGCGTCTTACTGGTCCCGTACAGGAGGGTGACCTGCCCTGTCCCGGGTTTGTCCAAGTTTTAGTTGTTGTATTTGTTCTCTGCCTTCTTCTTCTATTTATTATTATTATTATTATTGTTATTATAATTCTTATTATTCTTATGCTTATTATTATTGTTATTATCATTATCATATTCGTATTATCATTATTTTTATTAACATTATCATATTCGTATTATTGTTGTTCTTAATATTATTAGATGCGTATTATAATTATTATTTATATTATTCGTATTATTGTTGTTATTATTGTTAATATTTTTATATTCGTATTACCATTATTTTAATATTATTCGTATTGTTGTTGTTAATATTATTATTATTACTAATTTAGAGAGATGAAGAGAGAAAGAAAGAGAGGGTGGACGGGTGTGTGTGTGTGTGTGTGTGTGTGTGTTGTGTGTGTGTGTGTGTGTGTGTGTGTGTGTGTGTTGTGTGTTGTGTGGTGTGTGTGTGTGTGTGTGTGTGTGTGTGTGGTGTGGTGTGTGGTGGTTGTGTTGTGTGGTGTGTGTGTGTGTGGGTGTGTGTGGTGGTGTTGTGTGTGTGTGTGTGGGGTGTGTGTGTGTGTGTGTGTGTGTGTGGTGTGTGGTTTGTGTGTGTGTGGTGTGTGTGTGTTGTGTGTGGTTGTGTGTGTGTGTGTGTGTGTGTGTGTATGTGTGTGTGTGATGTGTGTGTGTGTGTCATAATAATAATAATAATAATAATAATTAAATGATAATGATAAGAAGAACAATAATACAAATAAGAAAAAAGAGAAGAATGATAATAAGAAGGAAGGAAAAAAATGAATACAACAAGTACTACCGCTTAGACATAGTCAGGGCAGGGCAAGGTGTGTGGCTGTGTTGTGCGTCTATAGTCCATTTTTTTTAACAAGGCAAAAAAATCCTGCCCCTTTGCTACTTACTGACTGATATTTAATGCCAGGAGAAGGGAATACTACGCTTCTTCTAAATGTCAGCTGTATTTTATCATAGTTAACCCATAGTATCAGGTAAACAGAGGCATCATTTTAAGCATGAGACCTTCAGAGAGAATTAAATTTTTGCCTTGTTAAAAAAAATAGCCTACAGATGTTTGTGATATGTTAATTTTCTAGTATCAGGTAAACAGAGGCATCATTTTAAGCATGAGACCTTATGATAACATGAAATTTTGGCCTTGTTAAAAAAAATAGACTATAGAACGTAACCTGCTTGCCCTGAGGTTAAGGAGAGGCAGCTGTGGCGGGAGACAGCAGCACCCATGGGAAAACTTATTAATCTCAGACCCTCTTGACCATCGATGGCCAAAGTCATGGGGAAAAGATATGCAAGAAAGGCAGGAATGGAATGTGAAAACTGAATATTAACACACACACACACAGACATACACACACACACACACAATGAGGGAGGAGAAGGAGTGAGAGAGAGAGAGAGAGAGAGAGGAGAGAGAGAGAGGAGGAGAGAGGAGAGGAGAGAGAGGAGGAGAGAGAGAGAGAGAGAGAGAGGGGGGGGGGGGGGGGAGTCATATATGGGGGCAGGGAGGGAGCAGTAAGAGGGAAGTCGCATACATAATGGAGGCTGAGTGGCTTTATTACTGACATGAAGCCTGTTCTCTCACAGCCGAGGGATGTTGGAGGCGTCCACGAGCATCACACTCATGACTCCAACGCAAGAGGTTTGTTGCACCGCCAGGAACACTCCATCCTTTTGTGACTGCAGCAATCTGGTGGTGGGTATTTTTTTTTTTCTCTCTCTCTCTCTCTCTCTCTCTCTCTCTCTCTCTCTCTCTCTCTCTCTCTCTCTCTCTCTCCTCTCTCTCTCTCTCTCTCTCTCTCTCTCTCTCTCTCTCTCTCTCTCTCTCTTTTTGTCCGCTCGATCCATAAACCTCACTCACTGGTTCTGGTCGCAGATCCCTAAGGCCCTAACGCTCAACGCCGTACTGACGCTCGTAAAAACCCTTAAAACTGAGGGACAACAAAACGTGGCCGGTACCTGCGATGCCCCGCCCGACACTCCACCGCCCACCACCTCCTTCTACACGGCGTTACAGGCTGTTAGCATCACGGGTTTCATTGAATAATTCACTGGAATATATATTAATATTGAAAAGTGTTTATCAATTCATTAGTATGTGAGTGTAAACCAAATGCATGCATGATACAGGAGCTGGGTTCGTGGCCCGCCATGGAGTGGAGACTTGACAAGATGCAGATGGAACCCAAATTTACGTTCAACATCCAAGCAATCAACAGCACGACCAACCAGACAGTGGGTAGCTGGAGCACTGACGACAAACTGCAACTCAACCCTGAGTTTGAGCATTCCCCTATACGTCGCTTCTTCAGGATCGGCACAATTCTGGTGGGTTGACGCCCGGCCCCCGGGAGGCATATTCCCCAAGTCTGGAAAAGATCGCCTACCCCGGGTGAAGACGCCTGGCTATAGCTCCGAAACTAATCATAGGATTATCTCGAAAATGCCCTCCTTGTGATTCCCACACAAAGTTTCCAATGTAACATTTATGAAACCTAATCTAACCTAACCGTAACCTAACGTAACCTAAGATGACGTGTTCGTGAGTAGACACGACGCTATTTTCCAGACTTGGCAAATATGCCCCCGGGAACTACAGTTTGATGGGCGGAGTTTACGTGATGATGTTATCAACCGAGGTATAAGAACCCGGGGAAAAGCTTACTTGCCAGTGTAATTTCCCCCTACCAAATACGCTTATCAGTATAAATGATATACTGTTATCTTCAGAAATATTTGTTCTATTACAGTATCACATAAAACACAGTAAAACACACTGAATAAATGACATTATGAGACTAAATAAATATGCATGAACAGGTAATTCACTTAAACTCTTCGCCGTTAAAAAATAATTGTAAGAAAACTATTGACTTGGAGTATACCAAAAGAAGTGGAATTGTATTAGCTTTCCATTGATATATTTCATTCTCTGATAAATGAGTAAGCACCAGGCAAAAGTAAGCGCTTACTGAATATATGACGTCATCAGTAGAGTTATAAGCAGAGCACCACCCTCCTCGATCACCATTCACACAGTACAGCTTATTAATTATTACTACTCTTTCACTACTTAAGCTGTGTATTAAACTGTGCAGTGCGAAGTGGCTATTCTATATGAATTGTAGACATGGGTATATATATATATATATATATATATATATATATATATATATATATATATATATATATATATATTATATATTATATATATATATATATATATATATATATATATATACGTATATATATACTTATAATCATGTATACATATATTTATCTAGTGTATTTTTATGTGTTTTATGTGATAATCTTATAGAAGAAACATTTCCGCATATAACAGATTATCATTATACTGATAAACTTATTTGTAGGGGGAAATTACTCTGGAAATTAAACTTTTTACCCCAGTTCTTATACCACTGTTGATGACGTTATGGGTGATCGCACAGGCCTGGTATATTCCAGGGCCACGGTTGACGACCGTGCACCTCACACACACACACACACACAGACACAGGGGAGGAGGTAGTAGAGTGGTTAGCGTCTTCATGTGGCGTGCTTGGTGACCCGAGTACGATCCCTGATGAGGGCGAATATCCACTTATGATCTTTCTGGGAACTCCGTAGTGTAAGGGTTAGCACGCTCGGCTCACTACCGAGAAGTCCCGGGTTCGATCTCCGGGCGGAGCGAAGACAGACGGGCGGTCTTCTTAAAACCCGAGCCCCTGTCCACCCAGCAGTGAATGGGTACCGGGTGTCAGCCGGGGGTTTGTGACCCCCCTCCCGGGGTGGTGGCTTCGGCCAACACTAAGCACTAAGGAAGAATGATAAAACAAATGTTGATATGGAGACGGGGCCATACGAGCGTTGCTCAGGCCCTGTAAAATACAACTAGATGAAGACAACTAGATGAATACACACGCCTGCCAATGTGTCTTTATGCAACAACCTCTTGTCAGCCAGTGCTCCGGGATGTAAGTTTTGCTCTTCCATTACAGTCCTATCGTTTTGTCTTCCTCGTCAAGTGACAATGAAAGAGTGATAATGATGGCTCTGATTATACCCTTTATATTTCCTCTCCGCTCCTGCGCCATAAAATTATAGAGAAATTTTTCATTTGTTACAGTCACGGCCGTGGGTCAGCCCAAAGGAAAGCGTGGTTGAGAAAGATAGGCAACTTTCCAACGACCCCGCCGACTACGTAGGTTACTGCGTCGATCTGGTCGCTCGTCTCGCCAAGGAGATGAACTTCGTTCACGATTTTAGGTTTCCAAAAGACGGCCAATACGGCGTGAGGCAAAAGAACGGCTCTTGGAATGGCCTTGTCGGGGATCTCTCCAATGGGGGTGAGCAGAGATGAGAGAGGAGAGAGAGAGAGGAGAGAGAGAGAGAGGAGAGAGAGAGGAGAGAGAGAGAGAGAGAGAGAGAGAGAGAGAGAGAGAGAGGAGAGAGAGAGAGAGAGAGAGAGAGAGAGAGAGAGAGAGAGAGAGAGAGAGAGAGAGAGAGAGAGAGAAGAGAGAGAGAGGAGGAGAGAGAGAGAGAGAGAGAGAGAGAGAGAAGAGAGAGAGAGAGAGAGAGAGAGAGAGAGAGAGAGAGAGAGAGAGAGAGAGAGAGAGAGAGAGAGAGAGAGAGAGAGAGAGAGAGAGAGAGAGAGAGAGAGAGAGAGAAGAGAGAGAGAGGAGAGAGAGAGAGAGGAGAGAGAGAGAGAGAGGAGAGAGAGAGAGAGAGAGAAGGAGAGAGAGAGAAGAGAGAGAGAGAGAGAGAGAGAGAGAGAGAGAGAGAGAGAGAGGAAGAGAGAGAGAGAAGAGAGAGAAGAGAGAGAAGAGAGAGGAGAGAGAGAGGAGAAGGAGAGAGAGAGAGAGAGAGAGAGAGAGAGAGAGAGAGAGAGAGAGAGAGAAGAGAGAAGAGTAGAGAGAGAGAGAGAGAGAGGAGGAGAGCTTATACGGAAAGTTATGTTTCTACAAAGCTGGACAAGGGAAACAAGCTCAGCATTCAGCATATAATCACTTGAGTATGTCGGAGCAGCGGCTGAAACACAAGTGATAACCCTTGCAAGATCACTCTAGGCTGGTACATGCATGAACTCTTTTATTGTCATAGTTGTCGTGATGCCTGAACTGAGGTGTACTGATCGGCAGGTGACTGACATAATCGTGGCACCGCTTACAATGACGTCAGAGCGAGAGGAGGTGATCGACTTCGTGGCGCCCTATTTCGACCAGTCCGGGATCTCCATCGGTGAGCTGTGACACAAGTCTAAAAACTCCTCTTTTACATCCTTCTAAGATTAAAACAGAATGAGAAAAGAACAAGGACTTGAGTCTGTACATGAAGTGGTATACAAGAACAACAACAATATGGAATACTGTGCTTAACAAGAAACAAAACAGACCTATTTATTATAATCTATACATGCAATTATCTATCTTATGTCCTCGCTCGGCATGATGGGTTACACACACATGCACTCGTGATTAAGAAAAAAAATAGTTACTTTTGATGGTAGGGCTATAATACAGGTGGAGGTTTTTTTTTCATTCTTAGACTCTGTTTCATTTTTATTTCCCTTCTGTTGTCTGCTTTTTGGTGAGTGGCAAGTGACCGGACTATTTTTTCCATTTAGCCTTTGGTCAATCTACAATTCTCGTAAGGAAAATAATAGAGAAAAAAGGTATGGCATATATATGGAAGTATTGATACAGTAATTACAGACTTTAAAAAATGAATAATCTTTTACCTCGTTTTTTCTTATATGAAATCATGCTGATTTTATATTTCCATCTCTTCTTTCTAATTCATCTGCTATCATCTTAGATATGCTTCGTTCATTCTCACAATTAACCACCACATCTATGCGTTTCTGTTTCAAGAGGTTCACTTCTTTTCTCCTATTGTTGTTGCACCTGGCAGTGATCAGAAAGCGGCAGCGGGAGGAGAGTTTGTTCAAGTTCATGACGGTGCTTCGGGCGGAGGTGTGGGTGTCCATCGTGGCGGCGCTGGTGGTAACGGGCATCATGATCTGGCTGCTCGACCGCTATTCTCCCTACTCCGCCCAAAACAACTCTTCTCTTTACCCGCCCAACTGCAGGTCCGCACTATTCCTCTCCCTTACATATCAATAATGGCTAAAACAACATTAGGAACATCATGCACAAAGTATTGCCATAGTGTTCCACGCCTAGAATTCACATTTCCTTCCGCAGGAAATTTACGCTGAAGGAGAGTTTCTGGTTTGCCTTGACGTCGTTCACACCTCAAGGAGGAGGGGAGGCGCCCAAGGCTTTAAGTGGCCGAACGCTGGTGGCCGCCTACTGGCTCTTCGTGGTGCTGATGTTGGCGACCTTCACCGCCAACCTGGCCGCCTTCCTCACCGTAGAGAGAATGCAGGTCTGCTCTCCTGGCTAAATGAATCTGGTTTTTTCTTATTAGAGGACTAGCCTACAAGGGTAGGACTAGCCTACAAGGGTAGAAAAAAATCGAACAAAAATCCCGCCATGTTCTAACGTTATATTCATAGTTATTGCTCATTTAAACTTGCAACTGCATGCATTCTCCTTCGCGCGGCCTCGCTGCACAAGACTTTCTATTTCCCAATCTAATATCATTAATGCAAGAGTTAACCAGTATCTTCACTCTTGCCTTTTCACTGCTAAAATATCTTCCTAATTTTATTTTTCAGCCCTCCTACAACACCTTAAGTTCTTTCAAGAGAGGAGTGTCCAAATGCCTCCTAGACTATATTGGCTCTCCACATTCGAGAGTCTTACTCTTTTCTATGTGGTGACTGGAAAGTGTATACTGAGAGGCCTCTGTTCCTCTAGTTTTATGTTCACTTAATCGAAGACAGGTAGGATAAGTTTAATGCAGCCGTTTTCTGGTCACTGTTGTGGATGACAGATATACAGAAAAGAGTTCATGTTCCTCAGTTTCATAGTAACTTATGCCAACATATTTTGAGCAAATTGCAATGCTGTTATGACTATGCTGCGAGGAATTATGTAGCGATGGTCATGGTGTAATGAGGCAGCATTATTAAGCACCTCTCTCTAATGGTTCATTAAAGCAAAGTAGTCACTCTAACTGGAAGACAGAAGGCCAAAAGAAGTGTAGAGCTTAGCAGAGCCACACGAGGGCGGGTCTAGCCAGGAAGACACACTAAACAGTGGCGATCCCCAGACCCCTGTGACCTCCCTGGACGAGCTGGCGAGACAGAGCAAGATCAACTACACGGTGCTGCAGTCCACCGCAGTCTTCCAGTACTTCAGGAACATGGGCGCCGCTGAGGAAGAGCTTTACCGGTATATTCACAGTCAGGCGGCGGCCTCAAGAAGCTCTGTATATAGATGAATTATGTTTTACAGTATTTTCTAAACATGACACAGCAAATGGTTTGCATCAATTCATGCATTATTTTTCACCACAGTAGAATCACGCCAATCAATTTTTGCACGGCATGGTATTTTTGGCTGCCGGATTTTTCCAGTAATTTTGCATGAACATGAGGGGCGGTTGTGGGCCAGGGGCGTCGTTTTGGTCACTGTCAGCCCCACCACTTCGATACTCATTTGGTTTTCGCTGTGGCGTGTTTTTTTCCGGCAGTTTTTGCCATTTTTGTGTATTACTTGAATTCAAAATGATGGAACGTCTGTCTTCATAGTGATCTCAATCAACGACAGGTAACCGGAGATAGATTATAAAGAAGTCCAGAAACAAATAGCCCTGTTAAAGGAACGGGGAAGGCAAGGAAGAACAGAGAAAACATGGACCCCTGAGCGCGTCCCCCAGGTCATGTATATGAAGGCAACGACAAGCTTCAAAGTGTCCAGCTCACATGGGACCCTCGCTCCATTGTGCCACAACCGAGTCCTTAACTACAAACTTTATCAGCACCATCTTTGGCGCTGAGGGTGCAGCTCTCGTTTATGGGAGCGTCACGCTTCTCCACGGCCTCCCCGGCTGCATACAGTATTAGCCAAGTCTAGTATGGCTCGCTTACTTCACTCATGAACACGTCAGGTTAGGTTACGTTAGGTTACGTTATAACGTAACCTAACCTGACGTGCTCAAGAGAGAAGTGACACCGTAACCGATGGGTTACAGTTAGGTTAGGATAGGTGTCTTAACCGATTTAATGGTAACTTTGTGAGGGAATCACAAAAAATCCTATGGTTAGTTTCGGAGCTACAGCTAAGCGACTTCACCCGGAGAAGGAGAACCTTTTACCAGAATTGGCTAATATGCTCCCCGGCTATGTGCCGCGGCCCACCAGAGAAATGCTGATGATTGTAGTTGCAGAAGTAGTAGTAGTAGTTGTGGCAGTAATTGTGTTAACATTAATATTAGTAGTAGAAGTAGTAATTGAAGTGGCAATAATAACAATAATAATAACAAGAAAAACAAGTAATGATAATGAAAGCAATAACAATAACAATAATAATGATTATAAATAATTATAATAATAAACAATGATAATAATAATGACAACAACAACAATATGTACCTATACAAACGCTGGAGCAGTAAGTACAAGCAGTACCAGGATAACTACGCAATTGGATGGGCAGCTATAAGAATCGGCGGGGCAGGAATATGCGTTTGCAGAGGCAGGGCGTGAACAAACACACAGGACACAAACAGGATATATGCAGGGATAGGGCGTGCGCAGGGGTTGAGCGTGTGCAGGGGATGGGCGTGTGCAGGAATATATGACATGTGCAAGTACAGTATAGGGTGTGTGCAGGGGTTGAGCGTGTGCAGGGGATGGGCGTGTGCAGGGATATATGACATGTGCAAGGATAGGGCGTGTGCAAGGATAAGGCGTGTGCAAGGATAAGGCGTGTGCAGGGAGAGGGCGTGTGCAAGTATAGGGTGTGTGTAGCGATAGCCGTATGCAGGGATAAGGCGTGCGCAGGTACAGGGAGTGTCGTAGGCAGTGGCGTACCGAGGTGGTTACATATATATATATATATATATATATATATATATATAATATTATATATATATATATATATATATATATATTATATTTTGGCACCCCTCTTTTCAATTTTCTGGGTACGCCACTGGTCGTAGGTAATGTAGACCAGAGATGAACCTTCTTACTAAGGCTTTATTCAGCTTAAAACTAGACGGTGCACAGGAAGGGAAAGTTAGAGTTCGACTGGCCAGTAAGCATAAACAAGTTGAGTCAAAACCTACGATTCAATATAATGAGGCTTAGTGAAACAACGAAACACTGAATGAAACATACGTAGAAGCAGAGGCAGTAACAATACTTAAATTAAGATTACAATTACATTACATTCACCCCGACTTAATTATTATTATTTTGTTATACCCAAGTCTATCTACAGGTTTCT
>JACEEZ010024215.1:834887-839887 GCA_016584305.1 Chionoecetes opilio
TATCCTTGGTTGCAGTACTCGCTAGAAATGCTGTGAAATCTCGAATTGGGGTAGTTTTATCAACTTTGAAGCCTCTGCCTGACGATTTGTCTCCAGTACGGCGTTTTCGTGTTACATTCTTCATAGAGGTTTGAACACTGTAGTCACCAAAGATGACATAGGCAATGACATATCCTTTAGATTTGTAATTGGCTGCTCGTGTGATAGCATCTGATAAATCTTTGCAGGTTTTTATTCTTTCCTTGTTGGCAGCCATCTCCTGGACTAGGGCCATCCCGTCGAATATGATACACGTGTTGTCGTGCATATCAGTTACAACCTGTGGCAGTTCAGCGTCTGTCGTCTGTTGTGAGTCCACTAAGCGTTCCAATGCATGAACGAGCTTTGCCTTGTCAGTACAGGGACGTAGTTTTTCAAAATCTACCCAATTGTTGCAAAAACACAACCAAAATTATTGTCTATCTTGCAGATAAGTAATATATGGGATTACGTGCACACATACAACATTATTTGGGTCTCAATAATCGTCAAAACAAAACATGTTGGCGAATAAATGTCTTTTGTTCATATTATGGCAGCCATTTTGAAAATATGTTGCCATAGGATGAAGATGGGATAGGAAAAAATGTAAACATATTTTTTGTTACTTAAAAAGGTGCCTAGTATCCAAAAAATACTTTTTGGAAAATCTATAAAATTCGTCGAAATTTTCACGAAATTACACAACAGACCTCACTATTACTCTTATCAGATCGCCTCTCGAATGAGTGTAAATTTAATAGCTTCAATCTCTTCTCATAACTAAAGTTACGCATCCCATGTATCATTTTAGTCATCCTTCTCTGGACTGATTCTAACATGGCTATATCCATCCTATAATACGGCGACCAAAACTGTACCGCAGACTCTAGGTGAGGTCTGACTAGAGCCATATATAGCTTTAGAATAACCTCAGCACTTCTACTTTTAACACTCCTGGTAATAAATCCTAACACCCTATTAGCTCTATTTCTAGCCTCAATACATTGTTTCCTAAGACGGAGGTCTGAGCTTACCCGCACTCCCAGATCTTTCTCACCTTCTGTTCTTTTCAGCGATACATTGCGTATAGTGTATCTATTACCAGGATTTCTTATACCAACATTAATTACAATACACTTATCGATATTAAATTCCATCTGCCACCTGACTACCCACTCATTTAATTTATTTAAGTCTCCCTGCAGTATGTTTACATCAGACTGTGATCTAATAATCCTACCTACCTTAGTATCATCAGCAAACTTACTGATATCACTGCTAATCCCACTATCCAAGTCGTTGATGTAAATCAAAAATAGTAATGGACCCAAAAAAGACCCATGTGGGACCCCACTTGCTACCTGCCCCCATTCAGATTAAGAACCATTAATTGTAAGTCTTTGTTGCCTATCACTTAGCCAAGATTAGACTTAACCTTATTTAAGAGTCTCTCGTGTGGTTCTTTGGCGAATGCCTTAGTAAAGTCCAGGTATACAATATCATAATCATCATCAGTATCTGCTCTCAGAAACCATCCTATAAAAACTCAATAAATTGGTGAGACATGACCTACCCTTGCTGAATCCATGTTGTGAATCATTTACCAAACTATGCTTTTCTAAATGCTCTCTAAATGTTTTTTGCAATAATATATTCCAATAATTTACCTACCTCTGTCGTCAGGCTAACGGGTCGATAATTTGACATTAGTCCTCTTATCACCCTTCTTAAATATGGGGACTACATTTCCTTTCCTCCACATTAACGGCACTTCCCCTATATCAACCAATTTCCTAAAAATGTGCACTAACGACTCATTTACAATCTCTGCATTCTTTTAATACTCTGGGATAAGCTTCATCTGGTCCTGGCAACTTAAAATTCTGCATTCCCTCTATACCCTCTTCTAGACTTCTACCATTTCCCTAGTTATCACAATATCTTCGAATTTCTCATCATCCTTTCCTCTAAACATCTGTTCACTATCAGGTACCATCTGCATATCCTCCTGAGTAAAAACACTTAAGAAATAATCATTTGAAATGTTACACATATCTTCATCAGAAGTTACAATATCCCCCTGCTCTATTTTCAACGGTCCTACTAAATCCCTAGTCTTTGTCTTATAGACCTGAAAAAATCCCGTAGGGATGGTCTTTGCCTTGCCAGCGACCTTAATCCCATCAATTGTTCTTTGCTGCTCTTGTTAATCTTTTCACTAGCCATCACGTTATACTGTTCTCTGTTGTCTGCTCACCTGTCCTGCCTTGACCCCTAAGTACATGTTTCTTTTTACTCCAATGTTGTGTTTTAAAATCGCAGTCATCCGTTTGGGGTCGTTTTTCCTTGATCTTATCGCCCTATAAGGAATATTCTTTTTCTGACCTGCAATTAAATCCCTTACAAATAATATATAATCCTCCTCAGCACTGACCTCACTGACACCTCTCTCCGACTGGACCTCAGACCCCACCTTCCCCTCTATCCTACACCCCCAGTTACACCCCCAGTTAATCCCCTCGGGTGTCTTCTTAATCCTGCATAATTAGCCTTTCTGAATTCAGGTATTCTATGCTTATTAACACTTCTAGTTCCTACTTCCCATTTTAAGCAAAACCTGATTTCACAATGATCGCTATTACCTAACTGACCTCCAACGTCCACCTCTGTAACTAAATCTTCTCTGTTTGTTAGTAATAAATCTAGAATATTATCTCCCCTAGTAGGCTCCTTGATTGCTTGCTCTAGAAGTTATCCTGAACCAGATTTAACAATTTTTCCGCATCATTGTCTCCTACAATTAAATCCCAGTCTATGTTCCTAAGATTAAAATCTCCTACCACGCATAATCGATTATATCTACAAGTCTTGCTTATTTTTTGCCATATAGGAACTGAATCCTCTTTACATACGTTAGGAGGACTATACACTATACCCAAAACTATTTTATCAGTTCCCTCCGTAACCTCCACCCATATAGACTCTATGCTAACATCTGTTTTTATAACATTATTAACACAATACTGCAACATATTTCTTGCATAAAACGCAACTCCTCCACCTCTCCTGTCTATCCTGTCCTTGTGGAATAACTTATACCCCGCTATCTCAACCTCTGAATTAAATACCTTGCCTGACATATCTAACCATGGTATTATTGGTTAATGGTATTATATCAAAATCTTCTATACTAGTTATTATTCTCAGTAAATCTACTTTGTTTAAAATACTCCTACAGTTTGTATAGTAACCCTTTAAGCTACTCCTCTTTTTCCTGTCAACTTTCCCTATAGCTTTAACCAGAGAGCTTCCCCGAGAGGTGTCACTCGGGCGATTTAACATTCGCGCCAATTTGTTTTCATAGACGACAGCGATCCTAGCGGACGGAGGGGGAATCCCACCTCCTTTTGGTGATGATGGGGTGATAATGGAAGTGGAAGGTGGGAGAGAGAGAAGGAAGGAAATATGAGAGAAGGAAAGGAGGAATAAGGAGTAAGGAATAAAAGGAGATATGAAGAGAGTCAGAAGAGGAACTGACGAGGAAAGAAAGAAGGAATCAAAGAAAGGAGGAAATACCTCCACTCACCCATTACCCATCACCCCACACCCATTCACTCACCCATTACCCATCACCCCCACCCATTCACTCACCCATTACCCATCACCCCACACCCATTCACTCACCCATTACCCATCACCCCACACCCATTCACTCACCCATTACCCATCACCCCCCACCCATTCACTCACCCCATTACCCATCACCCCACACCCATCCAGAATTAGGTTAGGATAAGAACAAGAGAACATACGTAATATAAAAGGCAAAACCATGGAACAGCAGAGGAATGGATACATGTGTGGCAATCAGCATTAAAGTACAGTCACCGATTACCTCTCACTCACTATACTCTGTTGTTTTTAACGAGGTGAAAAATCCTGAACCCTTGCTGCTTACTGACAGATATTTGATGCCAGGAGAAGAATACTAAAGGTTCTTCTAAATTCAGCTGTATCTTAGCATAGTTAACCATACTATCAGGCAAACATGAGCATCATTCTAAGTATGAGACCTTAAGATAGAATGGAATTTTCGCCTCGTTAAAAAAAAAGAGACTACAATACCCTAACTCACCCATCACCCATTCGCTCACCTGCCATCGTTGTGCCTGTTAACATCGCTGGCCAGGCGGCATTTGGGAACAATCGTGACGTAGGTGCAAACAACCTAGAGGAAGTGTGCAGAGATAGGGCAAACAACCTATAGGAAGTGAGCAGGGATAGGGTATGAGCAGGGATAGGGCGTGAGCAAGAATAGGGCGTGAGCAAGGATAGGGCATGTACAGGTATAGGGCATGAACAGGGATATGGCGTGTGCAGGGATAGGGCGTGAGCAAGAATAGGGCGTGAGCAAGGATAGGGCGTGCGCAAGGATAGGGCGTGTGCAGGGATATGGCAATATGGCATGTGGAGGGGTAGGGCGTGTGCAGGGATAGGGCGTATGATGTGATAGGGCGTGTGCAAGGATAGGGCGTGTGCAGGGATATGGCAATATGGCATGTGGAGGGGTAGGGCGTGTGCAGGGATAGGGCGTGTGATGTGATAGGGCATATGCAGGGGTAGGGCGCACTCAGGGGTAGAACGCACTAAGGTGCAGGCTTGAGCAGGGTAAGGCGTGAGCAGGGTGAGTGCAGCTGCAGACTGACGCTGCCTTTCCTGCAGTCGCCTGTGCAGTCCCTGGAGGCCTTGGCCCGACAGGCTAAGATTAACTTCACCACCGTCAAGGCGTCGTCCATCTTTGAGTACTTCGACAACATGGCCAAGGCGGAGGACGAGCTGTTCAGGTACTACACATGGGCGGACGGGTTTCCTTGCCCGCCTCCGCCTGACACGCCGCCTAGCTGTAATGCCCTCACCTTCCAGAAACTAAGGGACAAAATTAATCGCATGCTTCTTGTGTTGTGACGCTTCTGTGATTC
>JACEEZ010024215.1:844887-887387 GCA_016584305.1 Chionoecetes opilio
ACCTAGACTATGCGGTGCAGTTTTGGTCTCCGTATTACATAATGGATATAGAATCTTTGTTAGAATCAGTACAGAGAAGGATGACCAAAATGATACAGGGGATGCGTAACTTTAGTTATGAGAAGAGATTGAAGCTATTAAATTTACACTCACTCGAGAGGCGTAGAGTAAGGGACGATCTGATAGAAGATTTTTAAGTGGCTAAAGAGATAGAATAAACGTAGGAGATGTAGGAAAAGGTCTTACGTCTAGTAAGCAAGGTAGAACAAGAAGAAACGGATTCAAACTGGAAAAGCGTAGATTTAATAGGAAATAGGGAAAACCTGGTTCGTTCACAAGTAGGATGGCAAATGATTGGAATAGACTCAGTCGTCAGATAGTTAATGCGGAGTCAATAGGGAGTTTTAAGGGGATTGGCCGGTCAGACTATGACGAAAATCTTAGAAATTCACAAAATGTCAATGATTTTTCCTCAGCTTCGTACACCCTTTGAGAATCTAAATACGAAGTATTTCATCAAAATTCACCTTAGTTTTTATTATATGGGTGTGTTATGGAACCCCCACCCCCTATTTGTCAGGCTAATTTTTTGCACCTTTTTTTTGCATTTTTTTTCTTTTAGAATTACTCCCTAAAGTGACACATGGCATCTGTCGTAGCTATAAATAGAAGAATTACTCCCTAAAGTGACACATGGCATCTGTCGTAGGTATAAATAGAAGAATTACTCCCTAAAGTGACACATGGCATCTGTCGTAGCTATAAATAGAAGAATTACTCTCTAAAGTGACACATGGCATCTGTCGTAGCTATAAATAGAAGAATTACTCCCTAAAGTGACACATGGCATCTGTCGTAGCTATAAATAGAAGAATTACTCCCTAAAGTGACACATGGCATCTGTCGTAGGTATAAATAGAAGAATTACTCCCTAAAGTGACACATGGCATCTGTCGTAGCTATAAATAGAAGAATTACTCTCTAAAGTGACACATGGCATCTGTCGTAGCTATAAATAGAAGAATTACTCCCTAAAGTGACACATGGCATCTGTCGTAGGTATAAATAGAAGAATTACTCTCTAAAGTGACACATGGCATCTGTCGTAGCTATAAATAGAAGAATTACTCCCTAAAGTGACACGTGGCATCTGTCGTAGCTATAAATAGAAGAATTACTCCCTAAAGTGACACATGGCATCTGTCGTAGCTATAAATAGAAGAATTACTCCCTAAAGTGACACATGGCATCTGTCGTAGGTATAAATAGAAGAATTACTCCCTAAAGTGACACGTGGCATCTGTCGTAGCTATAAATAGAAGAATTACTCCCTAAAGTGACACATGGCATCTGTCGTAGCTATAAATAGAAGAATTACTCCCTAAAGTGACACGTGGCATCTGTCGTAGCTATAAATAGAAGAATTACTCCCTAAAGTGACACATGGCATCTCTCGTAGCTATAAATAGAAGAATTACTCCCTAAAGTGACACATGGCATCTGTCGTAGCTATAAATAGAAGAATTACTCCCTAAAGTGACACATGGCATCTGTCGTAGCTATAAATAGAAGAATTACTCCCTAAAGTGACACATGGCATCTGTCGTAGCTATAAATAGAAGAATTACTCCCTAAAGTGACACATGGCATCTCTCGTAGCTATAAATAGAAGAATTACTCCCTAAAGTGACACATGGCATCTGTCGTAGCTATAAATAGAAGAATTACTCTCTAAAGTGACACATGGCATCTCTCGTAGCTATAAATAGAAGAATTACTCCCTAAAGTGACACATGGCATCTCTCGTAGCTATAAATAGAAGAATTACTCTCTAAAGTGACACATGGCATCTGTCGTAGCTATAAATAGAAGAATTACTCCCTAAAGTGACACGTGGCATCTCTCGTAGCTATAAATAGAAGAATTACTCTCTAAAGTGACACATGGCATCTGTCGTAGCTATAAATAGAAGAATTACTCCCTAAAGTGACACGTGGCATCTCTCGTAGCTATAAATAGAAGAATTACTCTCTAAAGTGACACATGGCATCTGTCGTAGCTATAAATAGAAGAATTACTCCCTAAAGTGACACGTGGCATCTGTCGTAGCTATAAATAGAAGAATTACTCTCTAAAGTGACACATGGCATCTCTCGTAGCTATAAATAGAAGAATTACTCCCTAAAGTGACACGTGGCATCTGTCGTAGGTATAAATAGAAGAATTACTCCCTAAAGTGACACGTGGCATCTGTCGTAGCTATAAATAGAAGAATTACTCCCTAAAGTGACACATGGCATCTGTCGTAGCTATAAATAGAAGAATTACTCTCTAAAGTGACACATGGCATCTGTCGTAGCTATAAATAGAAGAATTACTCCCTAAAGTGACACATGGCATCTCTCGTAGCTATAAATAGAAGAATTACTCCCTAAAGTGACACGTGGCATCTGTCGTAGCTATAAATAGAATAATTACTCCCTAAAGTGACACGTGGCATCTGGCGTAGCTATAAATAGAAGAATTACTCCCTAAAGTGACACATGGCATCTGTCGTAGCTATAAATAGAAGAAAAAAATAAAAAAAAATAAAACACCACCTAGAATTACAGGATGCCCATGGAGGTTTCTAAGCAAAAACTGGCAACAATAAGTAGCTTGGGCAGCTCTGATACCCTCTTTTAGTGAGATAATACCCTGCCGGTATTATCGGCTGGTATTACCGGAGGCAGGGGGGGACCAGGAACCTGAAGACTGAAGATTTTATACCAGAACATGAACATTTATGATTGAATATAAATAAATCTTGTTTTATATGTGTTATAGCGCATAAAACAAAATGTAATGCCATTATATCACTTATTGATGCTTGTTCACAGGTATTCAAAAACTGTATTGGCCCGTATCTCAAAACATATGTTTTTTACATTCGAATTATATCTCCTTCTTTAGTTTTGGGCCAATTTCAATGAAAAAAAATACACAATATTCCCAAACCTGATAAAATGAAGTTACGACTTGCTTTTCTTCATATCTGACAGGAAAATTTTGTCAGATTTTTTGTGTGTGTTTGAGTGGTAAAAATGGGATTGAATATTTGAAAATTCATATCCTGCAAACCATACATTTATACTCAGTTATCTCACCGTAACTTTGATGGTCTGAACAACGTTCTTGTACCATATTTATTTCATTGGTGTAGGTTGATTTATCATAGGAGTAGTTAGCATTTCAAAATAACCAAAAAAACACAAAAAAAAGTATATTGTGAAAAATATATAAGCCACAAATTATGCTTCTTGGTCTACAATTAGTGTTGTACATGATGGTATTCATGGTATACATATCATAACCTTAGCCCAATAAATAAATAAAAATTCACAAAAACCGGCCGATCCCCTTAAAAGGAGGCTAGACAAGTTCATGGATGGGGATGAAAGGTGGATGTAGGAAGTATTAAGTAACAGGAACTACCACGTGTAGGTCTCACGGCCTGCTGTAGCTTCATTATTTTCTTATGTTCTTATGTTATCAGGTGTCACATTACTTAATTCCTTGTTTCGTTTGTCCAATTGTTTTGTGCACCACCTATGAAAAATAAAGCCTTTTACTTATAAGCTGTCAGTTTCTAACGCTTTGGGGTTTCAGTGATACAGTGATGTCGTGGGTCGATCTGATGCAGATAAGATACTTGCGTTGCTCTTGTTTGTATGTATGGTAAACATTTTCAAAACACGCATAATATCGTATTGACGAGTAGAATTTGATTAAATGTGGTTCTCTTGGTATCTTGCTCAAGTGTTTTTTTGCTAAATAAATAAAATTAATAATAATATGGCTAAAATATACTTTTTTCTCTCATTCTCGGATCAATCTTTCTTTTCAGTGACTCGTGTCTCTCTGTTCATGCACAAGTCCACCCAGCACAACTCATTAATGACGCATGTCCCTGCATTCACTCGTTCATGTACCACACACAACAAGGTTCATGGTTCGCATACACTGTCGCTATTCAGTTTTAGCACCTATCAATTTTTTCCACTTTCTACCGATCCCTGATTATTGCTTTCCCTCTCATAATTGCAACTGTTTTACACATTTACAACTGTGTTCCTCAACGAACTGATGAAGCCATTAACCATCTCTTGACTCAATTTTGTATGCAGATTTTCGCCTGGCTGCAAATAACAAGCTTATATTTTTCTCCTAGACTGCCTGCCGTTCTGTAAGCACTCACGTATACAAGTCGTGGTATTATTATTGGTTAGGTGCTACTTCTTATAACATTATCATGGAAGTAGCATCAATTATATTCTTTTGATATGACTTATGTTGAAAGTCTGCATAATCCTCTTATAGAGAGGCATCTGGTGAAAATGTAAAATAATGCATGCAAGCTCTTGTGTGGTGTGTGTCCAATGCGCAGTCAAGACGCCCTCCTAACAAGCTTTGCCTGCCAGGGTTTGGAAAGAATTGACGCTGAACAGCACCAGCGACCAGAGCAAGTATCGGGTGTGGGACTACCCGATCAAGGAGCAGTACACAAACATCCTTCAGGTCATCGTCGACTCCAAGCCGGTCGTTACCGCTGAGGAAGGATTTCGAAGGGTAACTATGAGAATACCTGCAAAGTGGCCTTACTCTTTAATTAAGGAAAAATTTGATCAAGGTCGTACATAAGATTGCAATTCTTCGGTTATTACGGACCAGGGATTAGAAGCGGTGTCTTTTATCTCTCCAGGTGCTTGCCAATGAAAAGGGAGAGTTTGCTTTCATTCATGACGCTTCGGAAATCCGCTATGAGATGCTGCAAGACTGCCTGCTGACCGAGGTAGGGGAGCCTTTCGCTGAGCAGCCTTATGCCATCGCGGTCCAACAAGGCAGCCATCTCCAGGATGAGATAAGCAGAGCGTACGTGTATATATAGCCTCAATTAGGGTATCTCTAGCCTCAATCTGTGATTGGCTTTTATTGTTTACCTTTGCTCCCTAATGATTGCACGAGGCCTTCATGATGACTGTCACCGTATACTTCTGTCTGGCGTCCATAGTTGGTGGGATTCCATGTTGTCTTTTGCACCTCAAGGTTTGCTCCTCTATGTGTAGTCTCCAGAATGTTCCTAGGCACTGTAGCTTACGCTCTTACAGCACACAAGGCTATTTAGCTATTATGGACCCTAAAAGCACTTTTCCGACAGTTATGCTCTGGCATTAAATGGAAAATGTCATTTCACTTTATGGACGATGCTTGGATTAGCAACACTTCTCCATTGCCTGCCTGCAGGATCCTTGAGATGCAGAAAGATCGCTACTTCGAGGCTCTGACGGCCAAGTTCTGGAACAGAACGAAGATCGGATCTTGTCCTGACGATAGTGACTCGGAGGGCATCACGCTGCAGAGTCTCGGTGAGTCACATCTTTAGCGATTAAACCGTCGTTCTGTTTCATTATTTTTTATGTAGTGTTAAATCCTTTGAATTTTGCTCATAAAATCAAATCTATGGGAATTGAAATTGATATATATGTTTTGTTTTGAGTTTTGGATTAATGATTCGGCAAAATAAAAACAAGATCTAACGTAGGACAAATGGAGATGTCTTGTTCACTGGCACGACTCGCTGTTTGTCCAGTATAGCTGAGGGTTCTTCCACTCTAGGTGATCTTCGAGAAAAATATTAATCGTTGATTATAGTAATGACACTATACATAGGATGACTTAATATCATAAAATATAAATGAAATGGAGAGGAGTAATAATTCATATGTAGTACGGAGGCTACATATAATAAGTTATTCTTCAAACAATTCCTGGATTTGCAGGCGGAGTATTCATTGCCACGCTTATCGGCCTGGCGCTGGCCATGGTAGCGCTCACTGCGGAGGTCCTCTACTACAAGCGCGGCAAGAACTCTCCCGTCTCGGATATCACGCCAAGGAAATCTATCAAGATGATGCCAGAGAAGAGTCACGTATCTCGCATAAACGTGATGCCTGTGTTCTAATGGCCGCGTCACCAATGACAAGATTTGATGCAGGAGTCGGGCCGAGTCTGAAAAAGATCGACATTATGTTTTTGAAGAAGGAAAACATTTTCTTGGCTAAACAGCAACCTTTACCACAGCATGTCTGAAAACTAATATTAAACATGGTAGCATTTAAACAGTCGCACCCCTTGTGTCCAAGTCAAAACAGTGCGCATCAGCATTCATGTAGGTGAATCGAATTTGGAATGTGCAGTGGGCAGGGCTGGCGACGGCACCCTAGCTCCCGCCTCTGCCTCATCACGTCTTCAGCTTTCCTCAAGACCCCGTACTAAGTTTTACCACATTTGATGGGAGCGATCAGTGTACGAGTATGCTTACTTACGTCTACGACTAAGTGTTGATATTTCCTTTCACATACAAGAGCATATAAACTTTTGTCACAACTCGGAACAGTTGCCACACGCTAAGCTCTCGTATACAACGGTAATCCGAACCCTTCAGTTCGTCCGTCATTCACTCACACTTTCACTGACGTCACCAGCCACGGTACCTTAGAGGTCCCTGTCACTACACTATCGCAATATACATTTCACCATATATATATATATATATATATATATATATATATATATATATATATATATATATATATATATATATATATATATATATATATATATATGTATATATATATGTATATATATATATATATATATGTATATATATATATATATATATGTATATATATATATGTATATATATATATATATATATATATATATATATGTATATATATATATATATATATATATATATGTATATATATATATATATATATATATATATATGTATATATATATATATATATATATATATATATATATATATATATATATATATATATATATATATATATATTACATTATGGCCTATAGCGCCTGTAGGCATTGACCTCCAGGGGTTCGATGGTATCTCCTTGAGGTTCACTTGAAGGCTGTGATGGTTGGCCCTCGCCCGTGGTGGCGCAGGCAGGCTTTGTATAGTGACGCCTGTGATTAGAGGCTCATGCCACCAATAGCCCTCCGCAGGAGCTAGCCAAAAAGTCCGCCCGGAGGGTGGCTTTGCGGCTAGTATTTAATAAAAGTCACGCACTATATATGCTCACAAAATGAGCAAGTTACCCGTTAATTTTGTTGCTGGACGACTGAATACCCGCCCCCCAAACCAACCCGCACTCCCCGCGTGCGTTGATTGGTTGTAATTTCCCCTAGTCCCGCACACCAATAGACTTCGGCAATATGCATCCCGGGCACGAGATCCCTCTCTCTTCGCTACTACTTAATCTTTTTCCCAATGACCAAGCATCGCTTGGCAGTACATTCCTGCCTTGGTTATATCACAGATAGCCGGGTCATGATCACCTTGCGACCATCCGTAGACCTAACCTATATCAGGTTAACTTAGAAGCCACCTTTCGTACCCCAGATAAACAGTCAGGTGGTGTGTTATCCTATAACCTAAACATAGCATATATCAATCCATACACACATTTACTTTTCATGGCATGAGGACATCATACTAGCCATTACAGACAATAACAGTAGGGTGAAGGTCCAGGCGGCACGAAGCATGCAAAGTAGGGACTGGAATTATGTATTTACACCAAACTGAATCTCTTGCGTAAAACAAAAAAGAGGCAGGCGTCATGCTGGTGAGGAGAAATGTACGCACACGTACGATATTACGCATATTCGCGCCTTCTGCCATCTAGTGTTCGAGGGTCTACTTTTTCTTCTTCTTCTTGTGGCTTCTTCACAGTTAAAGTCGCTTCGTAAGTCCGCCTCCTCTTGTTCCTTTCACCTGGTTACTTTAATAATCTTGCGTGTCATCTCTTTACCTGTAAGGCATATTATTTTCGTTATGTTCGTTAAGTTCAGTCCTAAACTAAGTTTTTTGTATTTTTCCTTCTTTAAAGATACCGCTATTATTTTTGCTAGCAATCATCTTATATCAAGATATAACTGCTTTATATTAGCTTTCCATATAGGCAAATGCCATGTATGTTTGTTTTATAAAAATATATGGAGAATATTTTTAAATATATTTTTAAATATATTATATTTTTTGTTGTTGTTGTTGTCTTGGCCTTATAGACAATTTAAAGTTAGGTATGTCACTGTATTTCCCTTCATGGTCCTCGCCTCGCTCCTGGACCGTCAATGTTACAAAATAGAGGCAGGTGCTTGAGGCGTCTGAACAGTGAACACTAGCATTAATTAACAGTTCGAGAGCGGTCATCTTCATATTCAAGGATTCTATAAATCAATTAATATAACGATGGACGAGGCAGTGAGTGAAGCTATGATACAGCAATGACGCTCAATAGTAGATGCACTTAATTTAGGTTATTCAATGAAAAAAAGTAAAACTCTGCAATGAAGATAAAATCAAATATTTTGTTTCCTTTACATGTCGTGTTTAATAAAGAATAAAAATCATGTTGTATCGTCCATGAATTTTCCCTCTTGAATTATAGGGAACAGTTCAATCAACGCTTCCTTGAAAAAAATCAACCCTACAACACCAACAGTAATACTGATATTAAACCCAATAACAGTACCACTGCTATAGCTGTGACTATTTGAAACTAATGGTCGCAAGAAGAGAGATAATTATATATGAAATTTAGAGTACAAGATGGTATGTTACCCGTTTTTATATTCTATTTGGAAGATAACCGGGTTCAAGCCAAGGCACTTACAGTTGTGGGTGACACTGTAGGGGTTGATTGCCGGTGAAGCCTTTCTTACAGGCAGGTGTAACTTACTTACCTGCCCATAGGTAAGTACACTTCAAAGTGGTTGTTAATAAAAGTGTGGTCGTTGCTGATTTAACTCATTTATACGCATGTACTATGTGCCAGTGTAGTGCCAGGAATTTGAAGGACCCGCCAGTCAAATGCGTTGGGAATGTGGCAACATCGTCTCATAATAGGCATAGAATAAATAGGTTAGATTTTAGTGGATTAGCACTGTTAAATTGTAGGTGAAAGTGTATAGTTCACCCTTACATCATTGTAAATAAGGAGGAGATGCGCTATATAGGGCTATGTCGAGTAGATAGATCAATTTCCCAGTTATTGTAGCAACTTGTCCTTCTAATAGTTTTTCCACGCCACAAAAAATTCCCGGGCATTTTATTAGAATGCTTCAGATTCTCTTTAATTATCCTTCATTTCTTTATTCTAAAAATTCTTAATCGTCTTCGGAAATTCGAGTACACTAGCAGGTAAAGCCCCATGACCATACTACATTCCCCTCCCCACAATTTACCCTTGGTCTAAACGAGAATGTTAATCAAGGTCGATATGGAGCGAGAGGTTTCGGAGACGTGGCGTCCCTCACTTCCACTTTAGACGTGTCAATATATCGTTGAACCCCAAAAAAAATTGATACAAAATGTTTTTCAACGGATTCTACTACATCTGAATATGCTTAATAACATACTAAAAATCTAGTGAAATCCTGAGTCCAGAAATTTATTGTTTTCAAGATGGCGTCCGACATGGCTACTGGGAGTTTACGGTGGCTGTATCTCAATGGCTATTCAACCTAGAAAGGTGGTTCTGGTGTCTAGTCTAAACCTAGGTTTTAGGGGTCAAGGAGTTCAACAAAAGGGGTTAGAATGTCATTGGTAGATTATTTATATAAAACATAATAATAATATGTAGCCTATAACTGATTTAACATATGATTTATCCATACCATGATCTGATAGCATGCCCTGCGAGAGTGGAGTTTGGTAACGGATTCAGTCGGAGGCAGACGTTCAGGCGTTATACACGATGAAGCAGAGACAACCTTCCTGCTGAAGGCATTATATCGCATTGTAGCAAGAGAATCTGTGCATTTACCACCAAAGAGTATAGCCATTACCAAGGTCATCGATCACCTCTGCGGTCTGATTAGGGGTGGTGAACGCCTTGGCACAAAACTGAAGGACAGTTCCTCTTATAAGCTTATGGAAAGCAATCTTTTGCTGATACCGAAAATCCGAGAGGTCGTGTCACATCTAGTAATGGCATGGATGAACATCAACTGACAATATATGTCTTGCTCAAGTATTTGTTTAAGAAGGGTGATGTCATACACTTTACAACTGCTATCCTCTTTTGACTTGTCAAATCTGAAATATAGACCCTTACTATCCCCATATGCATATAGTGAAGAAGTAAGACAAGTAGATCAGTATTTTCTCCAATCAACGTAGACGAAGACGTGACGGAGAGACATCTCTACTGCAGCCTTTACTATGTCGACATCAGCGTTACCAAGTGCGTTGATCACAGTACAGCCACGTTCTCTCAGTTCATCACTTATCATGCATATCAGTCTCTGTTTATTAACATCTACTGACAGGAACTCCACCTTCTTACCAGAGAATATTGTCTCAGCACTGAGTCAGCAGTGAAACTGATAACAGGAGTAATATTGTGCCTCCTTTTCTGATGTGTGTTATGTTTAATGGTCGGCCCTCCATCATAGCCATCAAAGACAATAGCCGAACCTGAACCATAATGCCGGATGGTGATATCAGCATATGATTGTGCTATTCTACCAAAGCTTTCTCCATGCTGCCATGGTATTCGGTGAAGGAGAGAACCACCATCAAGGACATAGTGCTCTGTTTTTGGTTCTGACTGTAGGATTGCACCTCCTGCTTCCTCAGTTATTGTGTGCATGCACTAATTGTGGCTTATTAGCTTTTCGTAAAATGTTTGGGGCTTCAAAAAGGGCAGGAGGGAAAGGGCTGACCTCGTAACACATAACGTCTTCCAGTGATAGTTCCTCAGTTTGAGAAACTACCATTGTGTTGCCAGAACTCCTATGAAGAAGTTTATACCTGGTGCCTTTGTTATTTGAATGATATTAATTGATTATGATTTTTCATTTGATTACAACTTGAATTGAGAATTGAAAACTAGTCTTATGACTTCACTATGTGATTATAGTATGAACACTTCTCGCTGCGGAGAGTACTGAAATGGGGATGAATTTAAGGGGAAGGGGTAGGAGTTTAGGTTAAGGGGAAAGGGTATGAGTTAAGGGGAAGTGCTGCCACCAGCTCAAGCGAGTAGTTCTCTGGTTTACTCCCTGAGCACGTGAATAGATATATATTAGATTTATCTTGGTAGTCGTGGTTGATACTTAGAATTACACCGAGTAAGGCTGACTCTTTTGGAAGTGTGGGGAAGTATTATCCTAACACGCGGAATAGTCACCTGGGGTTTTTGGCAATAAACACAAGAACTATATTTGAAACATCATCCTATTTATTCACCATGAAACATTATTTCTGTTTGAGATCTTAGACACATACATAAACTCTAATTTGGAACGGGCAAGCTTCTTTAGAGTATAACCTCCCTCACAGAATCATTCTTAGAACTACCACCTATGTCCGTATCAACTGAGCACTATAGGTATACATGGAATATATATATATAGGGGAGAAAATGTGAGAGTAATGAGTTGGTGTGGGGATTCACTGTACCATGTGGCCTGGTTTCTGGAGAGGAAGGAGCGAGACACTCCCGTCGAAGCCTACAATGAAGTGTAGAGACGACTCACGTTAATAACACTTATAAGGATGGGGCAGGCCTCCTATGCGTTAGTGAACTGAACAACAGTACCTATATATGAGCATATAGATAGATATATCATAACAAGGAAGGGGGGAAACAGGAGCGAGGTGCCGAAGTCTTACCTACAATGAAGTGTAGAGACGACTGACTCCTCTTGGTAGCTAAGGTGAAGTTGGGATGAAAAGGAATGTTCGAATTCTATGATATTGGCCTCTCCTGAAGAACTTATAGACCCTAGATGACCAATTAACTAATGAAACAAGTGTAACTATGAAAGGGCTGCCTATAATACAGTTCTGTTACTTTGATATAGAAGAATTTAATATGTTTAATCTAATATCCGGGGAAAGTGTTATTCTCGTTCGCTCACGCACACGAACGCGCTTTGTTGAGAGACGAGGTAGTGAAGTCGAACCATAAATTTGGTCGACTTTTAATTTAGCAAATAACTCGACTAACACATCCATTTATGAACGTGATCTGTCACTATTGTGACTATTTTGAAGGACATTAAGAATCTAGGAGAGTTCCTTGATCTGATAGGAGGGCTGGGGGAGGATGAAAAGCTTTGAATCCATTAGTTATCACTGATCGCGAAATAAGTGTCCCACGAATTTGACTCGTACCCTTGAATGTCGGGGGGGAGGGAGTGAGGGAAGGAAGGAAGATATAAATGAGAATGAAAGAAGGAAGATAAAAGATAAACTTCACGAGAAACGAAAAGATTGAATTGCTTACGGACATAACCCGGGAATTATATGATAAGAATTCCCATCCTATCTCTTCCGAATAACGGGCATTACACCATGAAACGTTGAAAAAGAAGGGTAGAGTCAATGGCTCGATCAGGAGCAACCTTGATAGCAGATTTCTGTCCAAGTGTTATGGCTTTATCCTTCCTAGTGAACGAGAATTTGAAGGCAGGCTGTCCGATCATTTTCTGCATTATCTTGCATCCAACAGATTCATATTCATGCACATTCACGCCTTCCTCAGCCAAAACACCAGTGACAATATTTCTCAATGAAGTCTGGTGAAAAAGGTGAATATATGGAAAGTTTTGAACTGATCTCCTCCAGATCAGCAGCATCCCTGTTCATCCTTGCCTCTGTCAAATTCTTGTGCTGTTCAGATGTCATGTATGACAGGTTTGTGAACTCTTGTATTGCGATGTGTACTCTGCTGTGATTGGGCTTGACATGGTCCAGAGGGCCCTCTGATTTTCAGACATTCCACTTCCACGTGTCATACCGCCACAGGTCTTCAATGACCTCATCAGTGTCGTCTCGATAACTAGATCCCCACTGAATCCTGCCCAAAACTTGCTGCTGCGACGGATGACATGAAAACCTTGTTCGAATTTCTTGAATATTTCTGTGTGATTGATGTGAAGATTACCCATGTCTTGGACATAGAAATAAGTTGACTTCAAGTAATTGTAATGCCCAGCTGCAGCAAATATCAGCAAACAGTCAGAAACAGTTCGAAGGTGCATCACCCACGAACCTGTTCGATCAGCATTTATGAGTGACCTAGCAACCTTTACCATGCCTTGGTAACTCAGCCACAGTGACCTAGCAACCTTTACCATGCCTTGGTAACTCAGCCACAGTGACCTAGCAACCTTTACCATGCCTTGGTAACTCAGCCACAGTGACCTAGCAACCTTTACCATGCCTTGGTAACTCAGCCACAGTGACCTAGCAACCTTTACCATGCCTTGGTAACTCAGCCACAGTGACCTAGCAACCTTTACCATGCCTTGGTAACTCAGCCACAGTGACCTAGCAACCTTTACCATGCCTTGGTAACTCAGCCACAGTGACCTAGCAACCTTGACCATGCCTTGGTAACTCAGCCACAGTGACCTAGCAACCTTTACCATGCCTTGGTAACTCAGCCACAGCTGACTTGTCTTGGACCGAGCACTCAGTTCCATCTTCTTTTCCCGCAGTTCTTCGTATATTTTACCAAGTGAAATTTTGAAATTTTGAATTGATTTTTCTCAGCCATTTTTTGACCGATTTCCTTGTGACATGCGCATCTGATAATTCATTGTTATTCTAACAATTAATCCTGTTGGTTTTTTTTAAACTGTTTTCGAAAAAACTTTAAAAAATTGTAAAAGAAAAAGAAAATATTTATGAATTTTTTTAGGATAATTTTCCCATATATCAAAACCAAGCCTTATTTATTTAACATATTTTCTACGTTCTGATGCTAACACAGTGTCTAATGTCATTTCACCATTCACAAGTGCTGTATATGTTGCTTCAGACTCTTCAACCATTGCTGCGAATCCAGGATCATCATCTGCCATCTCTGACACTACCATGCGGTTAAGACATTTGTCCACGAGAAGATGGTCACGGAATGACCTAAGGTAGCTTCACCATAAACTTCCCTTAAAATATCCTTGAGTCCTGTGCCATCCATCAGTGTACCAATAGCTCCTAACAAATGCATAAATGTATGGAAAGAGCCGAGAAGAAGGACAATGGATTTCAGGTGACTTTTAGGTGTGATGGTGAATCTAAGATGATCTGTCTCGCCTTCAAGTACAGTGGCTGATCGAATGTGACTACTGGGGCAAAGTTGTGCTTGGATGCAAGATACACAGGAACACCAGCGTTGATAGAATACATGTCTTGTCCCCGGAGTACATTTCTTACATCGGTAGGTGCCTGACTGAAGACTGGCCTGGGTGTTGGTTTCCCTGATAGACCATGTGCCTCATCCCTGCCAACCTGGTGTACCTTGTTGGAAGTTGAACAATAACTCCCAAAGCAGATCAACTCTGTTGTCACATTCATTAAGACTTGGAAGTTCTTTGAATGTGATGTTTTGGAGGATGTGTTTGGCAAAATGGTGATAAATTATTTTGACCTTTGACTCGCATCACACCCAAGCTGAACTTGTCAGCCACCAGCTTGCAGACACTGATCAGCTGGCAGCCTGGCCAGGTGCACGAGCCGGCATTCACCTGTTCACTGTCCGGGGATCAGATCCAGGAGATCCTGGTCAAGCCGTACGAGGTTCCGGAGTTCTCTATCCACACTCAGAGCACCGAAAGAGTCGTGAAGCAGGTGACAGAGGCTGCGGCAGCAGTGGTGGGGCAGCAGGCCAGAGACGGGTTCATCCGGGCTCGGGCCCACCACCGGGAGACCATGCCCTGCTTCAGGTCTAAGAAGGACATGATGGACACGTTCTAGGCCAACGTAGAGGCTGTGACACTGTGATGTAGTGCCTGATGAACCAACTGATCAGAAAGAGCTTACCACGCTAGTCATTTGGATCTCATATTGGTGCATGATGCAATACACAGGACCAACCGGACACTGCGTACTCATTTAAGCATTATTCGATAAGGGTGCAATATAAAAGTGCGATTTTGCATAGTAAGAATTGCTCAAATGCAAAAATGGATACAGATAAAATCGTCTTAGAATTCCATTTTACATAGGAAATTGGCATGCCAAAGTTGAGAAAAAGAATTTTTGTTATACGGCGTACCCTACAGTGTCTATTTATCATTCTCTCTCTCATTTTCTCTTCTCTCTCTCTCTCTCTCTCTCTCTCTCTCTCTCTCTCTCTCTCTCTCTCCCCTCTCTCTCTCTCTCTCTCTCTCTCTCTCTCTCTCTCCTCTCTCTCTCTCTCTCTCTCTCTCTCTCTCTCTCTCTCTCTCTCGCTCTCTCATCGATCTGTCTTAGGCTGTAGTGTATATCCTCTCTACAGCTCGGACGAATTTAGTTAGAGCCGGAGAAAAAAAGACGTTCTCGCATTCTCAGCAGGAAGGTCTGCATGCCGGCCCCTCGATCAATACCTTCCAGACATTTAGCGACTCATTACGTCTGCACATCTCCATGGGTAGCGAGGGTACCTGTATGGCGGAACTTGCTAATGATAATAATAGTGATCATGACACGTACATACTTTCCAATTGAGATGTCTAATAGAGATCTCTGAGCCATCGTATGTTTTTTTTCTTTTCTGAATAGCTACCGTAGATAACAGTGAAGTCGCCAGTTCTACGTTTCTTTGTTATTTACAGACGTGTGGTGGCGTTAATAGTTACATTTGTACATCCATGATTTCAGAAAAGTTAGAAGGGTCTATCTGGAAAGTCTGTGTCATTTTGTGTCTTATTCTGTGTCATATTAGGGCTATAAATGAACAAATGACAAAAATAAAACAGAGTGGCGACCTCACTATACCTACTACAGTAAAGTCGCCAGCTAGTATTTTAACCTAACAGTTGAGTCGCCACTCTGAGGAATTCAGGGAAATTAGAGGTAAATTAAAACAAGTCTCTATATATATTAGCTGCGGAAGATGCTTGGATATATAAAAATTCCTCTGCCAACGTGAAAATAAATTATATTCAAGTTTGAAAGATCTGGCAAGTCTGTGTCTTGTCGCCCGAAAAGCTACTGTTTACTGTCTGTCATCGCGCGAAGAAAAACGTGAGAAGCAAAATGCGCAACAGTTATATTTGCAGATACAAAGCATAAAACAACGCTCAAACAGGGTAGATTATACAGCCATGATATAAACTACTGTGTAACATCTTCAGTGGCACATAAAAATCAGTAGTGATGCTATAATTCGTAATATTTGGCGCCTGGCGACTTTACTGTAGGTGGCGACTTCACTGTTATCTACGGTACTAAGGACGAGAGTGCTAGCAGTGATAAAGAAAAGTGTAGCTCAACATTTTCTGTCTGAAAGGCATTAATTATTGCGCATTGGACTAAGCAGGAAGTACGCTTGTATCAACTTTCTATAAACCCAGCAGGAAAGGAGAGACTTCCGGGAGATAATCATTGATACTGAACACCTGTAGTTACTCTGGTAACGTATTATCTATGATCATAAGTAATGGATCTGAATGATGTGTTATTTAGAAGTCATAACAGGAATGATAATCACCAGAAGTAATGTAGGCTTTTATGTACAAAAAAGAGATGATCGCATATACGGTTTGCTTGCTGAGAAAAACTTTTGCCTGGTTGATAGAGATGAATGTTTGAAAGAGAACGTGTGGAAGTGCAAAAAAGACATTTTCAAGATAAATAACTCTGGTTTATACTGAGAGAGTTTAGATTGATGAAAGGCGACTTGGGTAATTAAGCAAAACTTTGGAGTGAAAATGATGAGAATAATAAGTTTTAAATTATTATAAATTGCAAATGACGTACGCGCGAGTATGCAGAATCTGCCGAAATATCTCGGTCTCACGAGGCGGAGCAGGACTGTGTTTACGCTCGAAGCATTAATTTCTTATATTATTGGAATGGTAGCTATGCGAATAACATGTCATTTATTCTGTCCCAAAAATCAAAATATTCTCTTATATTCAAAACAGGATACTTCAAAACTTTAGGGAACACAGTCAAGAAAACTTATTTAAATAATAGATATTATTTCAACAATATAACTGCGTAACGAACACAACGTTTCGTCTTAGTCACACACCCACATTAAGAATAGAAATGTTCCTGTTCAGGGGCTTCTCAGACACAACGGCGAACACGAGTAGCCAGTACTTGGGTTGTAATGTCAGTACTTATAGTGTGTCGCTTCAATGGCAACAGTGATCTTATAAACTTAAATGGATCTACTTCCCAGTTAATTGCCTCATGTTGTGGGAATGAACGAGTGAGAGAGAGAGAGAGAGAGAGAGAGAGAGAGAGAGAGAGAGAGAGAGAGAGAGAGAGAGAGAGAGAGAGAGAGAGAGAGAGATAAGATAAGATAAGATTTTCATCCTATCTAGACACTTTGCAAGTACCAACTACAAGGTTATTGACTATACAAAGCGCCGCCACGTCAGCACGAACTAGGCGGACTCGAACCGCTGACCGAATGCGCAGGGACGCTGCACATTGCGAGGTCACGTCTCTACCAACCTTGCCACCCTGACGGGCTGAGAGAGAGAGAGAGAGAGAGAGAGAGAGAGAGAGACTTGATAGTTTATTTGGCTTGGTGTAATACAATAGTGTTCATAATCAATCATACAGTTGTATAAGCCACGGTCCATTAAGCCGAAGCTCTTTTATGACCTCATGCTATGATAATGTCGTTGTCTCTCGTGGACTAAAGTGGACTATTGATAATTATACATTGACATACCGAATAATTTTAAGTAAGAAAAGAGATAACAATACCTGTAATAATAATAATAATAATAATAAAAAAATAAAAAAAAACGCTAATAATGGTAATGAAGAAAAAAAAATATGTGTATAGTAAAAATAATAATAAGACTCAATAATAATAACTATGATAAATAGTGATAATAATCAAAATAAATATAATAGCAATAATGGTAGAAAAGAAGACAATAATGATAATAATGATGATAATATTAATAGTGATAAAAATGATATCGATAATAACAATGATGAGAAAAAGAAAAAGAAAAAAAAATATATATATATATATATATATATATATATATATATATATATATATATATATATATATATATATATATATTATATATATATATATATATATATATATATATATATATATATATATATATATATATATATATATATATATATATATATATATATATATATATATATATATAATAATAATAATGATAATAATAGTCATAATAGTAACAATAATATCAATACTGAATATCAAAGTAATAATTAATTATAATAATGATAATGATAATAGTAATAAAGATACCGATTGAAGTAATCTTGATAGTTGCAATAACAAGAACAGTAATTATGATAAAAAAAACTAATATATGAATAGATCAGAAGTTAATGCAAGACTAATAACCATTTCCAAAACAGTGCCCTGTACCAAATATATATACAAGAAATCTATTCATACGCATATAAATATACACATACACATATGCATAAACACAGATATACTTATACATATATACACATACACATATACACTTGCATACACACACACATACATACATATACATATTACTCACATACCCACCCACATCAATACGCAACCCACACACATTGAAGTACACAAAAGTACAATAATTAAATATTTCCGTTTGAGTTCTATTTCTTGAATATTTCTGTCTTCACCTTGTATCTAAATGCGTTAAGTGCCAGGGAATTCTTGACATCCTCCTGCAGTCGATTCCATACCTTTGCTCCCCGAAAAGTAACACTTTGTTGTGCGTGTGATGTCCTACAAAGTGGGAGTCTTAGGTTATTATTTCGTCGGGTGTCAATATTGTGAGACAGGTATCTGAAGCCACTGTCAACTGGGTGAATATACAAAGCTTTGTACATAAACAAACAGGTTTGAAGGTGTATGATGTCATGAAATTTATGTAATTTATTTTCAACAAAGAGGGGATTGGTGTGGTCATATTTTTGTTTGTGATACATGATGCGGATTAACTTTTTCTGTGCAATGAATATGTTATCTAAGTAAGTTTTGTGTGCCCCACCCCATACTGCTGAACAATATAACAATAAGAGAGAGAGAGAGAGAGAGAGAGAGAGAGAGAGAGAGAGAGAGAGAGAGAGAGAGAGAGAGAGAGAGAGAGAGAGAGAGAAAGAGAGAGAGAGAGAGAGAGGGAGAGAGACACTGTGGTGCACTTTTTCTTATGAATGTAAAAGCAACAATGAACAAATAGAGTTGAGAATTAAGTGTTGCCACTGATCCATTTGCTTGTATTTAAGTCAAGGTCATTCTATATTATATGTTGTTACTTATAGTACTAAATGACAGAAAGGGACAGGGGGGGCGAGACAAGTAAAGGAACAAAGTAAAATAATGGATCCCGGTTGGTCCCAAGAAGATAATTGTGTCCTAAGTAAAGGAGGCTTGACCATTTTTTTTACGTCATAGGGGACTAGTTTTGGGCAGAGAAAGTAAACTAAGAACAAAAGAACATAAGGAAGCTACAAGAGGCCAAGTAGGTTTCACGGCCTCTTGTAGCTTCCTTATGTTCTTTTTTGTTTATTTCTCTCCCCAAGGCCAGTTCTCTATGACGTAAGTAAGATAAGATAAGATTTTCATCCTATCTAGACACTTTGCAAGTACCAACTACAAGGTTATTGACTATACAAAGCGCCGCCACGTCAGCACGAACTAGGCAGACTCGAACCGCTGACCGAATGCACAGGGACGCTGCACATTGCGGGCTCACGTCTCTACCAACCTTGCCACCCTGACGGGCTGACGTAAGTAAACAGCTGTGAAGCGGATAGCAAAAGAGATCTAAAGGGGATTTACTAATTCAGTAGTGTGGGTGTCTTGAAACTACTGTCTCGAAAAGCTTTAAGTCTTAGGTGGATTAACTAAGAACGTAACGGCAGTAGATAGGGAGATCAACAACATTGCGGCGTTGTCGGGAAGCCTGAAGATACTGAAGATATGGGAAGATACTGAAGCGAAAAGCCTTTGACTCGACTTTGACTTGACTTTGATCCCGGCCGCATATTCCCGTCTTCTGGAACGGTATGTCATGCTTACTCTTGAAAACGTCAGGTTGGGATACGTTAGATTACAATTACGGTAGGTTAGGTTTCCTGGGCTACATAGGGTGACTCGGTGTGGGAATCACAATGAGGGTATTTACGAGAAAATCCAATGGTTAGTTTCAGAGCTACAGCCAAGCGTCTTCCCTAGGAAACCACACACCCACATAGAGTTGGGGAATATGTATCCCGGCCCCCTCTCTCTTATCCCATGCATATAAGTCCCCTGTATAGTGAAAGTATATGGAAGGGAGAAGAAAATGCGTAGACAATACATCTTACGCAGTTTTATTATTATGTTTTTCTTCCAAAATGGGCTTTAGATAACAAGCGTATCATCATAGGTAGATTATGAACATCATAAACCACACGTCGTCCATTGTACCTAATAAACAGTTCAAATGTTTACTATAGATATCGACGCGTAGAGTCTTTCTTTATCAAATTATAGCCTTAAGCCTAGACGCGAGGCAGTGTTGAGGCGCGGTTGTTAGATGACATCCCCCAGGTGCAGCACTGGCAAGTAATCGGCACTTAAAAAAAAATACTGCCGCTTTGAATACATAGTCATCTAATTACAACACAAACTCGGCCTCAGCGACGTAATGGTGCGCTCGGACTTTGATGTCTATTGGCCGATTTTCTAAACATGAACTTCTTTAGACCAGACATTTAAGCTTTTTAACCATATTTCCAGGGGGTTTACACTCTTAGAAAAAAAGGGTAGGAAAAGGGTACAAAAAGGGTGTTTATAGTGATGAAATACTGCTACCCTTACAAATATACCCTTTTGCAACCCTAAATATACCCTTTTCAAACCCCAAATGTACCCTTTCTCAACCCTCTCGTCTAAAAAGGGTAGATAAAGGGTAGATGAAGGGTATAATCAGCAGCATCTACCCTCCAGCCTGGACATAGGGTATAAAAAGGGTAGTGATGGTGCGATGTAACAATTCTACCCTTAATATACCCCCCATTTCTAAGAGTGTAGTCTCAGATTGGAATTGCTAGACACTCACTAACCTCTCCAACATCCAAGTCTAATGATATTATACCCCGGACAAATGTTTAAAGCACTGAAATGTCTGTCTAAAGCCATGGTTAGTCTTAGGTTAGCCCATGTCCAGGTTTAAAAAATCGGCCAAATATCGGTACGAGATCAAAGATACAAAAACGAGTAAACAGCCCATCATTAACGCTATATTTGCATACAGTAGCATTTTTGTTTTGTTTTGTGAGTAAACTGTGTAGTCGTCTACAGTTGTGTATATTAGGACGCTCGAGAACTCCATTGTCATGATTCTGGAAGTTTTGCGATAGGGACTGGCCTCTATACCGGCAAGTGTGTGTATACACTCTTAGAAAAGAAGGGTAGGAAAAGGGTAGAAAAAGGGTGTTTGTAGTGATGAAATACTGCTACCCTTTTTCTACCCTTACAAATATACCCTTTTGTAACCCTAAATATACCCTTTTCCAACCGCAAATATACCCTTTCTCATCCCTCTCGTCTAAAAAGGGTAGATAAAGGGTAGATGAAGGGTATAATCGGCAGCATCTACCCTCCAGCCTGGACATAGGGTATAAAAAGGGTAGTGATGGTGCGATGTAACAATTCTACCCTTAATATACCCCTCATTTCTGAGTGTGTAGCGGGTCATCATGCGCATGTAGACGTCTATGACATGCATGTTATGTGAGCTGGAATGCACCCTTGCAGTATCGTTGTGTAACGGTGTGAACTTATTTTTGTTGTAACCTGAAATGCTAGCGATGGCAACAGCAACAGCAACAATTTGACAACAACAATAATGTAGTGCATTTTATTCATGAGCATCATTGTCTCTTTAAAAAAAAAATATTTTGTCTTCATTCCCACGATTCTTTAATAAAACTATTCCAGATACGATAAAATGATACTCAACTTATTTTGCATTTAAGGAAAGTAAATTAGTAATGAAAGGACAGTTGGCAATTTTTTTTACAAAATCCAAATTTGATTGTACGTATAAAGTTGCCATAGGACGTCTCTCTCTCACGCTCAGAGAGAGATGCCTGTGTCGTTATACACAGGCATACTTTACAGACTAAGGCACTATTTGAATGTAAAATTTTTACTACAAGTTTATTTTACCCTAATATATCCACATCTTTTATATTGTTCATCTTTATGGGGAGGTGCCTATAAAACCTTCATTGACAGCCTCTTTATTAGTCAGAAAAAGTTGTTACGTGTTATGTTCTTTAAAAATCGTTATGACCATACCATCAGTATTTTCCGAGACTTCAAGTTATTAAAGCTTCCAGATATGATACTCCTTCAAACCAATCTTTTTGTACATAAATCCATACACTCTTTACCTTTAGACCTTGGCTTTAGAGCAATACCCTACAATGTAACCCGAAGACCACATGATTTACGTATACCATTGTGCAGGACATCACATGCACAACAGAGTATCTTGTCAAGAGGAACTAAAAGCTGGAACAACTTACCAGAACATTTTATTACTGATGAAAACTTAAAATCTTTCAAACGTAACTTGATAAAAAAGCATGCTTGACAAATACAATGAAAATTTATAAACTCTTTACAACCATAAATGTCATATTGTGTATTTTGAAATGTCACTGTTATGCGGTTTTTTTTTTTACATTATTGGCCATTGCACATTATTCCAAATGATAGGATAGTTTTATTTTTATTTATTTATTTATTTATTTTTTTTTTTTTTTTTTTTTTTTTTTGCGTTTTTTTTTTATGGTTATTAAGAATTTTTTTTTTATGCATTTAAAATGATTGGTTTACTATTGTTAACTTCCATATTATCATCCATAAAATGTTATATTTTCAAAATAGCCTGACCAGTCCCTTGCTATGTTTATTGATGTATTTATTATTGTACTTTTCAGATGTCCTATAAATAGTTTCGATCTATTGACCTGCTTCTCATCACTCATCTTATCTGCTTCATCTCTACAATCTACATGCCTCATGTTATCAATTCATCTCAATTCTCTCCTCTCTCTCTCTCTCTCTCTCTCTTAGAACAATATCGTTTTCTGTAATTTTCTTTACCTCTGCATGTTCTCCTCGACTATAGTTTCATTTCCTCATGATCATGTTAAGTTCATTCAGGATAAACTTCGCACGGCTCTCCCCCTCCCCGTGATATTCCCCTCGTCTCTTCCTCTCATGTACGTGCTTTTCTTAGAAACAAATAATCGGTTTTCTGTTATATATTTGCTGTTGAACTCTCGGCAATGGATTCACCTTCAGACGTATATTTACCCTTACGCAATGATAAAAAGTGTTAATCTGTAAGGATAAGAAATATTTCCAACCTTCCAGGAATTAACCTGATGAATATTAGAACCCTAAGAGAGGTCAAAATTTCAAACTGTATGAGCCTTTTTGAAACCATTAAGAAACGAAAATATAAAAAATAAGGCAGAAATATTGTATAAACTTAAGGCAAATGATTAACCTGTCAGGGTAAATATTTAAGACCTGTAAGGAAGAAACAATTTTAAACTTGTAAGGAAAAGAAAATATTTAAAAACCTGTAAGAGAAAGAAAATATTTAAAAACCTGTAAGAGAAAAATATTTAAAAACCTGTAAGAGAAAGGAAATATTTAAAAACCTGTAAGAGAAAGAAAATATTTAAAAACCTGTAAGAGAAAGAAAATATTTAAAAACCTGTAAGAGAAAGGAAATATTTAAAAACCTGTAAGAGAAAGGAAATATTTAAAAACCTGTAAGAGAAAGAAAATATTTAAAAACCTCAAAGAGAAAGAAAATATTTAAAAACCTCAAAGAGAAAGAAAATATTTAAAAACCTGTAAGAGAAAGAAAATATTTAAAAACCTGTAAGAGAAGGAAATATTTAAAAACCTGTAAGAGAAAGGAAATATTTAAAAACCTGTAAGAGAAAGAAAATATTTAAAAACCTGTAAGCGAAAGAAAATATTTAAAAACCTGTAAGAGAAAGAAAATATTTAAAAACCTGTAAGAGAAAGAAAATATTTAAAAACCTGTAAGCGAAAGAAAATATTTAAAAACCTGTAAGAGAAAGGAAATATTAACCTGCAGGGGAAGGAAAATATTACTAAACCTGTAGCGAACGTAAAAGAAAATGAATCCCCTTTAAGTACGAAAATAGTTATTCACCGGTAGCTTAGAAATATTTTACGTACCTTGAATAGTTATTGGGCTTATTGGTAGGCCTTCAGACTCCTTCAGTAATGTCTTGTGAATATCTCCGTTACCGTCATGTAGCTTTACTCTTCCAAGCTTTATCCTCTGTATCATTCAGCTTCACCAGAGTCTGTATCTTGTCCACTTGTATTGAATCCTGGAAAATCAACAATAATAACTATTCGAACACAAGTAAATTTACGAAAAACATATCATACATTTCTTAAATATTCATAGCACAAAGAACAATTGACACTCACCCATCAAGACTGCAGCAATTTATCAACTTCCTCTCACTGCCAATAGTTTCCATCTCGCCACCGTCTCAGCACACTGGCCTGGCAACACTGTGGAATAAGCTAAAAGCATTGAGTGGTGCCTGTGGGGAGGAATAAAGATTAACATCCTAGCACCCTATCACCCTAGGAAAGAAATCCGGGACTTAACTTGATGCTCAGCTTGTACGCCGTGTTGCCCCAGCGGTGTCTCTCTTGTCGTGATGCGCTGTATGGGTGTACTTACCTGAAAAGAGAAAATATCGGTTAAGAACATAAAACTAAGAAGCCGGTTACATTTATTTCGTAACTATAGACATCAAATATAACTCATATATCATCGTATTGTCAACAGCAAGCATAACTTACCAATTCGAAGAGAAGGAAGAGCTGGTTTTTTTCGTCGAGCTATTAACGCACAGGTCACTACCGCCGCAATGATCACACAACGCTTCTTCTCTGTACCGCCGACACAAAGAGAATGAATGGCCGGTTGTCTGGCTCTCTCCTGGCGGGGCCCTCCTTGGCTCTGGCTGGCAGTCCGAATCCACACCTCCTCGTTTGACTTGGTGTAATTATGGCTCAATATCGTCACTAGGAACCTTATTATCATCATGGTGTAAATTGAAAGACAGCCTGGCAACGATTAAAATGCACCTTGAGGCTTAAAGAAATTCATTCACGAGTATTAATGCAAAAATTTAGATTGTGCAAAGCCAATGTAACACTTTCGCTTCATGCCCCCCACTTTCCCCCCAACTCCCTACCTGCCCCTTCCAAATCCCCCCCCCCCCCCCCTTATAGCTACCTCCCCCTCCTTAACTATCCTCGGTCTGCGTCGTTCGTCAGACAATTTGTTCTATCAAATTGTTCGTCTGTCAATTCATTTTTGTCCTTCCTTTAGTTACAATGCTAGTATGTGTTGATCACAGTCATTCCAATCCCACGTAGACACAATGATGCTGTTTACCACCATGAACACGAAATATAGAGGTGGACCATTGTGCATGCAGGCAGGTGAGGGCACGTTTACGTAAGGCAAGAGTGGTGGCCCAGCCTTGCCTAGCCTCCACGCAGGTCCCGCCGCGACGTACGCTCACCTCTGTTTAGGAGGCTGCAGTGATGGAGAACAATAGTACGAAAGCTTTGTAATGTGATAATGAACATCCACATCATGTCTTTTCATACTGGATATGTTTTTTTAACGATGAGAGTTTATTCTTTAGAAATTGTCCAAGGGCATCGGTAGTGGGCGGGCGCCGGGGAGCCGTGGACGAGGCTAGTGCACGGACCCACATCACTACCACACATGACACACTGCCGCTCCTCTCAGGCTCTCCGGAGAAAATGCAAAAATGAACTCTTTAGTAGGTAGTTAGTTCGAGTCAGATTGTCATTTCGTTAACGTCAGAATAAATACCATAATCGCCACCACGAGTGAGAGACTTGAGCGAACAGGCTGACAGCCACGCGCGGCCTCCACTTTGACGGCGACTGGCGACGCCGCTGAGTGAATGTCGCCGTTGTGGAACTGCGAATATAAGGATAATTTTTAATGGAAAAATAATGTCCGTCCATTCACTATATTTTTAAACTTATATCCATTAAACATTATCCAACTAAGCAAATTTAATAGCGAGAGCAAAGAAGGAAGGAGGGAAGGAAGGAAGGAAAGAAGGAAGGAAGAAGGAAGAAAAGAAATCACTCGTTATATCACTCAGAAAAAAAGACATACTGCCTATAGATCAAAATACAACCTTATGATGCTAAACTAATTTGTTAAAGGAGGTTTATGAATAAGATTTTGAAGTAGGAATACAATAGGTATAACTTAAAATGCTCTGGTAATTACGTTTAGGGTCTCTCTCTCTCTCTCTCTCTCTCTCTCTCTCTCTCTCTCTCTCTCTCTCTCTCTCTCTCTCTCTCTCTCTCTCTCTCTCTCTCTCTCTCTCTCTCTCTCTCTCTCTCTCTCTCTCTCATTCGTAACTGATAATTAGATAAATATATAGATAGATTAAAAATAGATTGACATATGCTGAACGATAAACATACACATGAAAATGCTTGCGTACAGGTTAGATCCTTTTGTCCAGACACTAAAAGATCTTCGTGAAATGCAACTTAAATATTTTGGTTATTATAAATCAACTTAGATCATTTGTAGAGATTTGTATTTGTTGTCATTTTTTGTACTAGAGTTTAACTGGTAGCTTGTTAAACAGGCAACTACGATCACTGATGTTAAGATGTTGTTGGGAAAAATAAGTAATGTGATTAGCGTTATATTATAATACAATCTACCGTAGATAACAGTAAAGTCGCCAGGACAACTTTTTTTTCTGTTTACAGACGTGTGGTGGCGTTAATACTTACATTTCTACATCCATGATTTCAGGACAGTTAGAAGGGCTATCTGGAGAATCTGTGTCATTTTGTGTCTTCATCTGTGTCATAGTATGGCTATAAATGAACAAATTACAATAACATCTACAAAGTGGCTACCAACAGTAGAGTCGCCATCTAGTGTTTATTTACTGAGTGTCGTACCGCCGTCGTCGTCGCCCGAAAAAAAAACGCGTAGCGAAATTTGAAACCGTCTATACTTGCAGCTACAAAGCATAAAACAACGCTGAAACAGGGTAGATTATACATTCATGATATAAACTGCTGTGTAACATCTTCAGTGGCACATAAAAATCAGTAGTGATGCTATAATTCGTAATATTTGGCGCCTGGCGACATCACTGCAGGTGGCGACTTTACTGTTATCTACGGTAACATGTGTACTTTTTTGCCTACGTGAAAACCTGTGTCACGTGCAATACTACTGTTATTAAGCACCTTGAACAGTATTTTAAGGAACATTGCATCGATATTGCTTTACGTACACGTCAGTTATCTATTCCTACTGTAATATTTAGGTTCATGCTTTATATTTCAACTATAAGTCATGGATGTGCTCTGAGAGGTGGCAGCGGGAGTTGCGATTCATGTTTCCTTCCTGCCTCAGCACTTCAATTAATGTTCAGACTAACAGTTCATGACGCCCCTGAACTGAATCTACCCACATTTGAGTATAATGTCATTACTTCATTTCCACAACGTAAAATAACTCTCTGCCCACAGGTCTCAATCCTTTTATAATGTAAATACATCCTGTCAGCTTGTTTTCGGAGATGGCATTGTTGTGGGGGAAGAGAGAGAGAGAGAGGAGAGAGAGAGAGAGAGAGAGAGAGAGAGAGAGAGAGAGAGAGAGAGAGAGAGAGAGAGGAGAGAGAGGAGAGAAGGAAGAGGGAGAGAAAATTGATTACGCGTAAGAAGAAGCTGAGAAGAGAAGAAGAGAAAGAGATAGAGAGAGAGAAGAGAGATGAGGTGTAGTAGAAAATTATCATTTAGACATGGCAAGTACACTACAAGGTTATTGACTAAAAAGCCCGCCCTCGCTTAACTCGACTCGAACCCGCTACCTGATGTCTAAGTAATATGATGGATAGATGAGATGAAAATGAAGTGTTGAGCAGATATCGTATATCACTGTACAATCATGAAGCTCTTTAATCATGCACACTTTGTCTCCACTAATTATTCGTCTGAAGTTAGTTGCCCCCATTGTAACACTTTTGCTCATTATGTCCTTCTCTCCATCTCTACACCCTCCCCTCCCACCACCACTCCCTTTACACCTACTCCCTTTATACCTCTCGGTTGGCATAGTTCGTCAGTCAATTTGAACAATTTGAACAATTTGAATACTTTCGCTTCATGCCCCCCACTTTCCCCTCAACTCCCTATAGATATACCTGCCCCTTCCAAACCCCATCCCCCTCCCCTTATAGCTACCTCCCCCTCCTTAACTATCCTCGGTCTGCGTCGTTCGTCAGACAATTTGTTCTATCAAATTGTTCGTCTGTCAATTAATGTTTGTCCTTCCTTTAGTTACAATGCTAGTATGTGTTGATCACAGTCATCCCAATCCCACGTAGGCACAATGATGCTGTTTACCACCATGAAACACGGGATATAGAGGTGGACCATTGTGCATGCAGGCAGGTGAGGGCACGTTTACGTAAGGCAAGAGTCCTGCCGCTCCTCTCAGGCTCTCATACATAGGAAAGAACATAAGAAAATAAGGAAGCTACAAGAGGCCGTGAGACCTACACTATGTAGTTCCTGTTACTTAACTCTACCTATATCCACCTCTCTTCCCCATCCATGAATTTATCTAGACTCCTTATAAAGACTCCAATAGACTCCGGAAAATGACCTCTTCACTATAGGTAGTTAGATAGAGTCAGATTGTCATTTCGTTAACGCCATAATAAATACCATAATCGCCACCACGAGTGAGATACTTGAGGGAACATGCTGACTCCTTGTGTGCTAAACAGCCACGCGCGGCTTCCAATTTGGAGATGTTTGGCGACGTCGCTGAACAAAATGTTAATGTCGTCGCTGTGTAGTTCGAAGACCAAGCGTGATGAATGATTAGTTATGGAAAAGCATTGTTAGTCCACTATATTTTTAAACTTACATCCATGAGCGAACTAAATTTCTCTCTCTCTCTCTCTCTCTCTCTCTCTCTCTCTCTCTCTCTCTCTCTCTCTCTCTCTCTCTCTCTCTCTCTCTCTCTCTCTCTCTCTCTCTCTCTCTCTCTCTCTCTCTCTCTCTCTCTCTCTCTCTCTCTCTCTCTCTCTCTCTCTCTCTCTCTCTCTCTCTCTCTTTCTCTCTCTCTCTCGTTACAGAAGTTTAATAAACTAGATGAATTAATAGAAATATTAAAGATAGATTGATAAATAGATAGATATACACATGAAAAAGGCTTATATACAGACTAGATACTTTTTGTTTTGACGCCAATAGCTCTTCGTGGTCTGTAATATATATATATATATATATATATATATATATATATATATATATATATATATATATATATATATATATATTATATATATATATATATATATATATATATATATATATGTTCTTTTAAATCAACTTTGTTTTTCCGTAATGTCGACCGTTCCTTGTGGAGTCTAACTGGCAGCAGGTGTAATTTAATTGGCATAATAAGTCCTCTATATAGTCATCGTAGTTTAGTTACAAGAGGGAGTATCTGAATTTATTTGTATATTTTCGTATTGCAATAGTATTAGACAAAGAAGGAACCTTATTTTTGTTTTATCTTTAGCGTACAATTGTGTTTTATCTTTACCATTTTCCCAAATCAAGAGTCACAAGTTGCACCGGGTGACTCAAGTGTTGTTCATCAGAGAGGTACGATAAGATGCTGTTATTGCTAAGTGTATATAATAAATGAGATAAGATAAGATACTTTGATCCTATCTAGACACTTTGCAAGTACCAACGACAAGGTTATTGACTATACAAAGTGCCATCACGCCAGGATGAACCTGGTGGGAACCTGGTGAGATCGAACGCAGGGACGCTGCATGCGAGCCCACACCTCTACCAACCGAGCCACCCTGACGGGTTAATAAAGGAGAGCACAGTTTTGTAATGCAGAACTAACATCACAGTATCTTTCCGTCCCTTCAACGTTGCCTTTGTTCTCGGGACTTGGAAGCGGAAGTTTGAAACGAAAGTGAATTTTTATGTCACATTATTTCAGACGCTTCGTATTTATATTTCATTCTTTTTTAGATATTGCAAGGACGTCATGGCTGCAATGGACAAATTAAATATTCTCTTCCGTGGGTTTATTTTTTTGTCACGTATTTAACTTGAATCTCGGCCCTCACTTTAACATGAAGTTCGCGCGCGAGGGTGAGCTAAGAAAATCTGTACAGAGAAGCAGGTATGGTTGAAAAACTCTGCGGTGACGCCTTGCCATGTTTACCATGTTCCATTAACTGTAGTCAGGGTAGAGTGACAGCGTTTCTCAACCTTTTTACCCTTGTGGAACCCTGGCAATCATTTTCATGTCTCAGGGAAGCCCTACATAAAAATTCTTACAAATCATTATTAATATATTTCTTTCTCTTTTATAAACTTAAAGTTCATAAGGAAAAACAATATTTTTTTTTTCTTCTGATAACTGGTTTAAGCAATAAATAAGTTACGTTTTTCTTAAGTTTATTCACAATGCAAAAGATAAAAAATACATAACTGAAATCAAGCTATTTGTTCAAGAGACCTTAAGATACGCGAGATAAGAGAGATTAAAGAGATACGGAGGTTTTCATTCACACACAAAACAATCAACCCTATCTGTAAACACAAAAAATAAACATAAATAACCAATATCATAACACATATTATAAACAAAATGAAAGCAGATAATAACTATTCAATAACTATATCGTTTATTGATAATGTTGAAAAGGCATAAAATACATGAAAGCAAAATGTCATATGAACAAATATATGGGTCAAGGAAATGTTATTTTTGAAGCCAATTTAGATAATGAAATTTGCTTCTCTAATGTGAAACCTGTGGTTGTCTTTTGGTACACAGATACTTAATTCGTCACGTACAGCTACTGTCCACTGACCGCTAAAGGCGGTTTCACACTGGCGCCGTATAGACGTCGCTAAATATATTCCCTCTGATTATTATACTTTCAAATGATATAACAGGTTGAAGACTTTAGTATAATAACCAAGAATTTTCCAAGAATATGCCGTACGTGTATAGTAAAATTACGAATATGAAATTACATACAAAAATAACTAAAACAGGCATTTACATATGATTAGCCTATTTGCAGACGCCTACTCATTAGCCTACTGTAGACGGCACAGTCTACATATATATATATATATATATATATATATTTATTTATATATAGTATATACATATATATGTCCATGGTGTGACACTAAAACACTTCCTGGTCCAGGTTTCCTCGAACGTCGTCATCTAGATGTTTTGCTGACAAGCACACACACATCCGGCTGCTTGCTTCCTCCAACGAGCATGTGTGGCAGCAGACTCAAGGATGTGTTGTGTCGTCTTTCTTCATGATGTATCATCACGCCTTCCTGCTCACTTCATCAGGGTATCCTGGTAGCTGCTTACTTATATATGTGATTATACATATACATTATACCTCTACTCATCCAGTGCCCTAACAGGTAGAGAACCCTACGATAATTACCTTAAGAAGATAAAGTGCACGTTCGTTTAAATACATTGCAACACTCATCTTAGTAATCAAGAGACACAAAATACACGTGGGTTTGTGTCCTTTTCCCTCCTCTGCTGCCTTCCAGCCCGTGAGTTACGGGCGGCGCCACATCGACCAAGCTTCCCACATCACACAGTTCCATAGTTCTTCGCAGAGTCGCCTTGATTTTGGACGAAGTTTAATACGTGTGCACTTTATAGACATTACTCTAATATTCAGTTGCCTTTCGCTTCTAAACACACGTTCCCTTATTATCTTTAGAAGTAGGGCTAACAGTTTCGTTATTGTTGTCATAAACCTTCTCATTATTTCCAGTCTACTGCTATTGACACTGCTTCTACTATAACTAGCTACTAATACCACCACTACCATCACCACTACTACTACTATCATCACTACTACTACTACTACTGATATCATTAGGTTACTGCTTCTAGTACTAATAAGGATGCTAATGATAAACATAACAATGATAATAACAAACAGAGACAACACCAACAGTAGTGTATATGTATTGAGGCGTCGTTTGCTCACCCGCAACAATTGAGTCCTTGAGTGTTGGCATGGCCAGCATCTGACGCAGCGTGATAACGGGTCTCTCTACTACCATCTTGGTTGCAAATAACTGGGAACATTACAGTTAACATAGTCATCACCGTTGTAAGCCACTTCTCACAAGCAGCGTCCGTGACGCCTTAGTATTGCATCAGATTTACGAGTATATACGACTTATGGATGGAGATGTGGCTTACAATAATGTAATGTACGTGATACAGAACAAACACGCTGATTAATTTTTATACTCTCCTACATTAACCTAGAGAAATACATCGAGGTGTCATAATTACAAAAACTGAAAGGAAAAAAATCTCTTGAGTGACTAGTACTCTAGTGAACATCTAGTGTGGGGGAGGGTTCAAATATCTCTTCCCACCCCGAGGCTCACGCGTAGCCTCAGTCCGTTGCATTCTGTCGGTGGCGCTCTGTTGGTGGCGCTCCCGTGACTGCTTCCGCTCCTTCTTGTCAAAACTGTGGAGATTTTGTTTTCCTTGGTTTTAAACTAAAGTGATTTTGCGCACTAAAGGAAATTTTGATTTGTGTATGCCAGCACGAGGCGGACAAGTGATTCACAAAGCGACACAAAGCATAGCAGTGACGCTAAACTTCTGACAAACGTAGACCTTCCGTGACCCTTGTCAGTATGGAGAGGAGTAGCGGGCTAGAAGGCACGTCGTGGAATGTGAAAGGTCGCAGTGACATCTACGCCCTGGAAGGAATTGGACTCCTGCTTGCGCTAACCTTCATCATCAGAGTGTTCGCAGACATCGTAGGAGGAGCATTAAACGGACGGTCGTTGGGGCCATCAGTCGACATGGACGTGGACACGGTGTGGGACAGAGTGGTGGCTGCCGTGATCCAGCCCTGATCAAGCCGCGAAGCTGAACCCATCACTACAGAAAAGTTACCTGCTCCACGTGGATCTAAGATGGATTCGTCGAAGAATTCACATTTTGTAGATGACTCATTTTTCATTGTTTAAATTCCTTAAGGACGAGTAAAGTCACAACTATTCTGGACCAATTGACTCCTTCATAATACCTTTTGTCGACTGAGAATTTTCAGAATGGTAGTGACAGCAAAAATAAAACCGTTTGATCTGTAACTAAAATACACATATAATGACGTCAAAGTTATATAGGGATGTTTCATTGGTAGTTGTTTGAATGAAAGCGTTTAAAATATTGAATTATGAATTTAGAAACATACGTATGTAGATTAATTATAAATAGAAAGAGAAAGCGAGAGACACAGAGAGAGAGAGAGAGAGAGAGAGAGAGAGAGAGAGAGAGAGATTTCAGATAGTCCCCATGTCCCCGGGACAGGGGACATGTTTAGCTTCTGCCAATAATTGCCTTCGCCAACCCCTTTACCAATTGTGGCCCCATGTCAACCATGATGTTAGTTGTTTAAATAAAAAAATAAAAAATAAAAAAGAGAGAGAGAGAGAGAGAAATTCTTTTATCTATTGAACTAAATCAAATAATTAATACCTTTCATTTTATTTTATTTTAGGTTGGAGCCTGTAGTGCCTGTAGGGACAGTGTAGGGCATTAACTATCTTCCTTCGATAGTTATCTATCTATCTATATATTCGATGTTATCATCTTCCATCGATGGATGGGGATGAAAGGTGGATGTAGGTAGTGTTAGGTGACAGGAACTACCACGTGTAGGCCTCGCGGCCTCTTGTAGCTTCCTTATTTTCTTATGTTCTTATGTTCTTCGGTGTTATCTTCTTTCCTTGAGGGCCCAGCATATTCTGGAGGGCTGTGATGGTTGGCCCTCACAGGCTTTATTTTTATAGTGACATCTGTGATGATTTGATTTGAGGCTCATGCTGCCCCCTGGTGCCCTCCGCTGCACTTGCAGGCCCAGTCGAAGATGAGGTTGATGGGTAGTATGTGGGTGTCTTCGGCCACTTGACTATAGAATAAACAGTTGATCCAGGCGGAGCTTGAGCTCGGGACTTGTGCTCACCACTAGTACCACGCTCTAATCATCTGGACACCGCGATAAAGATGTCCGAAAAAGTTGCTTCCTGCGGGACTCGAGCTCACCACTCCTAGACGCTTACCATTCAGCCACCGCCTCTCCAAATGCCATCTGATGCCATCCCTCAGTTGTCTCAAACGCCATTCACTACTCGTTGTATCAAATAAGCAACGCTTGACTAAAAATCATTTACTAGCATATCCACAGCTTTTCATAGATAGCTACAGGTAGTAAAATCATCAATGACTACTGTTCCAAGGCTTAATGTCACTGCAGGAAATGAAGAATATCGATAAAAAGAAGTTCAAGTTCAAGTTCAATATTTATTGCCAGTATAATTCAATTACATAACAAAAACTACTACAATAATACATTAAGAAATGGCACGGTCTGCCGAGCCAGGCTCCCTGGCAGACGAAATAATGTATATAAGAGAATGCCTAGGCCTAGGCAGCGAGGGACGGACGATCAGGGAATAAGCAATGCACAAACGCACGCACGCACGCACACGCAGGTACGCACGCACACACACGCGCGTACACACACACACACACACACACCACACACACACACACACACACACACACACACAACACACACCACACACACACACACACACACAACACACACACACACACCACACACACACACACACACACACACACAAACGAATACAAAGAGAGAGAAGTAGATGTTGCCTTGTACATAAGTCTAAATGGCAATCATCACTGCGCATAATACGCTGTGGTCTTATACGTCACTCCTCACTCTGAAAGGGGTAGACAAACACACACATATATTTATATATATATATTTTTAAATATATATATATATATATATATATATATATATATATATATATATATATATATATATATATATATATATATACCTGAACTAAATTCATGTGGGCCTGTCCCCGTGTGTGTGTGTGTGTGTGTGTGTGTGTGTGTGTGTGTTTGTATACCCATTTCAGAGTGAGGAGTGACGTATTGTGTTTGTGATATTGCAAAAAGTCAAGGCCCTAACTCACTTGCAGATAAAATATACATTATATTCTATATACGATAAAACATGAAACATAAGAATAAGGAGCTACATAGCCTAACTAACGAGTAGTTCCTGTTACTTAACACTACCACTCCACCTTTCAATCCTCATTTGATCATCCATCACTCTATTTTGAACCAGTTTTTCCCACTTGTTTAAATCTACGCTTTTCCAGCTTGAATCCGTTACTTCTTGTTCTACCCAGGTTACTAGCCGGAAGAATTTTTCCTACCTCTCCTTTATTAAATCCCTTTATCCACTTAAAAACTTCTATCAGATCGCCACTTACTCTGCATCTCTCGAGCGAGTGTAAATTTAAGCTTTAATCTCTTCTCATAACTAAAGTTACGCATCCCTTGAATAATTTTGGTCATCCTTCTCTGCACTGGGTTTGCTGGTTAGGTTACGTTTATGCTTGGTTACGTTAGATTTAGACTATGTTTAGGTTTGGTTTCGGTTATGTTAGGTTTAGGATAATAAGTTTGAGATTTGTTTTGTTGAGTTATTTAAGTTAAATAAGCAAATATGTTCTACTGCAGTTTAATTAATCTAATTACAGTTACAACCAATACACGGACGGTGGTTTTAAGTATCCTGAACATTGCGTTCTCATCATAAAGACTATTCATAACAGCTACAACAGCCGTCGGAAATTAAAATGAACATAAGGGGTCTGTGGGGGTGACTCTCCCAGTGTGGTTAGGTGATCAATGCCCAAGTTAGGTTGGTGAAATGACAGGGGGGTCTGTGGGGGCGCAGTACACCCCGTCATGTCAATAGAAAGTATTGGTCAATAGAAAGTATTGGTTGAAACTGCATATTTACCATATAATGCATTCCAAAGCACGTAGTCATAATCGTCCTCAACTGATAGATCAGACAATAATTTGCCTACGGTAGTTGGCGGTGTAGCGATCTGACTAGCTAGCCTTTGCCCGAGTAGCTACACTGTACAAATACGCGTCACTCGCGGAACTGAAGCACTGCTCCCTGGGTAAATAGTTGTTTGACAATGTATACCAATTGTGATCCTGGGTAAAACATGGTGGAAGCATTGAATGTAGAGTAGTAATTAAAGTAGAACATAGAACATTTCAAGCGAATGTGCCTTTGTCTAGATCACTATACCCTACCCGTATACTGAAACACTGCTCCCTGGGGTGAATAGTTGTTTGAAAATGTGTACTGTCAAACAACTATTCACCCAGGGAGCAGTGTTTCAGTATACGGGTAGGGTATAGTGATCTACCCAGGGAGCAGTGTTTCAGTGCCGCGCGTGACGCGTATTGGTGCAGTGTAGCTACTCGGGCAAAGCCTAACTAGTCAGATCGCTACAGCGGCCATCAACTCCTGCGGAATATTTACCTTTCAGGATTAATCCTATGTTCCCTGGTGATGTCCTATGATGCAATCACAGACGTGGCAGCTGATCTGTCTTCTTCAGGAAGGCACAGGTGAGGCAGAAGACAGCGTGTTGCCGTGAGGGGAAGACGCCAGCAGGGTGGGCAGGTCAGGGTGTGCCTTTCAGGGCGAGGAGTTGAGAGTAGAGCACTATACGGTGGGCGTGGAAGCTTGGACACTGCTGCAGCAAGTGTACAGTAATATTCCGTGGTTGGGCGCGCGCGGTTTGTTGACGTTCTTGAAGAGTCGGCGCTAAAATCCGGATTCCAGTGATACCAACACAGGAACATTGTTGCCAATACACCGCCGCGTGAAACCTCAACCTACCCTCCCTTTCTGTTCACTCTCGGTAACGATATTAAGGTTCTACCGCGACCTTACCTTCGTCGGTACGTCGTCGTTCTACCGCCTACCGTCATGACTCTCGGTACGGGCCTTTATGTCTTCATATTCTTTACGAAGACCAACTGAATCCCCAATTGGGACTGCACTATATAAAGTGTCATTGTGGTGGACACACTTAAACTCCACTTTGAGCAATGATGACAGCTTCAGTTCATAGTATAGCCACGTGACTAATTACACATATACAGCTTTCTGATAGCTACAAACTGACTACTGTTCCAAGGCTAATGTCACTGCAGGAAATGAAGAATATCGATAAAAGAAGTTCAAGTTCAAGTTCAATTTATTGCCAGTATAATTCAATTACATAACAAAAATACTACAATAATACATTAAGAAATGGCACGGTTGCCGAGCCGAGGCTCCCTGGCAGACGAAATAATGTATATAAGAGAATGCCTAGGCCTAGGCAGCGAGGGACGACGATCAGGGAATAAGCAATGCACAAACGCACGCACGCACGCACACGCAGGTACGCACGCACACACACGCGCGTACACACACACACCACACACACACACAACACACACACACACACAACACACACACACAACACACACCAAAACACACACAACACCACACAACACACACACCACACACAAACGAATACAAAGAGAGAGAAGTAGATGTTGCCTTGTACATAAGTCTAAATGGCAATCATCACTGCGCATAATACGCTGTGGTCTTATACGTCACTCCTCACTCTGAAAGGGGTAGACAAACACACACATATATTTATATATATATATTTTTAAATATATATATATATATATATATATATATATATATATATATATATATATATATATATATATATATATATTATATACCTGAACTAAATTCATGTGGGCCTGTCCCCGTGTGTGTGTGTGTGTGTGTGTGTGTGTGTGGTGTGTGTTTGTATACCCATTTCAGAGTGAGGAGTGACGTATTGTGTTTGTGATATTGCAAAAAGTCAATGACTCTTTATGTCTTCATATTCTTTACGAAGACCAACTGAATCCCCAATTGGGACTGCACTATATAAAGTGTCATTGTGGTGGACACACTTTAAACTCCACTTTGAGCAATCGATGAACAGTCGCCATTCAGTTGAGTTGTAGATCGGAATTCCCATTTCCTCCAGTAAACCCTGTATGTTATGGCAATACACAAAGTTACTGTCACTTCGAAAATACTGCAGAAATGCACTTTCTCTGCATCGAAAGTAGGATACCTTCGCTCCTTTTTCAAGCATGTTTTTCTGACTCAGTGTTGATGCAAGTAGTTCTGAAGCCTTTATTGATGCTCCCAAATCTCGTGCCAAATCATTCATCTCATGCTGATCGAATCCCTTACGAACTGAGTCATCTTCAATTTCAAAATCTGCCTCATTGTTGTCACTGCGTTCTTCATCCTAATACAGATCTTCAAGAGAGTCATTGTTGTCACTGCGTTCTTCATCCTAATACAGATCTTCAAGAGAGTCATTGTTGTCACTGCGTTCTTCATCCTAATACAGATCTTCAAGAGAGTCATTGTTGTCACTGCGTTCTTCATCCTAATACAGATCTTCAAGAGAGTCATTGTTGTCACTGCGTTCTTCATCCTAATACAGATCTTCAAGAGAGTCATTGTTGTCACTGCGTTCTTCATCCTAATACAGATCTTCAAGAGAGTCATTGTTGTCACTGCGTTCTTCATCCTAATACAGATCTTCAAGAGAGTCATTGTTGTCACTGCGTTCTTCATCCTAATACAGATCTTCAAGAGAGTCATTGTTGTCACTGCGTTCTTCATCCTAATACAGATCTTCAAGAGAGTCATTGTTGTCACTGCGTTCTTCATCCTAATACAGATCTTCAAGAGAGGCTAGTTGCACGAAAACTGGCACTGGGATTTCAGCTGATTGAGGCACTGGACGTATAGCTGATGGTAGACTAGAATACTCGATTTTACATTTAATTTTTTGTTTATCCTGAAGTTTTCACAAAACAAAAGTAACTGTGTAAAATGCTGTGTGTGTAAAAGTCTGTGCAATTATCTTTTGGCTCTCGCCAAACCCTAGGTTTACCAAATGCCAACTTATCACGTGTTCCCTTGGTCCACATCCGTAAACTCTCGACACACTGCTTGCACACCTTGTGAGGAGCCCAAGACTTGTCTTGATCACCAAGTTTTACTTTAAAATATGCAAAATAGGCTTGCTTGACAAATGCGCTGATGTTTGCCCTTTGACTGGGAATGGTGAAACTGCCACAGATATAGCAAAACGACTCAGAGCTGTTTAAGCACTTACGACGAGAAATAGCAGAGGCAGACATGATCTGAAAGAAAGGAAGTAAGTATGTGAATACAAAATAAGTTGAACAGTCACAAGCTTAGAAAAACCGCAAAAATGCTTACATAAGGTCTGCTAACCCCTTGTATACAGATTTGTATGTATTGTTTGCAGAATACGATAGTACTCACCTATATAGAGCGGCAGACAACCTATCACCGCACTGTCTCACGTGTAACTGAATAGACAAGTTACAAATTTACAAGCTGTCGCCGTTTGTTAAAAGCGCTCTTCTACGACTCTCGGTCAAAGTGTTAATAAAATTGATTTAAAAAAAAACTAATTTAGCTCTTTTCCTTCCATCATTTATGATTAACACTAAATAGATAATAAAATAATAAAATCAATTAGCTGATCAGTCCTATTACTTACGAACAAACAATACAATTTTGCTTATTCAAAGCGTAAGCTGTAGATCAAAAAAATTGACGTGATAGAAGAAAACTGACTGTAGTTTTGAAATCAGCATGCTAATTTTAGTCTACATCAAGTGACAAATCGAACTCAACAGAAATTATGCTCAAAATTGTTCCCCAGTGTTATTCATATTGAATTCATTGGTGTTGTCGTGAGGGGTGGACGTCTGCCGCCGCCAGCAGGGTGAGGTCAAAGGAGAGATGATATTGATGGCTGTCAAAGGTATTGCATATTTTTACGTATATTACTCGTTATTATACATCGTAGTGATTGTGGTGAGCTGTTCTATACACGTGTCATTATTTAGGTCAGTGTAGCACCGCGTGTCACCTTAATTAAGTAAAGATGATTTAAGGTGTCGAGGTAACGGCAGCGAGTGACGGAGAGACATTCTTGCCGCGGCCACCCCGTTATAACACTAATATTCACTATTTTAACCCACATACACCTTCTACCACTAAATCACTAGCAACCCAGGCTCCTTCCTTATATATCCTAATATCTGATACATTAAAACTCTTTAAAACCCAAGCATTCCAAAATAAAACACAAAAAATTATGTTGAGATGACGGGGCAGCGAGAGGGGGATCAGTTTGTGAGGAAGATAAGGCGGTCCATGCCATTCTTGCCCACAGATAAGTCTTGTTGGCTTGTGATTGGTCAATAAGTTTTAAAAACAGTTTGTCATTGACTGGTGACTGATGATGAGTTTGATGACGTCATTACTCAACCAAGCCAGTCAGGCAGGGCCATCCTACCTGTTTACTACCTACCGATGGAGGCTTGCTGGATACGTAGTAAGGGCAGGTAGTATCTATGTAGTGGGAGAACGGGTAGTAGCTAGAGATACTACCGCCGTTGCTGGATCCCGCCCTAGATCATTTAGTATCAACTGTCCATGATAAGGTTAATGCAGAATGATTTTGGAAGTGTTGGTTGATTATTCATACCTGAAAAGTACGTATTCTTTGATGGATATACTGGTGAATAATCAAGTAATCTTATCATGAATCGCTATGAATATATTTTCATTTGTGATAAATCACACACAAAAAAATCACATTTGATAAACCTAACAGCTGAATGGTCACATCCATCAGTGCAGTATATTAATTTTACCCTGTCGTTACCTTACCCTCTGCAGTAAAATAATGTATGATTGTCTTATATGGACATCATTAGTTGTTTCAATGATGCTTCTATTTCCGTTTTAGCCTGTGGCACACAGGAAACTATAAGAAATGCAGCCACAACTTCTACATCGGTGCTGGAGGAAGTAATCATATATGTTAATTTACGTTTTGATATACAGCCACTTATTGCCGCCCGTTTCCGCTCGTGTGAACGTCCTTCCTTATATGAAAAACCCTGGCGGCAATAGGCGACTGGCAATTTGCGGCAATAAAAACTGTCGTGAATTGCACCGTGTATAAGTCCCCCATAATACCATAAGTAGGACTGCTCTCAACGCTCTCATTCAGCATCCAAAATATTAGATGTAAATTCCTTTCTGCTCTTCCTTCAAACTTGTCTCTCGACTCGAGTCCTTTCTGATTTTATCTTTTTTAAGTAAGGAGCTGGATGTCTAATACATAATTATTTCCAAATTATGTTCCCATGATACTGTTTTACCATCACTATCATTATTATAATCATTATTGCCATCATCATTACGTGCTAATCGCAGTAGGACATGTACGACAAACACAAGCAAAGCGGAGATTACTTTATGATAAAACATACACACTGGATCACACACTTTTATTCAGGCAATTGATAAAGATTCTTAACATGATCATTGCTACATTCAAAACCTTGAAATAAAAAAAGGTTAAGTATATGTATATTAAGTTAGAGAGAAAAAAAAAGTCTCTAAAGAACTATGTAGATTTCATAAGCAAAAACAAAGGAGTTTTCGGTCACATCTCCGGCAATGCTTTGGTGTTTCTTTGAGTGAAATTCTTGCTGTTATCTCAGAGTTCACACAGCAGGTAATTTTCATATTGTTTTTACTTCCTGTACCTTATTCCGTATTATTATTGCATGTATTCGCTATGTTCGTCGTAGATGCGTGCTGCGGTGGTAATCATGGACAGCACTGCGTGGCTCAGGTCTCTCACTCTCAAGGCAGGATGCTGCTGACTGATAGATCTACCGTTGCGTACTCGCTGCGCCACGTCCACCGCAATCCGAACAAGGAAGCCCACGATTCCAAAGATGGCCAAAGCTTCGATCCCCAATGAGTTTTTAAGACCTCCGCCGTTCCTTCCCTCAACGTCCCTTGACTTCATTGGGCCTGCACTCCAGTCTGACATGCTGAAGAATATCGTAGATTCTATAGACGGATGAGTTATATTGTGGTAATCTTGAGAAGCCAGCCAGCACCGTCAATGTATCCTTAATGTGTTCTACAAAAATGACACTTTATGGTGCGTCCAGACACTTGACTTGTCACAATTCCTAGGACGCACAACTTCAGTATTGCCTCGCCGACGTCTGCTTCCTGTATGGAGTCAAACGGGTCTGTGTGTATATGTGTATGTGCAAAGGGGGAAACTGAGACAGTCATGTGCACGTGGGAACCAGACCAGTACCGCTACCAGGCTGTGACCGGCGTCATA
>JACEEZ010024215.1:892387-1129327 GCA_016584305.1 Chionoecetes opilio
GCTGCTGTCTGTAAAGGAGGGCTGGGAGAGGCGCTCGTCCCACGGTCTAGACTGCGCTGATGGCATAGTAGCACCTTATGTATTCTTATTAAATATTTTTTGACCAAAGTAACAGCCTGCTTAGAGTTTTGAAGGTTAGTAGAAGACGTGCATGACAAAAGTTTAGTCCTTCATAAGGTAGTAAGCGAGATAAGGCAGGGGCGATAAAACAAATCTTTACCGGGGAAAAAATTTAGTTTACGACTGTTGCAAGATTCTCAGACAAGTTTGATTTTTTTTCTCTTAAAATGTGATGCTTTCCCTAATGGAGATAGTTTTTTCATGTGCAAACCTCAAAAAAGGGTGTTTTTTGCAATTAAAAAAAGTTATACAAATTTATAATAATACACTTTCAGACATTTTGGCGGGAAAAAACACTCTCCATTTGTAAAAGCATCAAATAATAACCTAATCAAACCATTAAAACTAACCTAACCCTCAAACTAACCTAACCTAGCCTATGAATTTTGTTTTTTGCACAACATTTAATTGTTACTTTCACACTCCTTCTGCCCTATAAACACAGTAGAAAGGTCAAAAATACTTGAATCCAGACACAGTCATGTTCTAAATATTAGCCACGGGGGGGGTATGAGGGGTTACAGTCCCTCCATTATGTCAGGTTATGTAACCAATGTCCTTGTATTGTATTCAATTGCATTAGATTTAACGGGAATTTTCCAGGAATAGGTAGGTAATTTCCGTAGACTGTCGGTAATTTTTTTTCTGTATTTTCGGCCTTATATCATCCCATAGATTGTTTACCGGATATATTTTGTCATCTGCATAATCTACTACCCGTACAAAACTAGTTTCCACTTTCCCCGCCCAAAACCCCGCATTCCCGACTGGTCACCAAGTTTGTTATGGAGGAGGGGGGATAACTGCAAAATAAGGCATTTCCGACGATTTGTAATGTGACCATCATTCTTAACACATCAAAATACACAGGAAAATATCATTTTTAACCTCGTACCCAATTACTGGTTGAAAGTACCAGTTTCCCCAATCATGCACCATCAGATTGCGCTTATTTAACCTAAAGGTTAATATTACGCAGGAGTTGGCGGGCTCCACAGGCCTTACAGCTTACTTTGGTAAAATTCTAGAGTCCTTTCCCGCCCTTATTAGTGGGGTTTTTTTATCCAGACCTTCACAGATCCCTCTAAAACGTAATTTTAAAGTGAGGTAGAGATTCCCTTTTCACCTCCCCCCTCCCCTAAACGACCCCCCTGGACCCTTCAAAAATATATTATGGTTAATATTACTAATCTAGCCTCAGTATAATCTAACCTAACTAATAACCTCTTAGCGAGATCCCCCCAAAATAATTACTAACTTAACCTCAATATAACCTAACCTAACCTAACCTAGTAAAATTTTACTTCTTTCCCGCCTTTAGGTCTCGTAAGGAGATTATTGGTAAGGTTAGGTAAAGTTATAGTGAGGTTAGGTTAGTATTATTATTTTAGGGGGTCCAGGGGGGGGGGGGGGGTTGTAGGGGGCATCTCTCCCTTTCCCCACTTTATAATTACGTTTTAGAGGTATGTGAAGGGATCTGTGAAGGTCTGGAGGAAAAAAACCCATCAATAAGGGTGGGAAAGGACTAGAATTTTACCCTTACTTTTTCTATTATTATTTTCGGCTCAGTATATTGTACAGTAGTTATGCATGGTATTATTTTAAACTAGGACCAGAATTCTCTACATCATTAGAATTGGTGGAGTATGGTTTCTGTTTACCTTATTGGATTGTAGGAAACTTTCTCTCAATGAGCTTCTGTCGCAAATCATTACTTTTGGAGATATGACATGTTGTTTATAGGGAGGAGAGAGACAAGTGTTTACGTGCGCCTCACTCTTCTTCCTCTTGTGACCTGCATCGCCTCTGTTCTTCCCTGGCCGCGGACACTTTTTTAATGAGGATTTGGCTTAGTTAGGAGGTTAAAACTTGGGGTTAGGTTAAGTTAGGTTAGGTTAGGTTAGGTTAGGTTACTGAGTCTAAAGGTGGGGTTAGGTTAGGTTAAGTTAGGTTAGGTTACTGAGTCTAAAGGTGGGGTTAGGTTAGGTTAAGTTAGGTTAGGTTACTGAGTCTAAAGGTGGGGTTAGGTTAGGCTAGGTTACTGAGTCTAAAGGTGAGGTTAGGTTAGTTAATTTTCATAATCCTATACACTCTCCTTTGATTTGCGACTGAAACTCATGGAGAAAAAGTTTCTTAGAATCCATTAACCCCCTCACTGCTGATATCAAATTCATAGGCCTACCCCCCTGTGCGGCAGGTTTAATTTAAATATAAAATAATTACTGATCATATTTTAAAGTGCCTAAATGAATAGGATGCTCATTCCATACCATAAAATCTATGTTTCGTCTTGGTGGAGGCTACCAGCTAAGTGAAGAGTTGCGTCAGAGTGCAGCAACAGGGCCGTGACCGTGCTGCCAGACGCACAATGAAACTACTTACTACTCAACATAATGCAGCATATTTTGGTACATAAATGCTTCATTCATTCATGCTTCTGTTTTATATTCATCAAGAATATGTTGAATATCTTGACTATTTTGCCTCGTCATTGAAGTAGAGGGCGCGGCAGCGTCAACACGTCGTACTGTACCGCTTGACCTTATTAGTCACACTAACTCACTCAAGCAGAAAAAGAGGTTCTATTATATCGCAACACTTGACACTGTTGCCATACAAGCCTATCACAGCGAATATTTACCCATAATATCATTGAGTGCGGATTTTAAATACAGAAACCCTATATGTACCAGCCGCAGTGAACCCTTAGATAGCTGAGAGACCGTATTTGTACCAGCTGCAGTGAAGGGGTTAAGGTAAACAGAAACCATACTCCCAATTGTGTAGAGAATTCTGGTCCTAGTGTAAAAATTTACCTTATTCACTTCGGGAAGCAAAAACATATAACACTTATTTTTATATAATGATAACTAGGTTAGGTTACGTTTCGGTTAGGTAAGGTTAGATTTAAGCTAGGTTTAGGTTATGTTAGGTTTAGGATAGGTTTGGATTAGGTTTTGTAGAGTTATTTAGGTTAAATAAGCTAATCTGATCGTGCGCAATTGCCCAGCTGCCACGACTGGTTTGCACCGCCAATTCCTGCATAAAATTTACTAACCCAAATAACTACAAAACCTAACCCAAACCTATCCTAAAGCTAACCTAACCTAAACATAACCTAAGTCTAACCTAACCTAACCTACCGGTAGCTATTATTGTTTAAAAATATGAGCTATATTTTTTGGTTTCCGGAAGTGAATAACTACTGCACATTATACCGAGCTGAAAATCAATCAATCCATCATTGGGGGCATACGCCTGGGGGCGCGTCGCCTCGCCCACCCTACGACGCCATTCCCGGGGGTCACCACGTGCGAGTTCCCATGCAGGCTCCTTTCCCATACCAAGCAGCTCTCGACAAGAAACATCAACTTGCCCCAGCCATGAGCCTTGTGGGCACCCCTTGGCCTCCTCCATGCCGGATTGTCTCTTACAGATACAACCCGATGGGAAGGATCGGTTTCAGGATAGCGTGCCACATGCCCATATAGCCGAAGTTGGCGCTGACGGACTATGCAGGTAATAGGCCTCGATTCAGTCTCACGGTGCAATCGCTGATTTGACACGTAATCATCCCAGCGATATCCCATGATTCTGCGAAGACACTTATTACCAAAGGCATTGATTCGTCTCTTCAAGTCACTATTTAGTGTCCATGTCTCACAACCATAGAGTAAGACAGGGATCACAAGCGACTTGAAGATCCGGATCTTTGTCCTCCTGCACAGGAACCGACAACGCCAAATACTCCCGCTGAGCGAGTCCATAACATCGTGGGCTATGCCAATCCGCCGTAAGACTTCTTGACGTGACCCGCCGTCATTATGGACCGCGCTACCAAGATATGTAAAACTTTCCAAGATCTCAATGTCCTCGCCGCACGCATGAACAGACTGTACTGTTTCATCTAGTAAGCCTCCAAACACCTGGACCTTGGTCTTAAGCCAAGAGACTTCAAGTCCCAAAGGCTTTGCTTCCTCGTGAAGTGCCTCAATAGCCATCACCAGGACCTCCAGCAACTCAGCAAAGATTACTGCATCATCGGCAAAAACAAGATCAGTGATCTTGGTCTTGCCGACGGATGCTCCACAATCACTATGATCTACAACTTTGCCCAATACCCAGTCCATATAAGTGTTGAAAAGTGATGGGGCAAGGACGCACACTTGCCTCACTCCTGTATTAACAGGAAAGAAGCTGGATACACCTCCCCCACATTTTACAGCACTATCAGTCCTAGAATACAGACCAGTCATCAAACCAATAGTCCTTGCAGGAATCCCGCGAAGTCGCAGAAGATCCCAGAGTGACTCACGATGCACTGAGTCAAACGCCTTCTTGAGATCAACACAGGCTGGAAGCATCCCCTGTCGAAACTCACGTCAGCGTTCCACCAGGACACGAAGCACTAGGATACAGTCCGTTGTTGACTTACCAGGCGTGAACCCAGACTGCTGAGGTCTCTGATGCTTCAGCAGATGACTGCGGATCCGTGTCAGCAATAGATGGGCAAGCACCTTGCCTGGCACGCTGAGCAGTGTAATACCGCGGTAATTGTTGCAGTCCTGATGATCCCCTTTCCCTTTCCAGATAGGGACGACCAGCCCCCTTTTCCAGTCAGGAGGAATGGTACCTGATTGCCACACGGCAGTCAGGACAGCATGCAACCCGTGGATCATGGCCTCACCCCCAGCTTTGAGGAGCTCCGCACTGATATTACAAACACCAGCTGCCTTTCCACCCCTCAACTTTGCTACAGCCTCTCTGACTTCGTCAAGAGAGGGTGCGGTTTCGTCAATGGGAGGATCGGCATCCACTGCCTGTAACTCAGTGGTGTGAAGCTGCTCAGTTGCAGGGTCCACCGAGAACAACTGCCCAAAGTACTGAGCCCAACGAGCCATCTGCCCATCCATGTCCGACACGAGGCGCCCATCTGCTGTTCGAATAGCACTCGCCCGAGAAGGAGACTTGGAACGGAGCTTCTTCAGGGCTTGGTAGGCGGGTCGGAGGTCATCAGCGTTCAAATGACCCTCGACATCCTCAGCGAGACTCCTGACATACCTCTCCTTGTCTCTCCCCAGGAGGGTTCTAGTCCGGCGTGACAGAGCCCTGTGCTGGTCCCGGTTCCCAGCCAGCCTGGCAGCGCGACTCTCCTCGATTTTCTCCAGCGTCTCCATCGAGACAAAACCATGCCTTGACCTCGGGCGCTCCCCAATACACTCCTTGGCAGCCTGTAGAGTTTCACGTTTGAAGGCATCCCACAGTTCTACAGGGTCCTCAAGGGCACCGAGCACATCAAACCGATTTGAGACTGCCACCGCATACTCATGGGCACATGTCAAGTCCTTCAGTTTCTCAAGTTGAAACACAGTATGGTTACCTCTTGAGATTCTTCTGGACTTGTCATGAAGCTTAAGTGTAGCAACAACAAGTCTGTGATCTGTTCCAAAGAACTCAGCACTCCGGTAAACCCTGCAGTTCTGGAGGATCCTCCAACGAGTACTAACGAGGATGTGGTCAATCTCCTTAGCTACCCCTCCGGCATTACTATACCATGTCCAGCGGTGCAGCTCTGGTCTCTGATACCAAGAACCTGCAATTCTCAACATTCTGGACCTTGCAAAATTCAGAAGCAGAGAACTGTTAATGTTTCTGGTACTGGAGCCATGGGGACCAACACATTTAGTTACAGTAGTTGATATTGGCGGTTGCCGGACAGTAAATACTAGAGTAGGATAAACGTCCGGGGGTGGGTAATGGCCTCGGACTGTTGCGATTCCCGGACGTTTGCAGTTCCCGGACCTGTGCTCCCCCCTTTTAGTCCGGGAAAACGAGGGTTGTGTGTATACGCAAGATGAACATAAATGCAAGCAGTGCGGTGAAGGGAGATTTGTGTGTGCATGTTTATGTGTTGAAGGTGGGCACCGCAAACGAAAATCCACTTCCCCAAACGCAAGTCCGCAAACCCTAATCCTTACTTTCCGGAACCGCAAGTCTGCAAATATCTTGAAGTTTGCACTTGCGGAATCGCTAGTCGGCACATCCGCAAGCCAATTACGTGATATTTTCCCTGCATAAAATGCAAAAATAAATGTAAAGCTCTCTTTAGTAGTAAATTAATTGATTTCTTACTAAATCACTTTTGTCAATTGATATATATTAGTATTTGTTTCATACTTACCCCTCACCGCCCCACATATGATATAAGCTCATATTTCACCTCCCCCTCATTGTGACTCAATTGATCAACAAACTAAGGGGTAATAATTAGAATAAGTACACTGCACTCCAAATTATGTTTCATTGCTATGATATCATCAGGCCCTTAACCTCAGACTCCTCTGGTGACAATGCCATCTTGAGCTGGTCCATGTTTCCCTTCATGAAGACCAATCTCAAAATTATTGGAGGAGAGATTCTGTTGGCCCTTATGACATCCGACCTTTGGGAGAACAGTTTATCCACGGGTACAGAGCTGGGCATGGCCGTGTTGTACTTAACAAACACATCATCCAGGTTCCTCTCCCTCCGATTGACCTACAGTGTTGCGCACAGTAACCTCCCTCCCGTGAACCTCCTCTTCATGCTGAAGAGGAACACCAGCACATCGTCTACAGCAGCAACCAGCCGGGCCTTGGCTACTCCTGTAGGAGTGATGGAGGGCGTACTGGGCGCCATAGTAATCAAGGTGCGGCAAACACCATCGTATAGCAGAGATCAGACGGCACAAAATTGTTTGCGCGGCACAAGGGATGGCGGTTAACTCTCACCTCGGCCTAGCGATAACGCAGTGTCAATACTGTCGCCTCACCACCACAACGCACTAATTCACTCACAACACACTCCTTGCAAGTAATATTTAGCTCTACAGCAGAGCCATGGTCAGTTGGTCACTGCAAGCAAATAACACTGTCGCCAGCACACGTAGAATACACACCTCTTGGTATGCTCGCCGTGTCCATATCACTGGTTTATGGCCTTCTGACCTTCCTCTCCTTGCTCAAAATATGCGCATATTATATGCGAAAATGTGTCAGTAAGATCATAGTTGGGTCAGTTTTTCTAAACTCTTGTAGTTATTTCATAATCTTGGGTGAGGGCACACGATAATAGAAGACATGACTGAGTCGGCGAGGGACACGTGATGTCAGAGCCGAGCCCGCCAACGCCAAACAATGTTTCTAGTATCTACTGACCTTGGATCTCACCTAACAAAGTTTAGAGTAACATCTAAGACATTTCAATGATATCATAACATCACACAGATGTAATGTTTATATGAGTCAACCAAAAATATGGTAAAAAAAAACCCATCCTACCTACAAAGCGAGGCATGAAGGTGTTTTGGAGATACACGTACGTACTTCGTCTATGAATGCTCTCACTGATAACTGCGGTCAAGGTTGACTGGTGGGAAAGCAGCCTCCCTTAGCGTATCCCACTCACCCTGGACGGTGCGCCGCGCAGGAATCGTGTTCAAACTCACCACGGCCACTTGATAATTTGCGGACATATTTGCGCTTGCTGCAGTACTTCCGCAAACGCGAATTCGCAACTTTTTACTTTTCCGCAAATCCGCAAACGAATTCGGACTTCCGTAATTTGCGGACGTTGTGGTTTGCAGAAGTGTTTGTGGCCGTGCCCCCCTCTGTGTGTGTGTGTGTGTGTGTGTTCCCACGCCTCTCTTCCTTCCCAGCAGAGTCGTACATAGGGGGGGTATGGGGGGAACTCGGCCCCTCTTTTGTCCCTTCGGACAAAAATTGGTTTGCCGTTGAATATTAGATAGTGCAATATATCCCTTCTGAGGTCGTACAATGCCCCTAAAAATGCTTGCTTTTCAAAAAAATTCCTAACTCCCTTCTCAGACCCCACAGTTGTAGAGGTTCGCTCCGCTCCATCCCCCTACCTTGAAACAATCCTGGATTCACCCTGGTGACCCCCTCCTCTTTCGAAGGACCTATATACGTCACTGCTGCCGATTCCTTCCTTCCTTCCTTCTTATTATCCAAATATACTTTTGAATTTTGAAGTAATTTATATTAAATTTTTGTATTAATCTTGTTTTCCCGTCCCATATTTGAGGGTTGGGCCAGTGTGCAGAAGTTTTTGTTAGGGTTCGGCGCCTCTGAGAAGGTTCAGAACCCCTGCTCTAGCCCCTCCACAATAAGAACTCACTAAAACATGCTAAAACAGCTCAGATTGTATTACTTGTACTCACTAAAACATTGCTAATACTGAAGTCTTGAATGCAGTACTTCGGTACTGCATTCCATCACCATCAATTAAAAAAAAAAAAAAAAAAACATGTTTTTCAAGCTAAATTAAACTATAGCAAACACAACAAACACACAGCGTCTATATTACCCACATTGTACTACCTATTCTGTAGAAAAAGCATTCTGAAAGAGAAAATAGCACACAAAATAACATAACTGCACATTAATTAAACATAAAACATGCATAACACTCACAAGTGGTAATGTTGTGTGGGGAGACAGGAAGCTGGCAAGTAGCCAGCTGAGAGTCCAGGGTGACTGCCTTTACAGGGATGACTGGGTTAGAGTTCTTCCTCCTCCCCTTGATCACTTGAGCCCCCTTCACATTCCATAATGGAACCACGAAAGCGCCAACAATGCAGTGTGCAGCGCTGTCATGGTCCTGGTTATGGGTCCATCGTGACCGATCGTGACGCGCTCGGCCGAGGCCACGAAAGGTTAGTGCGTGCATTAAAAAATCGGGAAGCTCCCCGATTTTTGTACCCAACGCAGCAGTATCGTAAGTCTATCGTGACGCTATCATTATCTATGTAGCAGCTTCGTGACACTATCGTGATCGTCGTATGTCTATCGTGACGATAAGAAACCGTTACGCGCTCCTTCATCCCTGCCTTCCCCCCCTTTTTTGCACCCCCTTCCGCCTTCCCCCCCTTTCTCATTCACCCCCACCCACCCCCGACGCCACTCCCCCTACTCCCACCACCACGTGATAACACTCCCCCCTCGACAACCTTCCCCCTACTCCCACCACCACGTGATGACACAACCCCCGTGACTCCCTACCCACTGCTCCCATCAGCACGTGGTAACACCCCCACCAACACCAACACCACGCCTTCTCCACCCCCACCCCCCGTTTCCCCACCAACACCCCCTTCTTTATTACAACCCCCCTCCCCCGTTTCCCCCCATTCCCCATCACCAACACAACCCTGTTTCTCCCACCTTCATCTCTATAGTCCCCCTTCCTTCTCCATCACCGTGGCAACCCCCACCCACGTGTGGGGCTAGCTCTTGACGCTATCGTGGTACGTTCAATAGACTCGGGAGGGTAGGGTAGGTAAGGGACAAGGGAAGGGTGCGCAGACCTCTTCCACTGCCCACAAACTCGTCTCTGCGCATCTGAATCATTGTACATCGTCCAGGATGTGAATTTTTGTAGGCCACGTTGTCGTACCGAGCCACCAGAATTATCATATTTTCAGATTGATTATCGTACAACCTTAGGTAAAATCATATAGTCAGTAAAGGACTTTATAATTTTAGTAAATAACTTTGAATTTACTTTAGTAAATAACTTGGTAATTTTACTCACCCCAGTTTGAATGTCGTAGCATTGGATTTTCGATCTCGTATATTGAAAATAGACCCTAATTTACACATCTCGTATCATCGGATTCTCGTATACAGAATGCTCGTATAACGGGACCTCCCTGTATTGTATTTAACTGCATTTTTACAGTGTTTTGGGACAAGCAAAAAATGTGGTGTCCAGTAATGAAATATCTTTTATTCTTCCTTATCATCTATTCCAAGTGGAACTGTTGCTGAAAATCCGCGTTGACAAGTGTTGCATATGGAGTGGTGATACCTTCCACTAGGTTGAGGATTTATTTATATTTTCAAAATTTGTGTATTGAACAAATTTCGTCCATGAAAACTAGCTATACATAAGCAGCAAATACAACATGAACTCATTTGAAACATAAACATATCAACAATTGGCATGCCTAGAGAAGGTAAATCAACAGTTTTATTAGAATTTCATTTATATCATATTTTTTCTTGTAATTCCTAGGTTTTGTCCCAATTTTCTAAAATCTGTATTAGGGTTGTATAAATTATCGAGAGTGAACTGTATGGCTCCTTTGCATGTAAAACCAATCTTGACAACTTTCATCCATCTGACCTGACCTCTTGGAATCATCTCACTAATCTCAGTTTGTTATTTCAGAGAAGCATAACCTTGTGGATCACAACCGCCAAGAGCCTCATACTTTAAGGAAGATGACAGTGAAGACAGTAGATGTCGGCAAGCGTGATAACACGAAGCCTTACAGTGAGAATGCAAGCAAAAAGCTGTCGGAGATCAAGCATAACATTAAAGCCAAGAAGGAACGAAGTAATGGCCCACCATCCAAGGTGAGACTTATCAATGAATTGTTTACTGTATAGTCTAGTTGAGTGACCATAATATAACCCTCCACTTGTTCCTGTCCCTTCACCACATCCTTAAAGCTTTCAGTCTGTGTCTCGGTTTCTTTGTTTCAGTCTTCTGTCTCATGCATTTATTTATGTCCATCTGTTCATATATATATATATATATATATATATATATATATATATATATATATATATATATATATATATATATATATATATATACAGGAAAATACCTTTTATCCGGATATATCCGGACTTCCGGGTAGCCGGTTAATGGGTAAGTATACTTACGAAAGATGCATTTACTAAAAATAAACATAATATTGTATGATTGTTTGTATTGCATGACACACCCACACATACCACCCAACACACACACACACACATACCACCCAACACACACACACACACATACCACCCAACACACACACACACACATACCACCCAACACACACACCCACACATACCACCCAACACACACACACACACATACCACCCAACACACACACCCACACATACCACCCAACACACACACACACACATACCACCCAACACACACACCCACACATAGCCTACCACCCAACACACACATACCACCCAACACACACACCCACACATACCACCCAACACACACACACACACATACCACCCAACACACACACCCACACATACCACCCAACACACACACACACACACATACACCCACATACACACACATACACGGGTGGTATGTGTGGGTGGGTGTGTTGGGTGGTATGTGTGGGTGTGTGTGTGTGTTGGGTGGTATGTGGGATGACTCAAAATACCACTCCGGTCGTCGGGTAGCACTGACCTTGCCCACGGACTGATAAACACTGAATTATCATAGCGCATGGCGCATTATGGCGGGAATAAACAGGGCCAGAAGCCACAAAACACTTAAAGACCTTTTTTTGGTCGTTAGTCCAACGACGGAACCCACAGCGCGGAAAATTCGTCGATTTCGTCGTTAACGTGCACACTGGCCAACGACTGCTCAAGACCAGTATTAGCAGAGGTTGGAAGTCTCCAGACATGCTCATTATTGCTTGGTATGCTATGAAATATCTTTTTTATAGGTGAATGTAGACATATGATTGCATTTGGATGGATATTATTCATATATATGAGTAAAGAGATGAAATACAAGCAAGTGACTCATCTACGTCTGGCAGCGCGGCCTTCGGCAGCAGCAGCAGCAGCAGCATGAAGCCCGTGTGGTGGATATCAACACCAACTTCACGAAGGGAGATAGATGTCTTTGGTAATATTTAGTAGGGGAGCGAGAACCCCTTGAGGAATCCTATGATCCCTGGTGCTATCACAGGCGTGGGAGCTGACTGTCTTCTTCAGGAAGGCACAGGTGAGGCAGATAACTGCGGGTTTTTACTCAAAAGTTTTGAGTGGCGGCGCCGCTGGAGCCGCCAGCTCCTCCGCCACTGTAGGTTTGGGCAGGATTAAACGTCTTATTACTCGTTATTATACAACTTAGTGATTATGGTGAGATGTTATATATACTTGTCATTATCTAAATCAATGTAGCACCGTGTGTCACCTTAAATAAGGGTGATTTAAAGATGTTATGATGAGGTGACTGATGGCGAGGCAGTGATGGAGAGGCCTTGCCGCGGGCCTCCCCATATCACAAATATTCACTATTTCAACCCACACACACATGCACCTTCTACCACCAAAACACTAGCAACACAGGCTCCTTACTTATACATCTTACTTTCTGATACATTAAAACTCCTTAAAACGCAAGCATTCCGAATAAAACGAGAATTAGTTTGAGATGACGGGGACAAGGCGGGGAGAGGCAGTCTGGCATGCCATTCTTCCCCGGAAATATGTCTCGCTGACTTGTGATTGGTCGAGAAGTTTTAAAAACTGTTTATCATTGGCTGGTGGCTGATGACGCGCTTGATGACGTCATTACTCGCCTTAGCCAGTCAGCGCCTTCCAACACGTTAACGACCGAAAAGGGAGGCTTTGTAGCTTTCGTCGTTAGGAAACGAAGTTCGGAGAGATCGTCGTTGCTGGCCCAACTACCTTTGTTGCTGGCTTCCTGCCCAGGTGGCGATAGGTGGCGCTCACGTCTACGGCGGCAAAATTAAAAGTTAAATATTTCGTTACTTTTTTATATTTTAATACTATTTACTTACCTGCCACAAATTCCGGTTATTGGGTTATTCCGGTTGTTGGGTATCCGGATAAAAGGTATTTTCCTGTATATATATATATATATATATATATATATATATATATATACTACAGTAAAAGCCTTATAACTGGGCACGATAGGGGCTCTGGCCCTTGCCGAGTTATTCAATGTGCCGAGTTATGCAATGTCCTCCTCTGATATGGGGGGGGGAAAAAAAAAAAAAAAAAAAAAGGTAAATACAGTAGTGTAAAAGCATAAAACTACACTTACCAGTGAACGGGTAGAATGTGCTGGATTTTATATCAAACCCAGCACAAATAACACGCATGGATGCACCTGCATCTATCCTTGCCAGCACTTTCACCTTTTCCTGCAGGCTCAGGGCCTCAGGCTCTTCAATTTCATTCCCTTCCTGCTGGAGACACCCTTGCGTGATGGAGCTGACATCTTGATATACACTACTGTATGATGTAATCCCAAAACACCTAAAATAGGTGGCAAAGTAAAGCAAAGGTCTGGTACCAGCGTGTAGGCTGCGCCGTGTTTTTGTCGTCCAAGCACCGTCTTGGATTACGAATCCCAATCCAATAACACTTGCTGAAATGTGTGTTATACTACTTTGTGATATTGTTTGCAATGTTTTGCATTGATTATTATTTCGGCTCCTACCAAGCTTGTTGTGTTTTTGAAGCAGAAACCAATCCTTTTTCAATTTCGACAAAAAACGGAATTCGTATCCAAGACGGTGCTTTGACGACATAAACACGGCTCAGCTGACAGCCTACATGCTGGTTCCCGACCCTTGCTTTACTTTGCCACCTATTTTACGTGTTTTGGGATTACATCATACAGTACTGTATTTCAAGATGTCAGCTCCATCACGCAAGGGTGTCTCCAGCAGGAAGGGAATGAAATTGAAGAGCCTGAGCCTGCAGGAAAAGATAAAAAGGACAAAAATACGACTTTATGCGACTGACGATATGCCGAGTGTAAGCGAAGAGATGCAGTTATAACATCAATATGCCGATATACATTATTTTTTGCCGACTTTCTGTTTACATGTTCACACAAAGAGGTTGTGAGGGCATGATATGCCGAGTGAAAACCAAGAGATGCAGTTTAGGGGAGGCGGTAGCAGAGTGGTTAGCGTCACCGAGTGGCGTTCTCGAAGACCCGAGTTCGATCCCGAGTGAGACCCATAAATCCACTTGAAATCTTTCTGCACAGTCGAGTGGCCTAAGAACACCCACATGCCCTGTCCATTAACTCCACCTTCGACTGTGAGTGCATGGGAGGACACAGGGGGCGGCATGAACCTCTAATCACAGGCGTCAGTCCAGGGCCGGATTAAGGGGGGGGGGCTACCGGGGCTCTAGCCCCAGGGCCCCCACCATATGTATATTAGCTTTAAGCAGTAATATTAAAAACATTGGCAAGTTACAAAACCAAAACATATTTGTCTGTCTCTGTTTCATCCTTTATCTCTGAATACCAGTCTATGCATTAATAGTTCTTTGCCAAACATAGGCCTCAAAATACCCACAGAAGTGCTTAATTTTCAATATAGGGCCCCCACAAAAGCTGAGCCCCAGGGCCCCCACAAAAGCTGAGCCCCAGGGCCCCCACAGCTCTTGATCCGGCCCTCGGCGTCACTATAACAATCCTGCCTGCGCCACCACGGGTGAGGGCCAACCATCACAGCCCTCGAGTGAGCCTCCAGGGCCTACCATCCCACCCCTGTAGCTCACTGCCTACATGCGCTATAGGTATAGGTGTGTAAAAAAAAATATATATATATATATATATATATATATATATATATATATATATATATATATATATATATATATATATATATAAAAAAAAATAAAAAACTGCCTTTGCCATGCCGAGTTATATCAAATTCCGAGTTATAAGGCTTTTACTGTATATATATATACAAGGAAGTCCCGAAGGTACGAGCAGTTAGGTTCCACTTGGCATACTCGTAAAGTAAAATCTCGTATAACTAAACACATAACTAATGGTAAAATATAGGTTTGGTTCCAGGACCCCATCAATTAAAAAAAAATTAAAAAATAAAAAAATAATAATAATAATTCAAGCTAAAATAAACTATAGCAAACACAACAAACACACAGCGTCTATATTACCCACACTGTACTACCTATTCTGTAGAAAAAGCATTCTGAAAGAGAAAATAGCACACAAAATAACATAACTGCACATTAATTAAACATAAAACATGCATAACACTCACAAGTGGTAATGTTTTGTGGGGAGACAGGAAGCTGGCACGTAGCCAGCTGAGAGTCCCTTTTTTCTCTCTCCGAGGCTCGAGAGAAAACAGGGGTGACTGGGTTTGCAGGGATGACTGGGTTAAAGTTCTTCCTTCTCCCCTTGATCACTTGAGCTCCCTTCACAAATTCCATAATCAAACCACGATAGCGCCACCAATTTGATTATTGACGCTATCGTGAAATTTGTCCACGATAAACGCAGACCACGATAGCCTCACAACAATGTTACGCTGCCTGTACGTATGTGTCATGATGGTCGTAAGATGATCACGATGGAGTCATGACAGCTGTAAGACTACGTCACGAATGGAAAATCAACGGTCATTTTGTCGCCACGATAGAGCTGCGATAACCACGACTGTGCCATGACGGTGCCATGAACGTATCACGATATGTGAGTGGTTACAAGGGGGTGGGTGGCATCTCCACGTGGTCATGGGAGTAGTGGGTAGGGAGTCGAGGGGGGAGTGTCACCACGTGGTGGTGGGAGTAGGGGGAGTGGAGTCGAAGGTGGGTGGAGGTGAATTAGAAAGGGGGGAGAAGGCAGAAGGGGGTGCAAAAAAGGGGGGGAAGGTAGGGATGAAGGAGCGCCTAACGGTTTCTTATCGTCACGATAGACATACGACGATCATGATAGTGTCACGAAGCTGCTACATAGATAATGATAGCGTCACGATAGACTTACGATACTGCTGCGTTGGGTACGAAAATCAGGGAGCTTCCCAATTTTTTAGTGCACGCACTAACTTTTTGTGGCATCGGCCGAGCGCGTCACGATCGGTCACGATGGAGCCATAACCAGGACCATGACAGCGCTGCGCACTGCATTGTTGGCGCTTTCGTGGTTCCATTATGGAATGTGTGACGGGGGCTTTGGGGAAGAGGAAAGATCCTCTGTGCTGCCGCGTGATACAATAGACTCGAGAGGGTAGGGTAGGTAAGGGACAAGGGAGGGGTGCGCAGACCTCTTCCACTGCCCACAAACTCGTCTTTGCGCATCTGAATCATTGTACATCGTCCAGGATGTGAATTTTTGTAGGCCACGTTGTCGTACCGAGCCACCAGAATTATCATATTTTCAAATTGATTATCGTACAACCTTAGGTAAAATCATATAGTCAGTAAATAACTTTATAATCTTAGTAAATAACTTGTAATTTAATTTAGTAAATAACTTTTAATTTACTTTAGTAAATAGCTTGGTAATTTTACTCACCCCAGTTTGAATGTCGTAGCATTGGATTTTCGATCTCGTATATTGAAAATAGACCCTAATTTACACATCTCGTATCATCGGATTCTCGTATACCGAATGCTCGTATAACGGGACCTCCCTGTATATGATTTTACCTAAGGTTGTACGATATCAATCTGAAAATATGATAATTCTGGTGGCTCGGTACGACAATGTGACCTACAAAAATTCACATCACTGGACGATGTACAATGATTCAGATGTGCAGAGACGAGTTTGTGGGCAGTGGAAGAGGTCTGCGCACCCCTCCCTTGTCCCTTACCTATCGTACCCTCTCGAGTCTATTGTATCACGCGGCAGCACCGAGGATCTTTCCTCTTCCCCAAAGCCCCCGTCACACATTCCATAATGGAACCACGAAAGCGCCAACAATGCAGTGCGCAGCGCTGTCATGGTCCTGGTTATGGCTCCATCGTGACCGATCGTGACGCTCGTGACGCGCTCGGCCGATGCCACAAAAAGTTAGTGCGTGCATTAAAAAATATTCAGTATTCTTAGTCATCTTACTGCTATGGATACCGCTCCAGAAAAAAATTTCAAGTAGACTTAGATCCTAGCCACTATGCATGGATTCGACAACCATTCATGGTTCCTTGCAGCTGCATAGAAGATGCAGATCCTGCAAAGGAATGTTTCTTGGAACTGAAAAGTGACGCTCAGAGTGCAATTTCAGGAAATGATTTTCGCAAATTTCTGGATCGCTATTTTGCCAAAATATCCTCTTCTGGCCAATAGTGCTTTGCGCCAATTACTTCCATTCAGCACTACATATCGTTGCGAAGCATGCTTCTCCTCACTCTTAGTTACCAAAACAAGGCTGCGCAACAGACTGTGTGTGGAGAATGATCTTCGATGTGCTCTGTCAAACACATCACCAAGGATAATAGACCTCGTGGCCAAGATGCAGTCACAACATTTTTGCTAGTCTCAGCATTTTCATTATTACATAAGAAGAACATAAGAACATAAGGAAGCTACAAGAGGCTGCAAGGCCTACACGTGGTAGTTCCTGTCACCTAACACTACCTACATCTACCTTTCATCCCCATCCATGAATCTATCCAGCCTCCCTTTAAAGCTCCCTAATGACTCAGCACTAACTACCTGTCTACTGAGACCATTCCATTCATTCACCATCCTATTTGTGAACCAGTTTTTCCCTATTTCCTTTCTAAATCTACGCTTTTCCAGCTTGAATCCGTTACTTCTTGTTCTACCCTGGTTAAAACCCGTAAGAACTTTTCCTACCTCTCCTTTATTAAATCCCTTTATCCACTTAAAAACTTCTATCAGATCGCCCCTTACTCTGCGTCTCTCGAGTGAGTGTAATTTTAATACAGTAACTTCAATCTCTTCTCATAACTAAAGTTACGCATCCCTTGTATCATTTTGGTCATCCTTCTCTGCACTGTTTCTAACAACACTATATCCATCCTGTAATAAGGAGACCAAAACTGAACCGCATAGTCTAGGTGAAACCTGACTAGAGCCAGATGAAGCTTTAGAATAACTTCCGCACTTCTACTTTTGACACTTCTGGTAATGAATCCTAATACTCTATTAGCTCTATTTCTGGCCTCAATACATTGTTTCCTAGGTCGGAGGTCTGGGCTCACCCTCACTCCAAGATCTTTTTCACCTTCTGATCTTTTCAGCGATACATTGCTTATGGTGTATCTATTACCAGGGTTTTTTCTACCAACATTCATAATGCTGCACGTATCAATATTAAATTCCATCTGCCATCTGACTGCCCACTCGTTAAGTTTATCTAAGTCTCCCTGCAATATGTTTACATCAGACTGTGATCCAATAATCCTACCTACCTTAGTATCATCAGCAAACTTGCTGATATCATTGCTAATCCCACTATCCAAGTCGTTGATGTAAATCAAAAATAGTAATGGACCCAAAACAGACCCTTGTGGAACTCCACTTGTCACCAGTCCCCATTCAGATTTAGAACCATTAATTGTAACTCTTTGTTGCCTATTACTTAGCCAAGCTCTGATCCAATGAAGAACCTTCCCATCTATACCATGAGCCCTAACCTTATTTAAGAGTCGCTCGTGTGGTACTTTGTCAAATGCCTTACTAAAGTCCAGATATATTATATCATAATCCTTATCATTATCTGCCGTCTCATAAACTTTCCTATAAAAACTCAATAAATTGGTGAGACATGACCTACCCTTGGTGAATCCATGTTGTGAATCATTGACAAAACTATGTTTATCTAAGTGCTCTCTAATGTTTTTTGCAATAATAGATTCCAATAATTTACCCACCACTGATGTTAGACTTACGGGTCGATAATTTGACTTTAGTCCTCTGTCTCCCTTCTTAAATATGGGAACAACATTTCCTTTCCTCCACAATAATGGCACATCGCCTATCTCAACCGATTTCCTAAAAATGTGCACTAACGACTCACTAACAACCTCCTTGCATTCCTTTAATACCCTGGGATACACTTCATCTGGTCCTGGCAATTTAAAAATTTTCATTTTATCTATACCCTCTTCCACCATTTCCCTAGTTATCACAATATCTTTGAGTTTCTCCTCATCGCTTCCTTTGAACATCTGTTCACTGTCAGGTATCGTCTGTGTATCCTCCTCCGTAAAAACACTTAAGAAATAATAATTTAGACTCCTACACATATCCCCATCCGTATTTAAGACCTCACCCTGTCCTGACCTTAACGGCCCAACTAATTCCCTTGTCTTTGTTTTATATACCTGACAGAACCCCTTTGGGTCACTTTTCGCCTGTTCTGCTACTTTAATCTCATAATTGTTCTTAGCAACTCGAGTTAATTTCTTCACTGTCCTTGACATCACGTTATACTGTTCTTATTATTATTCACTGGTGACTGTTATATAAGGTCTACAGGTATTTGCAGGAGTCTTCCTGAAATAAGAAGGAACTTCTTTTTTGTACATTAGTTAGGTCTTCTAAACATATAGGGTGGCATAAACACAGAACAGTCTGCTCACATAAAAAACTCAATGCAATATTAAATTTAGACATCGTAAACTTATTATATATTTATGAAAACTAGACATTTTCAGTTTTAAATTCTATTAACAATGCCACCATATGAAGGTGCTAATGTGCTGAATTATATCCTTGCTACTAAAGTTCATTTGCATCAGCCAACACCTCAAAGGTAGCTCCACACTAACATTAGTCATATTATATCGGTGTCACCTTTATGAGATGTTTCTAAACAGAAAATCAGAGGTGTGAAAAATAATCTTGAAACTTTGAACCCTCCCTTTTTTTTGTACATGAACAAACTTAATAAGCTTATATATTGTATGTTGCAGGTTGTTGTGCGCCGACTGCCTCCAATCATGACAGAGGAAGAGTTTTTAGAGGCCATCATGCCATTGCCTGAGCATGACTACTTCAGCTTCTGCCCAGCTGATAACAACTTAGGACCCAATGCCTTTACCCGTGCCTATATAAACTTCAGGAGTTCTACAGACATCTTCACCTTCAGAGACAAGTTTGATGGATATGTGTTTGTGGATCAGAAAGGTGAACTGACATTCAGGGATAAGTCACTAATCTAAGCAATGTCAAATATGTATATATATATATATATATATATATATATATATATTATATATATATATAATATATATATATATATATATATATATATATATATATATATTATATATATATATATTTTATATTTATTTATTTATTTATTTATTTATTTATTTATTTTATTATTTTATTTTTTTTTTTTTTTTTTTTTTTTTATTTTTTTTTTTTTTTTTTTTTATTTTTTTTTTATACATAACAAGGAACTGGCCAAGGGCACAACAAAAATGGGTAACACAAAGCCCGCTTAGTTGCCAGTCCCTATAAAGAAGACAGTAAGAGAATAAAATAAAAAAGAGGGGTGAGCCAATTTAGTTCGGGAGGTGTCTTGTTACTCTTCTTTTGAAAAGATTTAAGTCATAGGAAAGTGGAAAAATAGAAACAGGAAGAGAGTTCCAGAGTTTACCAGTGAAAGGGATGAAAGAATAAAGATACTGATTAACTCTTGCATTAGGAAGATGGACAGAATAGAGATGAGAATGAGTAGAAAGTCTTGTGCAGCGAGGCCACGGGAGGGGGGGAGGCATGCAGTTAGCAAGTTCAGAAGAGCAGTGAGCATGAAAATAACGGTAGAAGAGAGCAAGAGAAGCAACATTGCGGTGGTGATTTAAAGATTGAAGACAGTCAGTCAGAGGAGAGGAGTTGATGAGACGAAAAGCTTTTGACTCAACCCTGTTTAGGAGAGCTGTATGAGTGGATCCTCCCCAAACATGTGACATACTCCATACATGGGCGGATAAGGCCCCTGTAGAGAGCAAGCAATTGGGAGGGAGAAAAAAAAGGACGCAGACGCCACAGGACACCCAACTTCTTAGAAGCTGTTTTAGCAAGAGATGAGATGTGAGATTTCCAGTTCAGATTTTTAGTAAAGGATAGTCCAAGAATGTTCATTGTAGAAGAAGGAGACAGTTGAGTGTCATTGAAGATGACGGGATAGTTATCTGGAAGGTTTTGTCGAGTAGATAGGTGAAGAAATTGGGTTTTTGAGGCATTGAACAAAACAAGGTTTGCCCCAATCAGAAATTATAGAAAGATCAGAAGTTAGGCGCTCGGTGGCATCTCTCCGTGAATCACTTAGTTCCTGTTGAGTTGGACGTCTAATAAACGATGTTGAAAAATGCAGGGTAGAATCATCAGCATAGGAGTGGATAGGGCTTTGAGTTAGACTTAGAAGATCATTAATGAATAATAGAGAGAGAGTGGGTGATAGGACAGAACCCTGGGGAACACCACTATTGATAGATTTAGGAGAAGAACAATATCCGTCTACAGTAGCTGCAATAGAACGGTTTGAAAGGAAACTTAAGATGAAGGTACAGAGAGAAGGATAGAAACCGAATGAGGGTAGTTTGGAAATTAAAGATTTGTGCCAGACTCTATCAAAAGCTTTTGATATGTCAAGGGCAACAGCAAAAGTTTCACCGAAACCCCTAAAGGAGGATGACCAAGATTCAGTTAGGAAAGCTAGAAGATCGCCAGTAGATCGCCCTTTACGGAAACCGTACTGACGATCAGATAGAAGATTGTGAGCAGATAGATGCTTAAGAATCTTATTAAGTATAGATTAAAAAACTTTAGAATGGCAGGAAGTCAAAGCTATAGGACGGTAGTTTGAAGTATTAGAACGGTCACCCTTCTTAGTAACAGGTTGAATGTAAGCAAACTTCCAGCAAGAAGGAAAGGTGGAAGTAGATAGACAAAGACAGAAAAGTTTGACCAGGCAGGGTGCAAGCACAGAGGCACAGTTTTTGAGAACAATAGGAGGGACTCCGTCAGGACCATAAGCCTTCCGAGGATCTAGGCCAGAAAGGGCAAAGTAAACATCATTCCGAAGGATCTTAATGACAGGCATAATATAGTCAGAGGGTGGAGGAGAAGGAGGAACAAGCCCTTCATCAACCAGAGTGGAATTTTTAGCAAAGTTTTGAGCGAAGAGTTCAGCTTTAGAAGTAGATGAGACAGCTGTGGAGCCATCTGGGTGAAGCATAGGAGGGAAAGATGAAGAAGAAAAATTGTTAGAGATGTTATTAGCTAGATGCCAGAAGTCACGAGAGGAATTTGATTCAGAAAGATTTTGACATTTTCTATGAATGAAAGTTTTTGGTAAGTTGAAGTAAAGATTTGGCATGATTACAGGCAGAAATATAAAGGGCATGAGTATCAGGTATGCTACTCTACTGCAGTTGGATTCACCTGGCTATGGAAGCAGCAATAATCATCAATTATTTCATTACTAAGTTGAATAAATATAGTAACTGAGACGGGAAAACACAAACTGGACTTAAATTGTGAACAATTAAGAGTAATTTGGAATGGGATCCGAGAAAAAGAAGAATAGGAATCCAGTGTAGCATATAAGGAAGCATGTGCATAACTACAAAGAAATTAAAAGGTTGATAAATGCATGTAAATACACGTGCACACAAATACACACACCTAAAATGAACTAGAGGAATAGGTGATAGCGGCAAGAAGTGTTCATCAATTCAAAGGAAATCTGGATATACATGTATATAGGTACAGAGACAGGGCCACACTAGTATAGGTTCCTTGCACGTGACGTCACAGCCCTCGTTGTGCAGACGACAGACGCGGGAGATGCGCGCGTGGAGGACCGACAAACTCCATTTGCCGCCCTTGTTTGCCCGCTTATGGTCATTTTCCCCTACCAAATATATGTTTATCAGTATAAATGATATACTGCTATCTTCGGAAATGTTTGTTCTATAATATTATCACATATAAAACAGTAAAACACAAAAGAAAGGCCATTATGAGACTCTGAAGAAATATGCATGAACTTAATATTCACTTAAACTCGTCGCCATTTAAAGTTTTGCGAGACAGCTTATAACATGGACATATCAATAGAAGCGGAATTTTATTAGCTTTCTATTGATATATTTCGTTTTCTAATAAATGAATTAGCACCATGCATAAGTTAGCATTTAGTTTGATGACTGGTCTGTATTCTGGGACTGAAAGTGCTGTGAAGTGTGGGGGAGGTGTACCCAGCTTCTTTCCTGTTAATACAAGAATGAGGTAAGGGTGCGTCCTTGCCCCATCACTTTTCAACATTTGTATGGACTGGGTATTGGGCAAAGTTGTAGATCAAAGTGATTGTGGAGCTTCCCTCGGCAACACCAAGATCACTGATCTTGTTTTTGCCGATGATGCAGTAATCTTTGCTGAGTCGCTGGAGGTCCTTGTGATGACTCTTGAGGCTCTGCACGAGGAGGCAAAGCCTTTGGGACTTGAGGTCTCCTGGCTTAAGACCAAGGTCCAGGTGTTTGGAGGCTTACTAGATGAAACAGTACAGTCTGTTCATGTGTGCGGCGAGGACATTGAGATCTTGGAAAGTTTTACATACCTTGGTAGCGCAGTCCATAATGACGGCGGGTCACGTCAAGAAGTCTTACGGCAGATTGGCATAGCCCACGGTGTTATGGACTCGCTCAGCAAGAGTATTTGGCGTTGTCGGTACCTGTGCAGGACAAAGATCCGGATCTTCAAGTCGCTTGTGGTCCCTGTCTTACTCAATGGTTGTGAGACATGGACACTAAATAGCAACTTGAAGAGACGAATCGATGCCTTTGGTAATAAGTATCTTCGCAGAATCATGGGGTATCGTTGGAATGATTACGTGTCAAATCAGCGATTGCACCGTGAGACTAAATCGAGGCCTATTACCTGCATAGTCCATAAGCGCCAACTCCGGCTATATGGGCATGTGGCACACTACCCTGAAACCGATCCCTCCCATCGGGTTGTATCTGTAAGAGACAATCCGGCGTGGAGGAGGCCAAGGGGGTGCCCACAAGGCTCGTGGCTGGGGCAAGTTGATGTTTCTTGTCGAGAGCTGCTTGGTATGGGAAAGGAGCCTGCATGGGGACTCACGCATGGTGACCCCCAGGAGTGGCGTCGTAGGGTGGGCGAGGCGACGCGCCCCCCGGCGTATGCCCCCAATGATTGATTGATTGATTAGTTAGCATTAACTAAATAAATAACTCATCATTCGGATAATTTTCCCGATTGCTGATGTTATATATTTACTTATATTTAGTTTTCTGATAAATTAATTAGCACCATGCATAAATTAGCGTTAACTAAATAAATAACTTCATCAATCGGGAAAATTACCCGATTGATGTTATTTATTTAGTTAACGCTAATTTATGCATGGTGCTAATTAATTTATCAGAAAACAAAATATATCAATGGAAAGCTAATAAAAATCCGCTTTCATTAATATGCTCCACGTTATAAGCTGTCTCACAAAATTTTAAATGGCGACGAGTTTAAGTGAATATTAAGTTCATGCATATTTCTTCAGAGTCTCATAATGGCCTTTCTTTTGTGTTTTACTGTTTTTTATGTGATAATATTATAGAACAAACATTTCCGAAGATAGCAGTATATCATTTATACTGATAAACATATATTTGGTAGGGGAAAATGACCATAAGCGGGCAAACGCGGGCGGCAAGTGGAGTTTGTCGGTCCTGTCGGTAACTGTCGGTCGGTTTATCATCCAATCTATGTTCGTCAATACCACTTTCATTCCTTTTTTTACAACATTTTTCAACACACAATTTTCCTATAGTCTTTTTTCTTTATACAGTAAAACCCTTATAACTCGGCACTGTATAACTCGGAATTTGATATAACTCATCAAGGCAGAGACAAATGTTTTTTTTTCTTTTCTTTTTTTTTCTTTTTTTTACATCTATGCCTATAGCGCGTGTAGGCAGTGACCTCCAGGGGTGGGATGGTAGGCCCTGGAGGCTCACTCGAGGGCTGTGATGGTTGGCCCTCGCCCGTGGTGGCGCAGGCAGGATTCTTATAGTGATGCCTGTAATTAGAGGCTCATGCCGCCCCCCTGTGTCCTCCCATGCACTCGCAGTCGAAGGTAGAGTTAATGGACAGGGCATGTGGGTGTTTTTAGGCCACTCGACGGTGCAGAAAGATTTCGAGTGGATTTATGGGTCTCACTCAGGATCGAACTCGGGTCTTCGAGAACGCCACTCGGTGACGCTAACCACTCTGCTACCGCCTCCCCTAAACTGCATCTCTTGGTTTTCACTCGGCATATCATGCCCTCACAACCTCTTGTGTGAACATGTAAACAGAAAGTCGGCAAAAAATAATGTATCTCGGCATATTGATGTTAATATAACTGCATCTCTTTGCTTACACTCGGCATATCCTCAGTCGCATAAAGTCGTGTTTTTGTCCTTTTGACCCTTTCCTGCAGGCTCAGGCTCTTCAATTTCATTCCCTTCCTGCTGAAGGCACTCTTGCGTGATGGAGCTGACATCTTAAAATACAGTACTGTATGATGTAATCCCAAAACACATAAAATAGGTGGCAAAGTAAAGTAAAGGTCGGGAACCAGCGTGTAGGCTGTCAGCTGCTGAGCCGTGTTTATGTCGTCCAAGCACCGTCTTGGATACGAATTCCGTTTTTTGTCGAAATTGAAAAAGGATTGGTTTCTGCTGCAAAAACACAACAAGCTTGGTAGGAGCCAAAATAATAACACTGGTTAACAACAAATGTATTGTCTTAAGTTTTTTTTAGCTGATTAAGGACAATTTTGATGTACTGAATCCAAAAATCACATTGATTTTGCTCAATCAGGTCAACTTTTTGATCTATCGCCACATGTTTTTTTACGTTTTTGTTTACATGTACGGGTATTTTCTATATAGTACCACCCAGAACAAATAATTGGAGTAAGGAGTAACATGAGAAAGTATTAGAAGACACCTTGAAGCACAAAAACAAAATAATCAAGAATAATAGAAAGATACTGCTGGTTGGAGATTTTAACTGCAAGGAAGTAAAATGGGAGACATTTGAAGGGGGAAATAAATTTTTCGGGGAGGGATAGATTGTTGAATCTGACAATGGAAAACACGATGACTCAATGGGTGACAGAAAACACAAGATATAGGGAAGATGACGAACCAGCAAGACTTGACCTAGTGTTAACAAAAGAAATGGAGCTAGCATAGGAGATAAAATTATGGCTGCCCCATCGGAAAGAGCGACCAAGTAATCATAGAAATGGAGACAGAAGAGGACATAAAGGAGGAAGATGAATTGTACAAAAGGAGCAGAAGAGACTTTGGAAAAACTAACATGGAAGAACTGAAAAAAAATCTTTGAAGAAATTGACTGGGGAGAAATGAAAGGAGTGACTGATGTGCTAGTGAAATATGACATTTTTCTAGGCATATATGAGATAGGAAGTGAAAAATATGTTCCACTATATACACCAAGAGAAAAAGGAAAACAGGAATGGTTTAATGGAAGATGTGAGAGGGCAAAGAGAATAAGTAATACAGGTTGAAGTTCCCAAACTCGGCAACCTCGGGACCAGCGCCGAGCCGAGTAATGGAATTTTCCGACTTTTAGAACGTAGATATATTAAGGGGAAAAAAAGCATGAAAATCACATGAAAAAAATGAAGGTAGTTAGATAATCCCTCCCTACCCCGAAACTAGGTCACTGAGTCCATTATAATGTGGTGAGGATGACGAAATTATTCTAAAAAGAGGATTGTATACTTCAATATGTAGGAAAAAAGCTATATTTCACCGATAAGAAACCAAGCGGCCTAGTGTGGTGGCACCCAGCGGCCGACCCGGCAACTACGCGCCGGGTTTTGGGTGTTCTGCCGTGTTTTGGAAAATCCGGAACCATAGCCGAGTTTTGGGTGTTGCCGAGTCTTGGGATGCCGAGTTTGGGAACTTCAACCTGTACATGGAAAAGAATGAAGAGAAATCGGACACAAAGAAATAAAGAAGACTATAAATTAGCAAGAAATGAATATGTGTGCATAAGGAGAGAGGAAGAGAAGAGATATGAGAAGGATAGTGTTGAAATGTGTAAGGAAAAACCTAATCTATTTAACAGATTTATCAACGGAAGGGCCAAGCACAAGAAAAAGTAGCGAGACTGAAACAAGGAAATGAAATATTTAAAGATTTAAAGATAATGAGTGAAATTTTAAATACAAATTTCCAACAAATATTAACAAAAGAGTGAAAATTCAGCGAACCTCAAGAAATGAAAAAGGTCCTGAAGGGAAGGAGTGTCAAATAAAAATAGGGAAGGAAGAAGTTTGTGATTATTTGAAAGAATTGGAAGAGAGGAAAGCAATGGGACCAGACGGAGTGTTGGGTTAGGTTTTAAAGGAGTGCAGAAAGCCGTAGGTCGCAACCAGGACTATAGGATATGACAAAATGTTCATTAACAACTGGAAAAGTGGCAAAAGAGTGGAAGAGAGCAAATATAGTGCCAATCTATAAAAATGGAAAGGAGTAACTATTAAATTATAGACCAGTGTCATTGAGAAGCAAGATATGTGAGAAAATATTGAAAGCAATGGACGGAATATTCAGAAAGTGAAGGTATGATAACAGACAGGCAGAATGAGATGGCTTGAAGAGCAGACTTAGACTCACAGACGACGACACCATTCAGTCGTCGCTGAGAGAGAAGATTGACGGCCTGCAAGATCCCTTGTAGCTCACAGAAGGTGGAACTAGAGGAATTAGGTAGCCTGCAGCCAACCCAGCCTTCCTCCGGTGGGTCCACATCAGGGGAGTAGATGGCGTATCCCGTGTTGCCATCAGCCTGTAGTGAGCCATTTACGTAGACAGAGAGCCATCCTTATGTGGTCTCATCATGTCTCCAGAAAGGAGTAGGATTTTCTCTCTTCGCCAACCAAGAATTTTACTTGGTAGTAAATGGTTCCCCGCTTAGACACTCTTAATGGTTCCCCTACTTGGTTAGTAGAATGGTTTTTACTTGGTAGTAAAATGGTTCCCCACCCCTGAAGTAGATGAATGTCCTGACCTGGATGGAGGGGCAGGTGTAGGAAGGAGGAGTGTGGGGAAGGAATGGGAGAAAGGCACATAAAGGAGAGGGCTGACAGTACGGCAGGTACTGAGAAAGCCATCAGGCAATAGACACTCAAGGCCAGTTGTTTTTGGAGGAGTGGCAAGTCACCCGTGGAGGTAGGGGTGAAGGAGACTTTAAGTCAAGGAATCCTCCAAGGAGGAGGGCCGTGGTCCACTTCAGCCGCGGGGACGGTAATGTCAAGTCTTCGTAAGATGCTGCAGATTGCGTTGATGAGGAAGCGGGCGCCGTAATGAAGTTGCGGCAGACGTGCAACAGGTTGAAGTGAGGCTCTAATGACATGAGAAAAATGTGGGGCGAGGTGAGGCAAGTTAAGGCACTTCACACCGAAGTAGGAGACATTGGCATATATGCTTTTAACTAATGGCGTAAGATTGAGTTCAGTCTGCATATTGACTATTCGTGTTGAAATAGGGCAACCCAAGATGTGTCGCATTACTTTATTCTGAAACTTCTTGATAGGTTGTAGTGCTGTTTAGGTGAGTTGATAGAGAGCAGGGGGGGAGATAGCCAACCACAGACCGAATAAAAGTGATGTAAATGGTTCTGGCTATAGGGATAGACAAACCATGGGCATTGTTGGTAAGCCACTTAAGAGGAGTCAGGCGCCGCTCTAGCCGAGCAAATATATCTTGAATGATGGGATGCACACGATGTCTTGCAGGCGTGTGGGGGGCAATGCATACTGGCGCTCCCAAATAGGTGTACTGTGTGCACAGAGGTATGAGACAGTCTCGTATTCTGAATTCTGAAATTTTTCTCGGTTGGCGAAGAGAGAAAATCCTACTCCTTTCTGGAGACATGATGAGACCACATAAGGATGACGATTCATGAAACGAGTGAAAGATGCGCTGCAGATCTTCTGGGGAGCTTGAATTAATGCAAATGTCGTCGGCGTAGCAGGTGATTGTAATGCCGGAAACGTCAGGAAGTAGGGAGAGCAAGCGGTGAATAAGAATATTGAATAAAAAGGGGCTAAGGACGCCGCCTTGTGGAGTGCCAATTTCGAAGCCTTTGATGGTGCTGCATGCTCCCTTAAAAATTACCCGAGAGGTTCTGTTACGCAAACATCCTCGTATCCAACTCAGTAGGTTTCCTCTAACACCGAAATCCGCTAGCTGATTGAGTATGACTTATCTATTTGTGACATCAAAAGCGCTTTTGAAATTGATTAAGGCCATAACGCTAGTGGGGGAGAAGCGGGTGTACATCTCCATGAGACAGTGGTCGTGGAGCGTTGCGGCAGAAAGCCATACAGCCTGGGCGAGAGGTGATCCTGTAACCGGAAGAGGAGACGGGTGAGGAGAATACGTTCTAAGATTTTGCTGAAATGGGACGGAGTTTGTCAGTACCAGGCTTAGAGATGGGCATAATTAGGCAGAAGGTCCAGGCCTGCGCCACGTATCCTTGGCAAAAGCAAAGGTTGTATAGCTGGAAAAGAGGGTTGCCAGGTACTTCTAGGAGTAGCCAAAGGACTGAGTATGTAATTCCGTCATCCCCTGGGGCCGTTTTCTTATCCCTGGCAAGGGTACGCCGTAGTTCTTCGTCAGTTATGACCATATCATCATCCTCATCTTTGTTGAATAGTGCCACAGTCAGACGAAGTGCGCGGAAGTGTTTCTGTGAAGAAAGAGCGTCTTGTAAGTGATCGGGAAGATTGGCGACTCGTGCTTGTGCTGACCAGGCGACGATGAGATCTTTTGCGTACTGGGCTGGACTCTGGTGGAGGGCACTGGGGGCCTTTTTCTTTATAATCCTATTGATAAGGGACCACATGGATGCAACACTCGTTTGTTGATTGATGCTGTTAGTGAATTTGTGCCACGAGTCTATGAGGGCACATTGCTGGAGGGCGACAAGGTCATCACTGGACGATTGGAAGTGTTGCAAAGTCTCAGGAGTTGGCCTTCGCTGAAAGTTGTGTCCGTCCTCCACTGCCTTCATCTCAGCTTGTTGGATACGGTTGTCCAGTGTCCAAGTGTGAGCATCAAGACGACGGTTAATGTGTGGCCTGCTGACGTATCGGGTGTGGAAGTCGTGGGTGGAGGTGACAAGCGAAAGATACAGCTTTTCAGGACAGTGAAAATCAAACGTAGGGAGCAGGTAGGAAATGTAAGGGGACATTGTGTACAGGAGAAGGTGTAGCTGGGAAATAATATTGAAGGCCAAGAGCAATGTTATCTGAGAAGAGAGCAGGAATGGATGAACACTTCACCTTGTACGCCACGAATCCAGCTGTAATGATGTGATCGAGAGTCCCACCCCGAGCATGTGTGGCACCGGCAGTGTCCCAGCGTGTGAGTTGATTACGGTGGGTGTACTGAAGTAGTCGAGTCCCACTTCGATTTGCGGTGCCAGAGGAGTCTCCCAACGCAGGGTGTCGAGCATTGAAGTCCCCCATTGTATATATCATGCCGCAGAATGTGGGTGCCGGGAGAAGACCTGAGTTTAGCTTACCGGGGGCAGAGTACATATTGCACAAATGAATCTTGCCGCTTCCAACAGTGACCTCAAGGAGCTGGAAAGCTGTCTTGACATCCACAGAGTTTCAGAGAAGTTGATGTTGAACGGAGAAGTGAACGTAAGTGATGAGGTCATTCCTAACGAGATGGACGTAGGAGTCGTAGGAGGCGCTACCGCCTCCCCCACGTTAGGGGAGGCGGTAGCGGTGTGGTTAGCGTCTCCGACTGGCGTTCTCGGTGACCCGAGTTCGATCCCCAAAGAAACCCAAAACCTTTCTGCACCGTCGAGTGGCCTAAGAACACCCACATGTCCTGCCTATCAACTCTACCTTCGACTGCGAGTGCATCGGAGGACACAGGGGGGCGGCATGAGCCTCTAATCACAGGCGTCACTATAAAAATCCTGCCTGCGACACCAACGGGCGAGGACCAACCATCAGAACCCTCAAGTGAACCTCTAGAGCCTATCATCCGAGCCCTGGTCACCCTGCCTACAGGCGCTATAGGCACAAATGTAAAAAAAAAAAAAAAAAAAAAATTATGCGGGAGGATGTTAATGTACCCTTATGGCTCTATATACAAAGCAGTGAGCATTATAAGGAGCATATCTCTTTTTCTGTATGTTACGACTAGGGAAATACAACTAGTTAAATACACACACAGTCACATGAGGGCAGGATTGCTGAATTATGAGGTCAAAAGCCTTTCTCTTATGTCTGTGTTTATTGTCCATTTAATGAACAGAGGCTACAATTTGAAAGCACTCACCTGGCCAGAGATATAAATCCTGGATCTTTTAGATATGAACTAAATGTCCTAAACCTGGATGTTATTGTTTAAGACTTGATGATATGAATATTGGCTAGTCAAGAGCTTAATTAATATAAGGTGTATGAAATATTATTTCTTACCTCCGCATGAAAGCTATTGTGAGAAGAAATACCTTAATTGATTTCACATTCATTCCATGCAACTTGAAAAGCTTCATATATTATGCAATGCTTTACAGGCAATGAGTTCCCAGCAATGGTAGAGTTTGCCCCATTTCAAAAGGTGCCCAAGAGGACTCTCAATAAGAAGAAGGATGCCCGCTGTGGCACTATTGACCAGGACCCTGACTACCTGGCATTCCTTGAGGCTATTGCCAACCCAGAAACAGTCACCCTTCAGCCTCTGGAGGCTATACTGGAAGAGATACAGGCACATGACAGAGAACTGAAGGGTTAGTCTTATTTCAGCCATATAGGCATAACTTTGTTAACATTTGAATAATTGTACTAAGGACATACCAGGAATCAGTCCATATTGCAGCCAGACAGTCCATATTGCAGCCAGACAGTCCATATTGCAGCCAGACAGTCCATATTGCAGCCAGACAGTCCTATCCTACCCTTCATTACAATGGAAATACTAAGTTAAAGACAGTGAGTACAGGATTAGTCCTCAGTTCAGCCAGACAGAGGTACTCATATTATAGATTTAATTAACCCGGGTAGGACAGTGAGCCTAAAGGTCAGACCTCAGTTCTGTATACTCTACATACTTTTTACTTTTCAGTTTATTCATTGTCCAAATTAGAATCTGTTTAATATCATCAGGTGTGATAATATACCCCTCACTCATACAGGTTGAAGTTCCCAAACTCGGCAACCTCGGGACCAGCGCCGAGCCGAGTAATGGAATTTTCCGACTTTTAGAACGTAGATATATTAAGGGGGAAAAAAGCATGAAAATCACATGAAAAAATCACAGGAAAAAATTATTTGGATTCTAATATGGTATTCCTGTAGGTGGACAGTAAGTAGGTGTTCCTGGACGTTTGGGAGCCATAATACCAATAACAGACCTGTAGAAGTACACAATAACAGTGTACACAACTACAGTCACAACACCACTGAACAATAACAACAAACAAATCGGCGGGAGAAACCAAGCGGCCTAGTGTGGTGGCACCCAGCGGCCGACCCGGCAACTACGTGCCGGGTTTTGGGTGTTCTGCCGTGTTTTGGAAAATCCGGAACCATAGCCGAGTTTTGGGTGTTGCCGAGTCTTGGGATGCCGAGTTTGGTAACTTCAACCTGTAGTATGTAAAAACTGTTTGATCTTATTTTTTATGCATTTTTTTCACAGCTTCTATCCTTTCATATATCTTGGATAGGATGGAAGAAAAAACAGAATGCAAGAATCCATATGATTGCAAAAGGAATCAGGTGCATAACTCTTCAAGCATCCAGTGAAATTCCCTAAAACAGGACCATTCAATTGGCGACTCAGGGGCCACATACTCCCTTGAATGGGTTTTCAGTGGCCCTTTGACAGAATCAGAAGAATTGAATTTGTTAAGTAATTCTACCTATCTATTCAAGTACTTACAAAATTTCACATAAATAGATTCTTATCGCGACCAACCGGCTTGATTAATTGAAAGATACATGGGATTCATTTTGTTTTCCTCTACGTACGGATGCTTAGAGAAAAAAAAGTGGTGAAATAAATGTACGGCCCTTCCATCAATTTCAGTTATATTATCCAGCCTTACCGTAATCTAATTGAATATCCCTGCCCTAAAGGATGCTTAGTTTTACACAGATTCAATCAATCAATGGGGCCATACGCCAGGGGGCATGTTGCCTCGCCCACCCTACGACGCCACTCCCGGGGGTCACCTCGCGCGAGTTCCCATGCAGGCTCCCTTCCCATACCAAGCAGCTCTCGACAGGAAACATCAACTTGCCCCAGCCACGAGCCTTGTGGGCGCCCCCTTGGCCTCCTCCACGCCGGATTGTCTCTTACAGATACAACCCGGTGGGAAGGATCTCTTTCAGGGTAGCGTGCCACATGCCCATTTAGCCAAAGTTGGCGCTGACGGACCATGCAGGTAATAGGCCTCGATTCAGTCTCACGGTGCAATCGCTGATTTGACACGTAATCATCCCAGCGATACCCCAAGATTCTACGAAGACACTTATTACCAAAGGCATCGATTCGTCTCTTCAAGTCGCTATTTAGTGTCCATGTCTCACATCCATAGAGGAAGACAGGGATCACAAGCGACTTGAAGATCCAGATCTTTATCCTTCTGCACAGGTACCGACAATGCAAAATGCTCGTGCTGAGCGAGTCCATAACACCGTGGGCTATGCCAATCCGCCGTAAGACTTCTTGACGTGACCCACTGACATTATGGACCACGCCATACCAAGGTATGTCGCCATATGAAGGTATGATCTCAATGTCCTCGCTACACACATGAACAGACTGTACTGCTTCATCTAGTAAGCCTCCAAACACCTGGACCTTGGTCTTGAGCCAGGAGACCTCAAGTCCCAAAGGCTTTGCCTCTTTGTGCAGCACCTCGAGAGCCATCACCAGGACCTCCAGCAACTCAGCAATGATTACTGCATCATCGGCAAAAACAAGATCAGTGATCTGTGTGTTGCTGAGGGGATGCTCCACAATCACTTTGATCTACAACTTTGCCCAATACCCAGTCCATACAAGTGTTGAAAAGTGATGGGGCAACGACGCACCCTTGCCTCACTCCTGTATTCACAGAAAAAAAGCTGGATACACCTCCCCACACTTCACAGCACTCTCAGTCCCAGAGTACAGACCAGTCATCAAACCAATAGTCCTTGCAGGAATCCCGCGAAGTCACAAAAGATCCCAGAGTGACTCACGATGCACTGAGTCAAATGCCTTCTTGAGATCAACATAGGCTGCAAGCATCCCCTGTCGAAACTCACGTCGGCGTTCCACCAGGACACGAAGCACTAGGATACAGTCCGTTGTTGACTTATCAGGCGTGAACCCAGACTGCTGAGGTCTCTGATGCTTCAGCAGATGACTGCGGATCCGTGTCAGCAATAGATGGGCAAGCATCTTGCCTGGCATACTGAGCAGTGTAATACCGCGGTAATTGTTGCAGTCCTGATGGTCCCCTTTCCCTTTCCAGATAGGGACGACCAGCCCCCTTTTCCAGTCAGGAGGAATTGTATCTGATTGCCATACGGCAGTCAGGACAGCATGCAACCCGGATCATGGCCTCACCCCCAGCTTTGAGGAGCTCCGCACTGATATTACAAACACCAGCTGCCTTTCCACCCCTCAACCTTGCTACAGCCTCTCTGACTTCGTCAAGAGAGGGTGCAGTTTTGTCAATGGGAGGATCGGCATCCACTGCCTGTAACCAGTGGTGTGAAGCTGCTCAGTTGGAGGGTCCACCGTGAACAACTGCCCAAAGTACTCAGCCCAACGAGCCATCTGCCCATCCATGTCCGACAAGAGGCGCCCATCTGCTGCTCGAATAGCACTCGCCCGAGATGGAGACATGGAACGGAGCTTCTTCAGGGCTCGGTAGGCGGGTCGGAGGTTATTAGCGTTTAAATGGCCCTCGACAACCTCAGCGAGACTCCTGACATACCTCTCCTTGTCTCTCCCCAGGAGGGTTCTAGTCCGGCGTGATAGAGCCCTGTGCTGGTCCTATTTCCCAGCCAGCCTGGCAACGCGACTCCTCGATATTTCCCAGCGTCTCCGTCGAGACAAAACCATGCCTTGACCTCGGGCGCTCCCCAATACACTCCTTGACAGTCTGGATAGTTTCACGTTTGAAGGTATCCCACAGTTCTACAGGGTCCTCAAGGGCACCGAGCACATCAAACCGATTTGAGACTGCCACCGCATACTCATGAGCACATGTCAAGTCCTTCAGTTTCTCAAGATGAAACACAGTATGGTTACCTCTTGAGATTCTTCTGGACTTGACATGAAGCTTAAGTGTAGCAACAACAAGTCTGTGATCTGTTGCAATAGAACTCAGCACTCCGGTAAACCCTGCAGTTCTGGAGGATCCTCCAACGATTACTAACGAGGATGTGGTCGATCTCCTTAGCTACCCCTCCGGCATTACTATACCATGTCCAGCGGTGCAGCTCTGGTCTCTGATACCAAGAACCTGCAATTCTCAACTTTCTGGACCTTGCAAAATTCAGGAGCAGAGAACTTAATGTTCCTGGTACTGGAGCCATGGGGACCAACACATAACTCGTAGCCATCTCTCACAGTGCCAGAGTACCTAGAGAGTTCATTATTCATGCATAACGTAGATGAAAGATGAAGCTAAACTATTATTTTTGTTTGTTTCTGGATAGCTTCAGTAATTATTTTACAACTTGTCGTTGAAAAGAGACGATTTAGAGCAAAAATGCCCGGCTGGTGTGCACAGCGAGGTAAAAAGTCACCCGCCGTGTAAGGGTTAGATAGCCACACAGACGTCACACATCCTTGCCTTACACCTCCTTGTACAGGTTGAAGTTCCCAAACTCGGCAACCTCGGGACCAGCGCCGAGCCGAGTAATGGAATTTTCCAACTTTTAGAACGTAGATATATTAAGGGGGAAAAAAGCATGCAAATCACGTTTGGACGTTTGGGAGCCATAATACCAATAACAGACCTGTAGAAGTACACAAAATAACAGTGTACACAACTCTACAGTCACAACACCACTGAACAATAACAACAAACAAATCGGCGGGAAAAACCAAGCGGCCTAGTGTGGTGGCACCTAGCGGCCGACCCGGCAACTACGCGCCGTGTTTTGGGTGTTCTGCCGTGTTTTGGAAAATCCGGAACCATAGCCGAGTTTTGGGTGTTGCCGAGTCTTGGGATGCCGAGTTTGGGAACTTCAACCTGTATTTCAAAACTCAAGTCATTTTTCCATTTACCCTGCTACACGCCATTGCATCCTTGTAAATAGCTTTGACACCATTCAATAGCTCCCCACCCACACCATACACCTTCAATCCATCCCACATTGCTGTTCAATCAACTCTTGTCATATGTTTTTGCAAGGTTACTCCCATCGAAAATTCTTGTTACATTGTCAAACAGATTTTACCCTGTAGTGCAGCTAGGCATTTGTCATGGTATACTCTCTTAACCCTCTAAGTGCTATATCATCGCTGCAACGCCGGCACGCTGCTGCTGCAGGTGCTAAATCGTCGCTGCGACCATTAGTCAGACTTGAATCTCCCGTCCTTTTATATGCTCCAACAATATGCCAGACTTTATTTTCATGGGTCCACGTCATAGAAGGGGTGGTCCCTGAACCCCTCCCCCCACTATGTCACCCTCCCCGACCCTCCCTGTGGACAAGGGAAAGGGTTTAAGCAGTATAAATTTGATCATTGTAGATGCAAAAGAAATTTAGAAGAAATTAAATCTTACAAAGATCAGCATGTTCCTATTAAATATACTGAATTGAGATTAAGACTTATGATTTTTTTTCACATCCGATAGTTATGGAATGAAGCAGTGAATAACCCCATATAATGTATATTGCAGCCAACAATGGGTACTTGAAAGTGAAAACACCTCTGTTGGCGTACATTGAGCAGAAGAAAGCCGAGAAGCTGAGAAGCAAGGAGGAGAAGAGAGAGGAGAGAAGAAAAAAGGAATTTGAGAGAAAAAAAGCAAAAGAAGAGGAGAAGAGGAAGAAAAAGGAGGTGAAGGACCAGAAGGAAACGAAGAAGAAAGATGACCATAAGGAAGACATCTCGGGGATAAAGGTAAAACGGAGTGCAGATTATTTCCCCTTGCCATGTTATTGTCCTCACCTTCAAATTCACGAACCCTTTTACCTACAGCTACAGGTCCTGCAGCCAGAACGAGGCAAGGAGGACAGCCAAGGGGATGGTCGATTAACCAGGAAGGAGAGGGAGAAGGAGCGTTACGAGAGAGAGAAGCAGCGAAGGATGGAGGAAGATCAGACGAGACGAGAGAGGGAGAAGGAGAAAGCAAAGTTTACACGCAGGGACAGAGAAAAGGAGAGAGAGGAGAGGTAAGCCGTGTCCTGGTTGTCATTCGCAGCTTTCCTTGTACTGTCTTTCTATCTATCTCTGACCCCTGTTTCTAAGCACTCCGCCAAGGGGATGGCCACGACATAAGAGTTTCCATTTATTCCTATCTTGGCACACCTTCCTTGCGTGCGTTCATGCTCTCATTCTTCTCTCTTCCCTTTCTTTCACATACTCTTAACTCCTCCTGTCTTTTGGGAGTTGTCCTCTAGTACCCATCGCATCTTTTTTGCCTATAGCGCCTGTAGGCAGTGGTGACCCAGGGCTCGGATGGTAGGCTCTGGGGGTTCACTTGAGGGCTGTGATGATGGTTGGTCCTCGCCCGTGGTGGCGCAGGCAGGATTCTTATAGTGACGCCTGTGATTAGAGGCTCATGCCGCCCCCCTGTGTCCTCCGATGCACTCGCAGTCGAAGATAGAGTTGATGGGTAGGGCATGTGGGTGTTCTTAGGCCACTCGACGGTGCAGAAAGGTTTTGGGTTTCTTCGGGGATCGAACTCGGGTCACCCAGAACGCCAGTCGGAGACGCTAACCACTCCGCTACCGCCTCCCCTTATTACTTATTCATCTACTACACTTATACTACGTACTCTCTTAGTCTTCTTATATTCTGCCATTCTTCCTATTTACCAAACCACCTTCAAGTGCTGCGCTTTACTCCTTCAACCACCCCACATTTCATTGCTTCACATTGACACACACACACTGACATACCAAACCTGTTCTATTCACATTCATTACTTTCACCATCCATTCTTCTCACCACAGGCACTTCCCAAAGAACTCATTTCAATTACAATAAAACCCCTAGTAACCGGCATCCGCGGGGATTCAGAGGTGCCGGAAAAGTGGAAATTTTTATATACTTGGGTTATCTTAATGATTCATATTGTAATACACTGCATCCTCATACAACACAGTTTTATGGGCGACACAGCACGCCATGTTGTACAAAACCGTGTTGTACGAATCATAGAAACCCATGTTATAATGGACTTAGGGTGGACACCTCCGAAATGTTGTACATTTTCCCCTATATTAACACATTGAAATACATACATTGCCTTTACAATAAGCAATATATAGTAAACATACACTCATCTTAGTCCCTTACCTTAATTCTATTGGTGGGAGAAAGTTTGGAAAGAAATTTTTCAGAAAAAAATAGAAAAATATAGATTTTCTACCGGTAGTAAAATCATTAGTAAAATCTACCAATTTTCTGTGTAGGCGGTGGTCTTTCTGCTGCTCTGCTCCCATGTTCTTTGGCGTATCATACAACTTTTAGCTTGTATGCGATATTACATATTAGTAAATCGTTTTGATGAATTCGCCATGGGTGATAATTTCCAGGACTGAAAAGAGCTTGTGATACGTGTGACAGCCTGGTGGTAAATGATACCAGTGTTGTAGTCAAGACCAGACCCTCCGAGACCAAAGACCAAGACCAAGACCAGACCTTCTGAGACTAAGACCAGCCCTTCGAGAACAAGACCAGACCCTCCGAGACCAAGACCAAGACCAAGAGCAGACCCTTCGAGACCAAGACCAAGACCAAGACCTTCCGAGACTAAGACCAGCCCTTCGAGAACAAGACCAAGACCCTCCAAGACCAAGACCAGAACCTCCGAAACAGACCAAGACCAAGAACAGGCATATAAAAACACCTTTTAAAATATGACATTATCTGAAGTTTGGTCTACTCGGAAATACAAATGATTGTCCAAAGCTGTTCGAAAGGATCGCCGGAACAAGTGCTGATAAAAGCCGACCTCGTGCCAGCCTTGGAGAGGAGTGATGAGACGAAAAGCTTTTGACTCAACCTGTTTAGAGAGCGTATGATGGATCGTCCCAAACATGTGAGACATACTCCCACATGGCGGATAAGCCCATGCCACAGAGCAAGCAATTGGGAGGAGAAAAAAAAGACGCAGATGCCACAGGACACCTAACTTCTTATGAAGCGTTTAGCAAGAGATGAGATATGAATTTCGGAGTTAGATTTAAAAAAGGATAGTCCTAGAATGTTCTACGTAGAAGAAGGAGACAGTGAGTTCCCTTGAAGAAAGGGATAGTTATCTGGTAGGTTTTGTCGAGTAGAAAGGTGAAGAAATTGGGTTTTTGAGGCATTGAACAAAACAAGGTTTGCTTTGCCCCAGTCAGAAATTATAGAAAGATCAGAAGTTAGTCTGATCACTCTCATTTTTTGGATGTCGTCCACGCCTAGTAGTGATTTAGTAAGAGCTGTCCACCACAATTTTTTCTCTTTAAAATCTCACGGCTCTGACATTTTAAATCTAACTATATCATTCTACAAAATATATAAGTAGGAAAAGGCAGCTTCACTCTCATTTTAAATTTACAGTTTACAATCATATTCTTCTGTATAATAACACATGCAGTCTAAAACTATAAATATACAAGGAAAAATTTAACGCATACCTTCGGAATGACAATGCATTTTTCTTCATGAAGCTAAAATAAAATTGCTCCTAATATGCATTATATTTGGTAATCCAGAAAACAAAGCCTTACATCAACACTTACTTCATCATCATTAACACACCTTACTTCAAGAAACAAAAATCAGTGGCTTGGCTGCTGTTGCAATTTTTCTATCAGCTTAACCCTCTCACGCACGAAAAGTTTAATAAGTTTCTCCGTCCACTGCGACATCCGTCTTATGCTCCCTAAGGGGCCCCGCGAAATGGCCTGACTGTGTGGCGAATTCTTTTTTTATGTTATCAATTTCACCAACATGTATTCTTTTTTCCTGGCATTATTATATATCATTGGTTTTGCAAGAGATTATTCTGCCTTATGAAAGAAAAAAATAACAAGAAATGCAAATAAATAGCGGAATTTACAGACTCCGAAAAAATATTGAGTAAAGAGAAATAAGAAATACTTACGTTCACCACTTCGTAGCTCAAAACTTCCCGAGTCAACTTTTTATGATTTATATGCCAATAAAAGCGGATTTTTATGAGGATTCCAACGCTACCATTATAATTTTCATATGGCCAGTATGGCCAGCTCGGGACACGTTTTAAAGGGACGACAATCCGCGCGCACAGGCTGCCTGCTGAGTGGAAACTGAGACACAAACCCTTATCATTTCACATCCACTCACACCAGAGTTGACAATTAGTTTATTTTATAGGTCTAGCTTGGATCTTTGACGCAGAAAAGTTTGACGCGATTCTAATAAATACTTTATTTTTGGCGAATTTTTAACTGTTTTTTGACGCAATTCACGTCAAAAGCTCAGATTGTAGACGGGCCCGTTTTGACGCAATCGCGTCACCGTGCGTGAGAGGGTTAAATTGAGGCATTAGACAATTTTAAAGTGCAAACCGCATAAGAGGATCAAATTCAGAATGGCATTCATTTCCTATGCCTTGATTAAAAAAAACTAAGCTTGAGAAACTTTGCTGACACAGACATGATGTTGGCATCTGCACAAGCATGGCTGTTGCCTCCTCAGCTTACTCCTTGTAGTCCTGACTATCAAGCAGGACAACCCAGCAATGCAATGCATAGGATGGCCAAATGTTTTGAAAGCTGCTTTTTTATAATAATCCACTGTAAGCTCCAATAGGGCATCAGAATGATCAGTTCCATCATCTGAGAATGGATGAAGCTTCCACATGTTGGAGGTCTGAGGTGTCTTGGAAATAGAAGTCAAGGTTTTCCTGCATCAAAGTCAGGTGTCTGGTAATCCAGGGGGACATTCGTACCTCCAGTGTCTGCTCTGCTGTCTGCATACCATGTTCCCAGCCACTGCCAGCCAGCCATAGAGGTATCAAAGACTTCAAAATCAGAACAACACCTCTTTTCTACATTGCTTTTAATATTTTTCACCTTCAGTTTGAATCCATTTATTTTCCCTATAGTACAGGTTCACGATCTCTTATCCGAAAACCTTGGGACCAGACACTTTTCGGATTTCAGAATGGAAGATTTTTAGCGTATGTTTTCAGGGTATTTTTGAGGGGAGAAAGTGAGTCTTATAAGCCGTAAAATTTGTTACACCTCGCATTGGAATAAATAAGCATTTTTTCAGTGTTTTCAATACCCGAGTTTCGCGATCCTCGAGTTTAGCACTATGCCTTTGGAAGAAAGCAAGCGCGAAACTCGGGAGGGTATTATATATTAGTACACACTCCACCTCCACACCTATAGGAGTGAAAGATTGCCAGCCTCTGCTTATGCTGAGATATTGAGGCCACACTCTTTGACTTTACTTCCTGTACTTATTCTCTGTTGGGTGATAAGATAAGATTTTCATCCTATCTAGACACTTTGCAAGTACCAACTACAAGGTTATTGACTATACAAAGCGCCGCCACGTCAGCACGAACTAGGCGGACTCGAACCGCTGACCGAATGCACAGGGACGCTGCACATTGCGAACTCACGTCTCTGCCAACCTTGCCACCCTGACGGGCCTCTGTTGGGTGAACAGAAGTTATAGAATGAAAGGAGATAAACTTGTTTTATGTCTGTCCGGTCAAGGATTTGAACCTGTGAAATGATTTGTTACATTGCATGCTTTTCTTCACTCCAAGTCACATGATGAAAGTTACAGCCACAGTCACTTCAACCTGACAGCTATAGGGTAGGATGGATAACGTATGCAAACTCACTTAGGCGCAAGGTTTTATTCAGTATTGTCGTAACCATTAAGTGAAAGTCTGCTATCATAGTTGTGTACATTCCTCTATATCACCTTTGATGTGTTGTATGTATGTATGAACATGGTTTTCATAATATTCAAGGTCAATTATATCTTTAGGAAAGTATTATGTTGTTTGTCCTGAATGTGTTGTTCCTTGTTTTTCAGAATCAGGAGACAGGAGGAAAAGTTTCATTCGAGGGAAGAAGAGAGGACCAGGCAGAAGGACGAAGGCAAGGAAGAGCAAAGCAGACACAAGGATGATGGGCGAGAGGATCAAATGAAACAGAGAGATGAAGGAAGAGATGATCGAACACGCCACAAAGATGGAGGAAGAGATGATCGAGTACGACACAGAGAGGACGGCAGAGAAGATCGAACGAGACATAAAGAGGATGGAAGGCACAGAGAGGAATGGAGGGATGATCGGACAAGACACAGAGAGGAAGGGAGAGATGATCAAGCAAGACATAAAGATGATGGCAGACACAGAGAGGAAGGGAAAGAGGATCGGACGAGACACAGAGAGGAAGGGAGAGATGTTCAGATAAAGCACAGAGAGGAAGAGCAGGATGAGCCCAATAAACACAAATATGAAGGAAGAGATGAAAGAGTGAAGCAGAGAGAGGAAGTGTCACAAGAGGGTCAGCGGGTGCATAAACTAGAAGGTGTCAAGTCCAAGCGATATAGTGAAGGAAGGAAGAAAGAAGAGAAGGACAGAAGGATCAAGGAAGACAGAGGCAAGAGATATGAGGAAGGGCAGAGGGCTAAGAGTGCAGAAGAGCAAGAAGTCTCACTAGAGCATGAGGATCAGCAGAAAGAAGAGCCAGGCACCAGGGAGGAGGGAGACATAACAGTTGAGGCACCTATAAAAAGAACAGTCACACAAAAGAAGAGAGACAAGGACCCAAGGGTTGACAGGAGGATCAGGAACAAGGTATGGGCTGGCATGTTATTTTATTGAGTTGAGTTCTCACCATTAACACAAGATATAATGAGCCATACATCCATCAACATGATCAAAACAACTTTTTTGGGTTACTCTTGTTATTTCTGTTATCGCTTGGCCTTCTGTTTCAAGAGACTCTTTTTATAGGGGTGACCACAGCTGTGTATATATTCCTTGCTTCTTGCCAGCTACATATTCCTCTTTTTGAATTGTCACACATGATATTTGTCTACCCCATCTATCTATCTATCTATCGCCCATCCTAAGAACTCCCCTAAGGAGATGGCTGCGACAGAAGAGTCTCCAATTTATTCCAGTCCTTGCATACCCTCCTTGCTTGCTCTAACCCTCTCATTCTTCTTTTGCCCCTTTCTCTCACATATTCTAGCACTCTGTCCTCCCATTTCACTAGGGGTCGTCCCCTTCCTCTTCTACTACACTCATACATACTCTCTTAGTCTTCGTTTTTTGCCATTCTATAGGACCAAACTACCTCAGTGTTGTGCTTCACCCCGTCAATAACTCCATATGTCATCTTTAATTTTGCTACACCACTCTCTTCAGAAGTACATAGGAAAGGAGGCGACAGTGTGATACAGTGATTGGGTAGATTATTCTCCAATGTTGGGAACAATAAGTGAGACCAAGAGACTGGCAGTAGGCCTGTATTGTACCACTGTATATATAAGGGCAAAGAAAACAAGATATATTGTACTAACTACAAAGGAATATATTTACTGAGCATAGCAGGATTGTTTGTTAATAGAATACATGTTTAATGTTCAGAAAACTGAGTGTTAGATGGAATATGAACAGGCCAGATTCAGGAGGGTGCGGGCTGTATAGTCCAAGGGTTTGGGTTAAAGGGAATGTGGAAATTATTCACAAGAAATAGAAGAGATCTTTGAGTGGCATTTATGCACCTTGAAAATCCATATGACAAGATCGACATAAAGACAATGTTATTTTTTTTTTTACATCTGTGCCTATAGCGCCTGTAGGCAGTGGTGACCCAGGGGTGGGATGGTAGGCTCTGGAGGTTCCCTTGAGGGCTGTGATGGTTGGCCCTCGCCCGTGGTGGCACAGGCAGGATTTTTATAGTGACGCCTGTGATTAGAGGCTCATGCCGCCCCCCTGTGTCCTCCGATGCACTCGCAATCGAAGGTAGAGTTGATGGGCAGGGCATGTGGGTGTTCTTAGGCCACTCGACGGTACAGAAAGGTTTTGGTTTTCGTCGGGGATCGAACTCGGGTCACCGAGAACGCCAGTCGGAGACGCTAAACACTCTGCTACCGCCTCCCCGGCTAGGGGAGGCGGAAGAATGTGGTAGATACTCCAGATGTATGGGTTTGGTGGGAATTTAGTAATAGTTGTGGAAATGTTTGTATTGGTAAAGTGAGGTATGTGTGAGGGTGAGTAAAGGAGAAAGGCAATACATACTTTCCAGTGAAGGTTGGACTAGGACAGTCATGTCCATAGTTATTGAACTTTTTTTTCTTTTTTTTTCTCATTTTACGTAGGAGCTTATAGCGCCTGTAGGCTTATGGAGAGTCGTGATGTTGGTCGATCTCGCCCGTTAGTGGTGCAGGCTGGATTTTTATAGTGACACCTGTGGTCTGAGATGAAGATCCCATGGATCTACATGGATAGAGTGGTGAAGTAAGTGAAAGACAAGGTCAGAGAAAAAGGTGCCAGACTGGTTTATGGTGATCAAAGACAAGAGCAAAGTGATGAGATCCAATAGGGTAGGAGGTGTAGAAGGTGGCGATATAGTACCGAATGGAAAGAGGCTAGAACAGTTGGATATGTTTTTATATTTAGGAGTGAACTTTGATGCAGGTGGGTCCATAGATGCTGATATGAATCATATTATATGAGAAGGAGCGAAAGTTTTGGGAGCACTGAGGGGAGTTTGAGTTGGGCCTCCATAGACATTGCCGTCTGTTAGTTTTCACTCAAACACTTCCACGCAAGGAAACCCTTGATGTAGACCAAATCATTGTCACCACTGTTGTCTTTTTATTTGGTCAAGCCTAGTCACCTTACCAAGCCACACATGTGTGGCCAGGCTTTGTTCCATCAAAAAGACCAGTGTTGATTTGTTAGTTTTATCTAAACAAAAAAAGGTTGCCAAAGTTATTAATATCGACCCCCAGGGGTTGATGAGATCTTCCAGGGGGTCAATAAATACCTTGGGGGTCTAAAGGGAGGTTAGGTTAGGTTAGGTTAGGTTAATAAATACATAACGTTTAATGTAATATCAAGTTTGCAACAGTATAAATATATGGAATAATTCGCCTAAACTGTAGTCCACAAAAAAACTTTACATACAAGTATAGTTATATTACTGAGAGGTAGCTCAACTGAAATTATACAAAATATTCATCTAAAAAATAATATCACTGAAAAACACTACAGCTAAGTATTAATTATCCGACCTTGGGGGGACCGAAGGTAGGTCGGATAATTGGAATAGTCGGATGTTCGGATATCACAGTAGCCATAAACGTAAGGCCAAAATGGTATAGAACATAAAAGATGCAGCTCTTGAAGGCCGATCCAGTGGTATACGCGAAAGTAAAATTCATGCATAAATAAAGCCACAAATCAATGTTTTCTAAAAACTATAAAAAAAAAACTAAGTAAAATAAATGGCCAAAACAAGACACAATGTGGTGGTGAAAAAAGTCAGTTGTTTGGACAAGTCGGATGTTTGGAGGTCGGATGTTGGGAATTTGGCTGTAATAAGACAAAAAGTTAAAAATAATAAGTCATGAAAAGGAAAGTAAGAACACGTTACTAAAAAGTAAAACACCAAAGGAAACAAAACATTAAAAGTAATACCAGAAAGATTATCAAATTCTAAAAAGATGAATGTTAAGTGTAAAAATTGCTAAACAAAACCACGCGATACATCACGGGGAAAAACGTAAAATGCAGAAAACTAACCTATTTAATAGTTAAAACATAAATGTTAGGAGTAAAATTACTATACAGCCAAATTCCCAACATCCGACCTCCAAACATCCGACTTGTCCAAACAACCGACTTTTTTCACCACCACATTGTGTCTTATTTTGGCCATTTATTTTACTTCGTTTATTTTAGTTTTTAGAAAACATTGATTTGTGGCTTTACAGTAAAACCCTTATAACTCGGCATTGTATAACTCGGAATTTGATATAACTCGGCATGGCAAAGACTAAATTTTTTTTTTTTTTTTTTTTTTTTTTTTTTTTTTTTTTTTTTTTTTTTTTTTTTTTTTTTTTTTTTTTTTTTTTTTTTTTTTTTTTTTTTTTTTACACACACACACACACCCACCCACCCACCCACCCACCCACCCACCCACCCACCCACCCACCCACCCACACACACACACACACACACACACACACACACACACACACACACACACACACACACACACACACACACACACACACACACACACACACACACACACACACACACACACACACACACACACACACACACACACACACACCTATGCCCATAGCACATGTAGGCAGTGAGCTCCAGGGGTGGAATGATATGCCCTGGAGGCTCACTCGAGGGCTGTGATGGTTGGCCCTCGCCCGTGGTGGCGCAGGCAGGATTGTTATAGTGACGCCTGTGATTAGAGGCTCATGCCGCCCCCTGTGTCCTCCCATGCACTCGCAGTCGAAGGTAGAGTTAATGGATAGGGCATGTGGGTGTTCTTAGGCCACTCGACGGTGCAAAAAGATTTCAAGTGGATTTATGGGTCTCACTCGGGATCGAACTCGGGTCTTCGAGAACGCCACTCGGTGACGCTAACCACTCTGCTACCGCCTCACCTAAACTGCATCTCATGGTTTTCACTCGGCATATCATGCCCTCACAACCTCTTCTGTGAACATGTAAACAGAAAGTTGGCAAAAAATAATGTATCTCGGCATATTGATGTTATAACTGCATCTCTTCGCTTACACTCTGCATATCGTCAGTCGCATAAAGTCGTATTTTTGTCCTTTTGATCTTTTCCTGCAAGCTCAGGCTCTTCAATTTCATTCCCTTCCTGCGGGAGACACCCTTGCGTGATGGAGCTGACATCTTGAAATACAGTACTGTATGATGTAATCCCAAAACACGTAAAATAGGTGGCAAAGTAAAGCAAAGGTCGGGAACCAGCGTGTAGGCTGTCAGCTGCTGAGCCGTGTTTATGGCGTCAAAGCACCGTCTTGGATACGAATTCCGTTTTTTGTCGAAATTGAAAAAGGATTGGTTTCTGCTTCAAAAACACAACAAGCTTGGTAGGAGCCGAAATAATAATCAATGCAAAACATTGCAAACAATATCACAGAGTAGTATAACACACATTTCAGCAAGTGTTATTGGATTGGGTTTCGTAATCCAAGACGGTGCTTGGACGACAAAAACACGGCGCAGCCTACGCACTGGTTCCTGATCTTTGCTTAATTTGCCACCTATTTTACGTGTTTTGGGATTACATCATACAGTACTGTATATCAAGATGTCAGCTCCATCACGCAAGAGTGTCTCCAGCAGGAAGGGAATGAAATTGAAGAGCCTGAGCCTGCAGGAAAAGGTGAAAGTGCTGGCAAGGATGGATGCAGGTGCGTCCATGTGTGCTATTTGTGCTGAGTTTGATATCAAATCCAGCACATTCTACCCGTTCATTGGTAAGTGTAGTTTTATGCTTTTACACTACTGTATTTCCTTTTTTTTTTTTTTTTTTTATTTTTTTATATATAACCCATATCAGAGGAGGACATTGAATAACTCGGCACATTGAATAACTCGGCAAGGGCCAGAGCCCCTATCGTGCCGAGTTATAAGGGTTTTACTGTATTTATGCATGAATTTTACTTTGGCATCTACCACTGGATCGGCCTTCAAGAGCTGCATCTTTTATGTTCTATACCATTTTGTCCTTACGTTTATGGTTACTGTGATATCCGAACATCCGACTATTCCAATTATCCGACCTACCTTCGGTCACCCCAAGGTCGGATAATTAATACTTAGCTGTACAAACTCAAAATATAGAGTAAAAATTTCAGAAAAGAGACAGAAAGAGAAAATGGAAAGGGGGGTTTTTAAGGGGGCCAATTTAGTTTGGGAGGTGTCTTGTCACTCCTCTCTTGAAAAAATTGAAGTCGTAGGAAGGTGGAAAAATAGAAACGGGAAAAGAGTTCCAGAGTTTACCAGTGAAGGGGATAAAAGAGTGAAGATACTGGTTAACTCTTGCATTAGGAATATGGACAGAATAGGGATGAGAATGAGTAGAAAGGTCTTTTGATCTGATAGAAGTTTTTAAGGGGTTAAAGGAATGCAATAAAAGCTATGTAAGAAAAGTTATTAAGGCTAGTAAACAGGGCAGAACATTAATTAAACAGTCACATCAATGGATTCAAACTGGATAAACGTACATTTAAAAAAGAAATAGGGAGAAACTGGTTCACAAATAGGGTGGTAAATGATTGGAATGGACTCAGTCGTCAGGTAGTTGGTGCAGAGTTAATAGGGAGTTATAAAAGGAGGCTAGACAATTTCATTTATGGGGATGAAAGGTGGATGTAGGTAGTGTTAAGTAACAGGAACTACCACGTGTAGATCTCACGACTTCTTGTAGCTTCCCTATTTTCTTATGTTCTTATGAAAGTCTTGTGCAGCGAGGCCATGGGAGGGGGGGAGGCATGCAGTTAGGAAGTTCAGAAGAGCAGTTAGAATGAAAATAACGGTAGAAGATAGCAAGAGAAGCAACATTGCGGCAGTGATTTAAAGATTTGGTGAGAGTCAGTCAGAGGAGAGGAGTTGATGAGACGAAAAGCTTTTAATTCTTCCTTGTTTAGGAGAGCTGTATGAGTGGATCCTCCCCAAACATGTACTACATACTCCATACATGGGCGGATAAGGCCCCTGTACAAAGCAAGCAACTGGGAGGGAGAAAAAAATAGATGCAGATGCCACAAGAATCAAAATTTCTTAGAAGCTGTTTTAGCAAGAGATGAGATGTGAGATTTCCAGTTCAGATTTTTAGTCTGATAACTATAAGATAGTTTGATAAAGATAATCCAAGAATGTTTATTTTAGAAGAGAGAGACAGTTGAGTGTTATTGGAGAAGAGGGAATAGTTGTTTGGAAGGTTATGTCGTGTAGATAGGTGAAGAAATTGGGTTTTTGAGGCATTGAACAAAACAAGGTTTGCTTTGCCCCAATCAGAAATTATAGAAAGATCAGAGTTTAGGTTCTGTGGCATTTCTCCATGAGTCACTTCATTCCTGTTGAGTTGGACGCCCAATGAACAACGTTGAAAAATGCAGGATAGAATCATCAGCGTAGGAGTGGATAGGGCTTTGAGTTAGACTGATAAGATTATTAATGAGTAATAGACAGAGAATGGGTGATAGGACAGAACCCTGTGGAACACCACAATTGATAGACTTAGGAGAAGCACAATGACCGTCTACAGTAGCTGTTATAGAATGGTTAGAAAGGAAATTTCAGATGAAGGTGCAGAGAGAGGGATAGAAACCGAATGAGGGTAGTTTAGAAATTTTGGTTTGTGCCAGACTCTATCTAGAGCTTTTGATATGTCAAGGGCAACAGCAAAAGTTTCACTGAAACCCCTAAAGGAGGATGACCAAGATGCAGTTTGGAAAGCTAGAAGATCGCCAGTAGATCGCCCTTTACGGAAACCGTACTGACAATCAGATAGAAGATTGTGAGCAGATAGATGCTTAAGAATCTTCTTATTAAGTATAGATTCAAAAGCTTTAGAAAGGCAGAAAGTCAAAGCTATAGGACGGTAGTTTGAAGGATTAGAACGGTCACCCTTCTTAGGAACAGGTTGGATGTGAGCAAACTTCCAGCAAGAAGGAAAGGTGGAAGTAGATAGACAAAGGTGGAGAAGTTTGACCAGGCAGGGTGCAAGCACAGAAGCACAATTTTTGAGAACAATAGGAGGGACTCCGTCAGGACCGTAAGCCTTCCGAGGATCTAGGCCAGAAAGGGCAAAGAAAACATCATTACGAAGGATCTTAATGACAGGCATAATATAGTCAGAGGGTGGAGGAGAAGGAGGAACAAGCCCTTCATCATCCAGAGTGGATTTTTTTAGCAAAGGTTTGAGCAAAGAGTTCAGCTTTAGAAATAGATGAGACAGCTGTGGAGCCATCTGGGTGAAGCATAGGAGGGAAAGATGGAGAAGAAAAATTGTTAGAGATGTTATTACAGTAGGTCCCGGTAGATGCCAGAAGTCACGAGAAGGGTTGGATTCAGAAAGATTTTGACATAGTCTATGAATGAAGGAGTTTTTGGTAAGTTTAAGAAAAGATTTGGCATGATTACGGGCAGAAATATAGAGGGTATGAGATTCAGGAGATGGATGGTTACGGTACCGTCTGTGAGCCACCTCTCTGTCTTGGACAGCCTGGGAACAAGCAGAGTTAAGCAAAGGTTGATGGGCTTTAGGATTAGAGAAAGTGTGTGGCATGTATGCCTCCATGCCAGAGACAATGACCTCAGTTATGCGCTCTGCACTATCTCCTAGACTAAAAAAGTCAGTACAGAGAGAAAATGTCCTAAACTTTCTTCTAGATACCACTTCTAATCAGCCTCCTTCAGGTGTAAGTGCAAGATTAAGGAGATAGAAACTAATTTTTGGTGTGTCTGATAATAATTATGATAAGTGACTATCACCCCCTAGGATCGGCCAGCCATGGCTCTTTACCGGCCAGGACAGTCTCGCCTCAGCAGCCGAATGAGGCATGATGAGACTGAGGAAGGGGTGGAGACCTCCTCATCAAGCCCCAGCCCCGTCATGCTGGAGACCAAGAAGGCAGCACCTACCAAGAATAAAGGGGAGTCCATGCAGAAGCATGAATCTTCAGGAGGGCACAGTGATAGCCCATCTGCCACTGACACTCAGAAAGATGACAGTAGCGTCACCCAGAGGGACAGCTGTGGTGATGATGCCCTGAAGGATGAAGGAATAAACAGTCAGTAACTTTCCATTACACTGAATCACTAGCATGCCTATTTTGAGAAAATCTGTAAAAAAGATAGCTACTCAAACAATAGTGTCATATTGCGTCATTAGTATTATCATGGTCAAAGTCTCAGTTTAAGTACTGTAACAATCACAGTGATGTTGATCACCATTAATATGACCATTATCCAGTTTCCTATGCTCATCAATGTAATGTTCTTAATGGAAATAATAATCTTCCGTGTAACTGACATTGTCTGATAAAATCATAATACACAATTTTGTAGTCAATCAATTGGGTTTCTGATTAAAATGGGATAAACCTCTGAAGTTATATCTATCACCTTATGCAATTCCTTCATTCCATCTTTATTGCCATTGCCTTTGCATCAACCATTTCCTTAAGTTTACCATTCACATGCTCTACTTCAGGTCTGCTTACTATGCTAAAAGTTATGGCTGGCTGTGACAGCCTATCCATAGCTTATGGTAAATAAAGAATGATCCCTTTTGGGGTGACGAAATATATAGACACAGACAAATCTTTGCCAATGAAATGATGCCACTGGACATACAGTTATGCTGCCAGACACTACCAATCAGCGCTCAGTTTGTGGTCTGTTTTGCACCTGGTTTGGCCACAGTGCAGGGAGATAGGAGATATAAACAGAGTTGGGCAGTATTTAAATACGTATTTAAATACATTTGTGTATTTAGAACTGTATTTATAAATACATTGGTTTTCACCTATTTAAATACTTTAGTGAGTATTTGAATACATTTTATTTAAATACTCATAATATAAAAATGTAAATACTTTTTTATCAGTTATTTACTCAATAATCTCAATTAATACTCTCAATTAATCAAGTTAAGGGGAGCATCACACAAATATTTCGAAAATTCGAAATATTCGAAAAAAATTGTCATGCGTAGTTGAACACTTGAGCAAGCTTGTGACAAAGTATTATAAAGAAAGCAAAAAAAAGGAAAGTGTTATGGCTGATTTTCTCCCCCACCCCACCCCCCCGAAAAATATCCGTAAAGAAAATTTGTATGATATTCACTGGCATAGGCAAACTGGTACCTCTCAGTCCCTCTCTGTGAGACAGAGGGTCGTCTCAAGGCCTCAGTAGTGAGGGTGTTGCTGCTCGTCTCTCAGCCTTCCACCATTCCTGCTCCCTCCAGACCATTTACCATTTATTCAGCGCAGGATTGATCTACCTCACGCTCTCTACCTCCTCCACCACCATGCCGAGGACATCAAGACATGAAGTGGCTCAGAGAGAGAATGCTGGCTGTAGTTCAGCAAACTGTCCATGCGCGTCTGACAGCTAGCACGCTTTTGTGACTAGTACCTTTTGCAAAAGGGGGAACCAGATGCCAGCTATGTCATATAACACTTCAAGAGTGATAGAGAGCGTGACTGCGAGAGTAAACAAACAAACCAGCATCTGTTCAGATTCACTGAGCCTCGAGGTTTAAGGGGCGCGCGGGTTATGAAACCGCGCGCCTTTAAACCTCTCTACTGAAACATTTGCTTTATTCCAGTTTTCCTTTAACCCGTGGGCTGCGGCAAGCCTTCCGGAAGGCTCTGCTGAGCGACTGCGGCAAGCCTTCCGGAAGGCTCTGCTGAGCGACTGCGGCAAGCCTTCCGGAAGGCTCTGCTGAGCGACTGCGGCAAGCCTTCCGGAAGCGCAATTTTCATTGCATACAAAAACCGCGTCAACATTCGTAGAAGTTTCAAACTGTGTCACATATACGCCTTGATGTCAGCCCTCGATAATACACACCACCATCTGCCTAACTATGCTGTACGCAGAGATATACAACTCCTTGGGTTTTTTCCCAAGATCTTGGGATTTAGGTCCTGGCGTTGGGATATTTTTTGTCTATCTTGGGACTTTTGGAGGGATTATTCAAGTATTTCATCAGTAGTTTATCTCAAGGTACGGTACAACGTTACCTATGCTTACCTTGAGATAAACTACTGGAGAAATACTTGAATAATCCCCTCAAAATCTTGGGAAAAATCCCAAGTTGTGGCACCCCTGATCCCACCTCAGCAGTCTCTCGCCAGTGGTTTGGTGCCATTCGCGCCAGATATTTTAACTCCCGCCCACAATCACACCACAACCCCGTATGTTTGGTTTAAAAATAGATATATTGCCGGATGCAGATTTTTACTACCTTGACGTTGATGTGATTTTCATCCAATTCTGTAATGGTCACTGTTTTACTCACATTCCCGCACTGGTGGCACTAAAAAAATCTTTGCTCCCGCAGTTCCCGGGTTAATAACTTTGCCACTATTGTACCGAATTTAATAAACAATATATCATTGGAAAGAGGAAGGAAGATATGATTTTCTCATCTCTCATTTTTTTTCAATTTGGGTAAATATTTTCAAATACAGGTTGAAGTTCCCAAACTCGGCAACCTCGGGACCAGCGCCGAGCCGAGTAATGGAATTTTCCGACTTTTAGAACGTAGATATATTAAGGGGAAAAAAAGCATGAAAATCACATGAAAAAAATTCCTGGACGTTTGGGAGCCATAATACCAATAACAGACCTGTAGAAGTACACAAAATAACAGTGTACACAACTCTACAGTCACAACACCACTGAACAATAACAACAAACAAATCGGCGGGAGAAACCAAGCGGCCTAGTGTGGTGGCACCTAGCGGCCGACCCGGCAACTACGCGCCGGGTTTTGGGTGTTCTGCCGTGTTTTGGAAAATCCGGAACCATAGCCGAGTTTTGGGTGTTGCCGAGTCTTGGGATGCCGAGTTTGGGAACTTCAACCTGTAATAGCAAATACATTTACGAGATCCAAAAAAACAAAAAAAAATATAAACGCTTAAGAAGAATAAAATTCAATTTTTTTTAAAGATGAATCGTTTGTATATTTTTTAATGCATATTTGGTAATTTTTTCATCAGTGCAAGTCATTGGATAAGAACGTTATTAAGAGTGAATTTCTTTTAAAAAAGTATAATTTTTTTTTTTTTTTTTTTTGTATTTTATGTATCAAGCTGTGGATCTGAAAATCTGAAAATGAGGTCGAGTCATTTCGGCATCAGCATACTTAAGACATAAATAATCATGACAATCCACTGATAATTAAGAAATGGTGTGACGCTCCCCTTAATTAATCAATTAATTAGATATACAATAAGAAAGTCTCCTTTATCATTCTCAAGACTTTATCTTTTGTTTTATTAACATTTTATATTGTTAATCATAAATTGCTGAATACATGTTTAAATATGTGTGTATTTAAAATGTATTTACAATTGTATTTAAATACAATTTATGTAATTAGTATTTAGTATTTAAATACATTTGTAAAATGTATTTAGTATTTGGTATGTAGATACATTTCTCCCATGTATTTAGTATTTAAATACATTTGATGTATTTAGTGCCCAGCTCTGGATATAAAGAGTTGACACAACACACTATCCTCAGATAATTGCTTTGAAAGAATCAGGTCTGCACATGTAGGAAATAGCTGAACAAGCTAGTGTCAGCCACCAGTCAGTAAGGAGATAGATAGATAGATATGTTTATTGACCATTTATCTACATAATAAGGTTCTATCTAACAGTTCAACTTACTGTACAACAGTACATACCTAAACATGCTCCAATTATTAAAGTAATTTACCTTGTACATTACTACTATCATTAACATAAACACTCAAGGTCATAAATATCTACAGGTGACAAAGCAACCACAACACAACACAAAATCAGAAAATACAGTAAATGAATAAAAATTATCAATGCTTATTCTTTATATATTCTCCCAACTTCATAGATATATTTACACAATTATATTATGTTTTCCTCATCTCTCCATAACATTTAAATCCTCAAAGTTTTAAGATGGAAATCTCTGGCATAGTTGATTCCCTAGTGGACACTAATAGAACATGGTGCTTCGTTTGTACTGTTTGTACCTGCGTTACAATGACACAAATGCTGTTCTTGAGGCTCTCTGTTCCACCTTCCTGTTTCTATCTTTAAATTGTGAGACATTAACCTCAGCAATGTGAACGCCTGTCTAACATAATCCGGTACATACACTCTCTTGGAATAGACCTTATGTACACTCCGCTCTGGGTGGAGTTCAGTTCTATAGGTTACATACTTGGTCGAAGTCTCTGGCTTGTTAACTACCATTTCAAATAGTCGTTCCCTTGGGTTTACATGAAGGACGAACTCCTACCACTTCCCTATAAGTCTATAAGCTGGGCTATTTGCCTCGGCACAAGTTATACGAAAATTGAAATGGTTCGTCTCGGACTTGTATGTTGCATTTAGTGTGAAGAAAATGTTTCCTCCTTACAACTAATACATGACGAACCGGAAAAATTTCAGACTCAACAGAACACAAATTAATACTTGTATTATGCCTCACCCCTAACATGCATTTAACAAATAAGTTACGTATATTGCTTTATGGTTCGGACCATTTGGTTTGTTATGGTTGGTGAGCCGTGTCTCACTGCTGTACGTTAAGGCAGGTGTCTCAGCTGCATCAAGCACTCTACATTTGTAATAAAAGGTCATTTGTGTGTTGGCAGCACAAAACACAGCAAATTTATTTACTACACATTGGCCTTGTGTTGCATGCAGCTGCCTCACCTCTTACATCTTCAGGGGCGGATTGGCCATAGGGCAGACCGGGCTGTGTCCCGGTAGGCCTCATGGTCTGAGGCAGGTCTGAGTCCCGGCCTGGCCGGTCCTCTGTAGCTCAGTATGGTACGGTTGGGAGAGAAGTTAATCCCCGGAGACCGTATAAAGCCAGACGAGGCAGCCTGGCATCTCCTCCCTCCCTCTCCCCTCTTCTAGCTATTGAATCTGAAGGAGCGTGACCTTAGGGGCAGATTGGCCACAGGGCACACCGGGCTGTGTCCCGGTGGGTCTGAGCGTGGCCACCGAGATGATAAGGCCTGGTACATCACCCGTGACGTCACACCTTCTAGATCTCACCGCTCCGCTCCCCGTACAAGTTTACCTACCTAATATAATGTTTATCAGTATAAAAGATATACTGTTATCTTCGGAAATGTTTGTTTTATAATATTATCAAATAAAAAACCGTAAAACACACAAAGAAAATGCCATTATGAGACTTTCAAGAAATATGCATTAACTCTTCGCCATTTAATATTTTGCTCGCAAACATTTTACATGGAGAATATCAATAGAAGCGGAATTTAATTAGCTTTCCATTGATATATTTCGTTTAGTGATAAATGAATTAGCGGCATGCATAAATTAGTGTTAACTAAATAAATAACATCTTCAATCGATAAAAATTACCAATTTCATGATGTTGTTTATTTAGTTAACGCTAATTTATGCATGGTTCTAATTAATTTATCAGAAAGGGAAATATATCAATAAAAAGCTAATTAAATTCCGCTTCTATTGATATTCTCCATGTAAAAAGTTTTTTCACAAAATATTAAATGGCGAAAAGTTTAAGTTCATGCATATTTCTTGAGTCTCATAATGGCATTTCTTTAGTGTATTTTACGGTTTTTTATTTGATAATATTATAGAACAAACATTTCCGAAGATAACTATATATTTTATACTGATAAACATATCCTCCTCTACCTTTTAACAGAGGATTATGATGCCGTTGCAGTTTACTGCTACACCATCCCACCTCGGGGCTGTCGTAAGTCCCCTACCAACACTGCCAAAGTCACTTTCAAAAGGCAAGATCTCCCTGATAGCATTAATGTTGCCGGGGTCCACTACTCTGTTAAACCTTACCGCCCTACTCCTCGCCAGTGCCAGTCCTGCTGCCGTTTTGGCCACCCTGCCAAGCACTGCCCATCCTCTGCCCGCTGCCCATTTTGTGCTCGACCTCGCCATGCTCGTTCCACGTGTCCTGCAACGTCTCCCACTTGTGCTAACTGTGGTGGTTCCCACAATGTCTTCTACAGGGGTTGCCCTGTCTACCACTTCCAATCGAAAGTGGCAGACATCAGATTTAAGAAGGGCTTCACTTTATGGGAAGCCCGCCAAGAAGCTCGCCGCCTAGGCTTTTTGCCTAATTCCGTCTCCCAGCTTCTTCCCAGCAACTTCTCCTACCCTCTCTTTCCCTGTTCCTCCTCCTTCCACTCCTCGTCCCTCCTTTGCTCCTTCTGTTCTCCCCTCTCTCTCCCTAGCTAACCCTTTTTCCGTCCTGAGTCCAGATACTCCGACCTCTACTCCTTCCTCGATCCCCACACCCCTACCTCCACGCATTCTTCGGCCTACTCTTACCAGACGACCTAAACCTTCTTCCCCTTCCTCCCCCCCGAAACCTTCCACTGTCTCTCCCTCCTCAGTTCCTCACACCCCACTTTCTACGTCTCCTCCTACTAAGAAACCCTGTGCTTCCCAGGTCTTCCCTCCTGACTCTCCTGTTGAGACCATGGCTATGATCGAGGAGTACCTCGCTCAGCCTCAAGACATGACCCCTCTGCCCTCTTCACAAACTGCCTCATCATGCCCACCTTCTGTCTCAACCATCAAAGTCTCAGCTGAGATACATCCTCTTCCCTGCCTTCTCCATCATTCTCCCCGCTGCACCCTTCCCCCCTTCCCTCTGATCACCCTATGTCCTCTCCCTCTTCTTCTACTACCTCTAACCGTCCCGCTGTTAAGTCTTTTTTCAACTTACCCCTCCCTCCTGGCTGTAGCCCTACTCCAGACTCTCTTTTGTCTCAACAACCCCCATCCCTGTCCCCTCGCCCCCCTGACCCTACTGACTGTACTTCACCTACTATACTTGATCCCCCACCTGTTATTGCTGATCCTGCTAACCCCTCTACTCCGGACGCTACCATTCCAATTATCATCACCCGCTGACCTCTACACTCTGTCTGTTCTTCATTGGAACATTCACGGCTTCTGATCCCACAGACAAGACCTTTAAATTGTCTCCTGATTTCTTGCTATAAGCCTTTAGTGATCTGCCTCACAGAAACTTTCCTTACTCACCCCCCCCGTCCCAATTCCCAATTTATGATCTCCTTCCCCCAACAAATACACATCCTTCCTCTGATATAGCCATTCTGCTTTAACGCTCCGTTCCTTTCCCCCTCTGTTAGAGTAGGGGGTCTCACCAATAAAGGTTGCACCGCTCGGGAATCGAACCCGGGACCTTCCGCATGCCGGGCGGCTGTGCTTCCCGTTACACCACGGGAACCTTCTAGTGACAACCCACACACCTTCCCTCACCGTTTCACTCTTTCTCTATAACCCCTCCCCTTTATTATGCTTTGCCATAGTGCCATATAACCTCTGTCTGGCACATTTTCCCTTTTTAGCATTAATTCAATTCAATTCATCAGCACGGCTCTCACACCTTATGAGGAAAGGGAGATATATGAGGAAGGGAGGAGGAAAGGGGGATAGGAGGAGGTACAAGAGGAGAGATAGAGGGAAGGAGGGGAAAAAGGAGGAAGACAGGAAAGGCCAGGCAAAATTCGTCACACCGAGGACAGAGGCCCGAAGCCAAGGGAACGACCAGGAGTTCGTCCCCCGACCCCCCCGTTCCCAGGCCCGCTGTTATCATGGGGGGGATTGGGGCCTGACGCCATGGGGACGACCTGGTCGCTCCCTTGGCTTCGGGTCTCTGTCCTCGGTCTGACGAATTTTGCCTGACCTTTCCTGTCTTCTTCCTTTTTCCCCTCCTTCCCTCTATCTCTCCTCTTGTACCTCCTCCTATCCCCCTTTCCTCCTAAGGTGTGAGAGCCGTGCGGATGGGATATGAGGCTGGCTTCGGGTCAGTCATGAACGGCCTCAGGGTGCCACGGGCACGGTATACCCTTTGTACCTTTGCTCTTTCCCTTAATGTCTTGAGGGGATGACTGTTTATTTCCCCCCCCCCCTTTACTCCAGGCTCACCATGGCCAATGATGATAATTTAACTCCTATAGGGGCTTCAGGGCCGGCCCCTCTACCAAATGACCCTACTGATCCCCCTGGTTTACCGACCCCTGCTCCTCTTTTGACTCCGGCCCAGAATACTGATATGCCCGCACCTCAAACTCGCCCCTCTGAGTCACTTAAGTGCTCCTGAGCCCCCTAGCCAGATCATGACTCCATCCTCAGCACCAGGCGACACTCCAGCCAACAAACCCTCTACCTCTTCCATACTTTCTCCATCCTTGCCCTCCCTGCTCTACCCCTCCAGATCCTTCCTCCTCCTCAACCTTCTTTGCCCTCCTCCTCATCCTGTGTAGCTACTCTTGCACCCTACAACCCTTCTCCCGCCGGGAAACCTACAGTTCCGCACGGTCACCTCTTCCTCACGCCCACGCCCATCTACATCTCTCCCTCACCCCTAGCTCCTTCGACACTCTTTTTGGTCCTGCAAAGTGGGGCCGTTTCTTCATCGTCCCCAGCACTGCCCCTTACTCTGCTTACTCTGCTAACGCCCTACGTTTCACGGCATGCCTCCAACGGCAAGTTGGCAAGGTTGCATTCCGTACCCGCCCCGACCGGTCCCGCCTGGTGACTGTTGACACCGAGTCCCAAGCTCATGCACTGCTCAACCTTAAAGACCTCGACGGCAACCCATTCGACATCATGCCCGACATTGCTCTTAACACCTGCACTGGAACAGTTTCCATCCCCCCGTGTTCTTGCCCAGTCGATGACACCGAATGGTCTGAGTGCGCGGAAGTCCTCCTCGACCTTTTAACAGAGGATTATGATGCCGTTGCAGTTTACTGCTACACCATCCCACCTCGGGGCTGTCGTAAGTCCCCTACCAACACTGCCAAAGTCACTTTCAAAAGGCAAGATCTCCCTGATAGCATTTATGTTGCCGGGGTCCACTACTCTGTTAAACCTTACCGCCCTACTCCTCGCCAGTGCCAGTCCTGCTGGCGTTTTGGCCACCCTGCCAAGCACTGCCCATCCTCTGCCCGCTGCCCATTTTGTGCTCAACCTCGCCATGCTCGTTCCACGTGTCCTGCAACGTCTCCCACTTGTCCGAACTGTGGTGGTTCCCACGTCTTCTACAGGGGTTGCCCTGTCTACCACTTCCAATCAGAAGTGGCATCCATCAGATTTAAGAAGGGCTTCACTTTATGAGAAGCCCGCCAGGAAGCTCGCCGCCTCGGCTTTTCACCTCCCCCGTCTCCCAGCTTATTTCCAATCCCGCTTTTCCGGATCCTCTCCTACTACAACCTCTCCTCACCTGTTCCTCCTCCCACTCCTCGTCCTTCATTTGCTCCTCCTGCTGCCCCCTTTCTCTCCATAAGTAACCCCTTTGCCGTCCTGAGTCCAGATACTCCGACCTCTACCCCTTCCTCGGCCCCCACACCCCTTCCTCAATGCTCCCCTCCTCGGCCTACTCTTACCAGACGACCTAAACCTTCTTCCCCTTCCTCACCCCCGAAACCTTCCACTGTCTCTCCCTCCTCAGTTCCTCACATCCCACTTTCTAAGTCTCCTCCTACTAAGAAACCCTGTGCCTCCCAGGTCTCCCGTCCTGACTCTCCTGTTGAGACCATGGCTATGATCGAGGAGTACCTCGCTCAGCCTCAAGACATGACCCCTCTGCCCTCTTCACAAACCGCCTCATCATCCCCACCTTCATTCTCAACCCTCTAAGTCTCAGCTGAGATACATCCTCTTCCACCTATCCCTCCTTCCTTCCTTCCTTTAAATCTTTCCTATTCGACCGCTGGCAATCCTCCTGGACCACTTTCTCTGCCAATAAACTTTGCCTGATCAAACCCTCTATCTCTCCATGGTCAAATCCTTACCACTCTAATAGACGTTGGGAGACTGCTCTCGCACGCTTACGCATAGGCCATACCAACCTCACACACTCCTATCTCATGTCACGCTCCTCCCCAACCCTCTGCACACCCTGTCAAGCTCCTCTCATTGTCCAACATGTCCTAATATCCTGCCCCCATCTTACTCCTGCCCGTTCCAGTTCCAAACTGAGAAGGGGAGAGAAGACTGCCATAGGACCTCCGATGTCTGGCACATTTTTCCCTTTTTAGCATTCAATATCAATCCATCAATCCTTATTTCTTGCTGTAAGCCTCAAGTTATCTGCCTCACAGAAACTTTCCTTACTCACCCCAGTCCCAATTTATGATCTCCTTCCCCCAACAAATACACATCCTTCCTCTGATCTAACCCTACTACTATAACGTTCCATTCCTTTCCCCTTCCCTCACCGTTCCACTTTCTCTATAACACCTTCCCTTCATTATGCTTTGCCATAGTGCCATATGACCTCCGATGTCTGGCACATTTTCACTTTTTAGCATTCAATCAATCGTCCCAAGAGCGTCGGGCCCAAAGCCCCCCCCACGATGACAGCGGGCCTGGGAACAGGGTGGATTGGAGAAAGAACTGAATAGCCATAATGATGATAGCTAGCATTTAGTACAAAGAGATTATGAAATTCATTTTTTTTCTATCTTCAATGGTATATCAAAATACTTGACAGATGATATATTTTACTGATACAGAGTGTAAGTGTACACACACTTACCTCTTTTAGAGAGGCATGAAGACTTCTTGAGGAGGAAGTGATGTTACATACACCTTAATGGACGTTTTTGGAAGAGACAAAAAAAAATCTAATCAGAAATAACTTCCACTGACAAATCTTTGAAAAAGGGAGAAAAAAAATATGTACATAATTTGCAGGTGGTGGGCTGTATTTCATTACTGTTGGCATTGCTCCGATGCACAAAGAATGTCACCATCCGAGCTATATCTGGATTAACTTTTAAGAAACTTTTCATGCAAATAAAGTTCCAAAAATAATTCCAGTGCTGTAACCCCTGACAAACTTGAACATTTAAATTACCAAGGCCCTCCTAAAATAACACTAGTCTAGTTTCATGTTAAGTGTATCTTGAATGAGACTGTGTATGATGTTGTACCGAAAACAAGAGCATCACACTCCATAAATAAACAGGAAGACAGCTGAAAAATGCCAGAACACCAAAATCTGAAAAATAAACCTGAGACCAACACAAGTTATAAATAAGTGCACGTCCTAATTTAAGAAGATATCCTTCACAGATACAACAGAAATAGCCAAAGGAATTAAGAAAGTTTACACTAGTAAAAAGTATCCACTTACAAAAACTTAAGAGATACTAAAGATGTTTCATACAAAGAAAAATGGTATTTATATGTATAGCATTCCTTTCTAAAAAATGTCCCACAAAACAAGACCGATCAATACCATGAGGTACTACAGACAACATTCATGAAAACTGTTATTAACTTCACCAAAAATAAATACACTGGGTTAGAGCAAGTGGATTAATAATAAATTACAGTCTAGGTTGTGAGTTTTTTAGTAGTTCAACAATGAATCTGGAACTTTTATCTTTGGTTCTGAGAGGGAGAGAGAGAGAGAGAGAGAGAGAGAAAAGTGCTCTGCTGCCTATCTACAAACATCAACAACTGCAACCTACACATCAGTAACAAACTCCTGAAGCCATACATTCATTCATGGTATACAAAAATAGTAAAATTTTCCTTGCATTGATTGAGAAATGATGTGATAATTATATAAGATTTCAAAAAAGATAATTTGAATATTTACTAGTAGCACACGGTAATGCAAAAAGCCTCTTCACCTCTGCCCAAGTATTCTATGGGAGATAATCACAAGGGTGTCCTAAGATTATCTGTCATTGTTTACAAATGCACAAAAAGGTTTCCTATCCAAAGCTTAATATTACTAGTATCCCACAGGCGGGGCACTCTAGAATATGTAGCTTTATGTATAGATCTAGTAGTATCACCAAACAAAGAATTCACAGTAACAAACAGTGAGTGTGTCCGCATGAGTATATACATGCATAGGTCCTTTGGGTATACTTATGTGAAATAGAGCAGAATACAAAAACACTTAGCTTTCACACAGGATACTGCAATATTTAAGTGCAAAGGTGTAAAAGGAGAAGAAAGTTTGTATACAATAAATAAGAACTGCAGGTATGCCCTGTCCAGTTTAACAACTAGTATAGTTATCAGATGCAGCTGAGACTTAAATATTTACTTAAAACAATTTGTGCACTATGAGGCACATAAGATCATCCCATGCTTTCCTTTCCACTCTTGGGTACGGATTATATATAGAATAACTTGAGGAAAGTCCATCGACACCTGTCTTTTACTTCATGAGTTCTAATTTCAATTGATTCACAGAATACTCGCTAATAACCTCTATCTTGAAATATAGAATATGCTGCTGAACCTGGAGAATACACCGATACGTGAATGTGAGTGTGTGTGTGTGCACGGGCGTGTGTGCGTGTGGGAACACCTGTATAATATCAACTGTCAAATAGTATCCACCAACTTCAGAGCAATATTCTCTAAATATATAGTGAGGATGACCTTGAGTCAAACTATTCCTAACCATTTTTTGGAACAATATCAAAAGCTTACACGAAAAGAAAAAAAATTATATCACCTTTAACCATCACTTTAATCACGTCTTTCTTAATACTATGAAAGGAAAAATATATTTTCAAGAATGCTATATTTATATGCATTTCTTGAGGACTATCACTTTCATAAAAAACATCTATATTAAAATATAATGCAACACCTTTTCAGGTAAACAAATATTATATGACTATGTGCAATAGTTAGTGATGTAAGATGAATAGTGCTTTTGACATGTAGCTATGACACATCATAAATTTAAAATCTGAGGAAAATTTAAAATGTTTATACTGAAAAAGAGGACAATTGTTTAAGTCAACATAAAAATGCACAGTCAGCTACGTTGTGAGGTAGTGGTGAAGAGCAACCTGCTGATCTTGGGATAATTGACTTATACAGGCTTGAAACATTTCTGGGTTAGCTTGCAACTGTCGTACAATGTTGAGCATTCGTTTGGTTACTTCAGCATCTTTCTCAACTGCTTCCCTCTTGAAAGCCTGTGAAGAACAAACAAAAACGTGAACACTTTCATGATACATTGCAAAGTTAAGCACCTAATATTCCACTGACTCCTGTAATTCCATTGAAATCCTTTAATAAATAAATTATTTCGCAAAATCCACTAAGTAATACCACCAAGAAAAGGCCCTACACGGCATATCACCAATTTATACCACCAAGAAAAGGCCCTACATGGCATAGCACCAATTTCCAACAGCTGACAAAATGACCAGTGTTGTGTCGGGGATACTTAAATCAGGTCAGTGGACAAACAGTCTTCCTCAAGGACTGAAAATACCCATGTTTTCCTAGGACAAAATTGTCTTTCATTTATAACATAATTTAATATAATGAAAAAAAAAAGGGGGAATCTGCCAGACATCAGAGGTCATATGGCACTATGGCAAAGCATATCAAGGGTCAGGGTTAAAGAATAATAGTGAAACGGTGAGGGAAGGGTAAAGAACGGAATGTTACAGCAGGATGGTGAGATCAGATGCAGGATGTGGATGTGTTGGAGGAAGGTTAAATTTTCCAGGGAGAAGGAGGGGGATTCCGGGAGAATGTCCGCAAGACAGGGAGGTCGGGAAAGGGAGGACAAATGAGGGAAGGAACTGGAACGGGCAGGAGTAAGATGGGGGCAGGATATTAGGACATGTTGGACAGTGAGAGGAGCTTGACAGGGTGTGCAGAGGGTTGGGGAGGAGCGTGACATGAGATAGGAGTGTGTGAGGTTGGTATGGCCTATGCGTAAGCGTGCGAGAGCAGTCTCCCAACTTCTATTAGTGTGGTAAGGATCCGACCACGGAGATATAGAGGGTTTGATCAGGCAAAGCTTATTGGCAGAGAATTTGGTCCAGGAGGATTGCCAGGGGTCAAAAAAGAAAGATTTAAAGGAAGGGTAATAGTCGGAGGCTGGCAAGTTTTGAGAAACGGGGGCAGTGGGACACAGTGGCCGAGCGCGCCAAAGAATCAACGCATTCGTTGCCAGAGATACCCACGTGACTCTGTACCCAGCAGAAGCAAATTGTTTTGTGGCGTATGGATAGGCGGAATAACCAGTCTTGGATCTCCCGAACAAGAGGGTGAAGTGAGCGAAGGGATTGTATAAGAGAAAGGGAATTGCGGGAATCAGTGAAGATAGTGAAGGAACAGGATGGGTAGAAAAGTGTGCGTTTCAAGGCGAAGAGGATGGCGTACAATTCCGTTGTAAGAACAGTGGATCTGTAGGTAGTTGGTATTGATAGTGAAGAGAGGGGAAGAGGACAGCAAAGCCAGAACCAGAGTGGGATTTAGAACCGTCAGTGTAGACGTGGGTGCTAGCGGAATGAGTGGAAAGGTGTTCAAGAAAGTGAGAGCGGAGGACAATAGGAGGAATGGTAGACTTGGGAGAGGTAGTGGGGACAGAAGAACAGATATGGGGGGAAGGTATAAGCCATGGAGGGAAGGAATGAACGTAGAAAGGGAGAAGATTAAGAGTAGGAAAGGAGGAGTGGGAGAGAAGGGTGCACATGCGAACAGGGAAGGGTGGTGACAGGCAAGGGGAGGAGGTGATCACTGTGAGGAGAGATTGGGGGACTGCAATCTTAGAAGTAGGAAATTGATGAAGGCGAGCATAGCACCGAAGTGATAGGAGGGCTCGACGGCGAGAGGGACGGGAGGCCCGACTCAGCATAGAGGCTCTCAACAGGGGAGGAGCGAAAGGCACCTAGAGCCAGACAGAGGCCTAGGTGGTGAACAGGGTCCAGGAGGCTGAGGAGGGAGGCAGAGGCAGAGGAATAAATATGACATCCATAGTCAAGAGTGGAGAGGACCAGGACCATGGAGGTAGTATGGGTGGAGACGCCCTGAGCCACGCAGGTTGAAGCCAAGTGGGCCATCTTGTTGTGGGTTACGGGAGCCCACAACTCTACTGCCAAGTAGAGATAAATGAACCCATGGAAGTATTTTGAGATTCCTGGGAGCAACGTCGGTCCATTTTAAGTGAAAACAGTGTAAAAAGTGAAAAGAATGAGTGGGTATCTCATTCACCCAGTGCATGACATTGCCCACAACAGCACGGTGGACAGGGGAGAGCGGTGGCTTCACCAGACAGCACAGACCGCGCGGCTCAGGGCGCCTCCACCCATACTACCTCCATGACCAGGACGGTGTGGAGATGGAGGAGGGTCCTGCGGTCAGCACCCAAAGACACATGGGAGATAGTTTGTAAGAGGCGGAGGCGGCGAAGGGCATTTACTTTTAGAGATAGGATGTGCCTTCCAGGTAAGTCGGGAGTCAAAAATGAGGCCAAGGAATTTACCATAGGAGCATTACTTGAGAGGTATGTCATATAGAGAAAGTGGAGGTGGGAGTGGCACACGAGAGCGAGAGAAAAGGATGGAGAAGGATTTTGTGGGAGAGAAACTAAAGCCATGATCAATAGCCCAGGAAGAAGCAGCGGAAATGGCAGATTGGAGGAGACAGCGGAGGGGTGCCAGGGAAGGGCCGTAAGCGTAGATGGCTAGGTCATCCACGTAAAGGGAGGACCGGACGCCAGGTGGTAAGGTGGAGACAAGTCCATTTACTGCATTGAGGAATAAGGAAGTGCTGAGGACACTTCCTTGGGGGACACCTTCATATTGTGGGAAGGACGAGGAAATGGAGGAAGATATTTTGACTGGAAAGGAGCGGTTACTGAGAAAGGACTGGAGAAAGACCGTCATGTTACCAGCTATGCCGAAAGACGATAACTAGTGGAGGATACGGTGCCGCCCGGTGGTGTATAGGCTTTCTCCAGGTAAAAAAAAAAACAGCAAGGACTGATTAGTGACGGGCAAAGGCTGTGGTAATGTATGTTTCCAGGTGGGCTAAGGGGTCGGCTGTGCTTCAGGCATGTCAGTAACCAAATTAAGAAGCGGAGAGAAGACTTTTTGATTCCAGGAACTACATAAGACGGAGATTTATCATGCATTCCAGTAGCTTACATGGGCACCTAGTTAAGGCAATGGGGCGGTAATCTTGGGGGAGGGTACCGGATTTATTGGGTTTGAGGAATGGGAGGACAAGGGCTTCGCGCCATGGGGGGGAAAGTCCCTAAGAGAGGCCAAACCCGGTTAAAGAGGGCTCGTAAAGAGAGGAGAGAAACAGTAGGGAGGTGTTTGAGCATTTGGTAGTGAATCCCGTCAGGGCCTTCACATGTGTGGCGGCAAGAATGAAGAGCGGAGGCTAGTTCGGAAGAAGAGAAAGGAGCATTGTAGTGTTCAAAAGAGGATAGAGAGAAGGTAACAGGAATGCATTCCCTGGCAGCTTTGATTCTAGGGAACTGAGGAGAGAGACTAACTAAAAGACCCACTACTTACAAGACTAAAAAAGGAGCCAAATTCCTCTGTTACTTGGAATAGCTCAGCAATAATTTGGTTATGAACGTGCAGGACTGGGACAACAGGGGGCGGGTGTTTACCTGACAATTTATGTATTTGGCGCCAAACTGAGGAAATGGGGGTATCTGTGGTGAGGGAGGAGATGTAGGTGCCCCAACTATTAATTACTGAGAGTTTAATGGTCCACTTAAGGTGGGCAGAGGCTATTTTAAATTGAATAAAAGCTGGGAGTTGGCCGGGGGCACCGCGTTTGCAGCGGGAGCTGGTCCAAGCAGCACGCTGTAATCGGTGGGCTTTTGAACAATCTAAAGTCCACCAGAGAACGCATTTACAGGTAAAAGGACGAGAGGTCCGGGGGATGGCTGTAAGGGCGGCACTTAGAATAGAGACGGAAAAGTAGGTGAGCATATCAGAGGTGGAAGAAAAGGTGGAAGGATGAAGCGGAAGGGCAGAAAGGGAGGCAAAAGTGCACCAGTCGGCTCTGCGGAAACACCAGCGTGGAGGGTTAGGAAGAGGGACGTATGAGGTAGGAGAAAGTAGGATAGGAAAGTGGTCGCTAGAAGGGTATTGGTGGAGGACCGACCAATGCAGGGCTAAGCGGAGGGAAGGAGAGCAAAGAGAGAGGTCAAGACAGGAAATTGACTTGAGTCCTCACATGAAAGTGAGTGGGGCAATCAGAGTTGAGAATAATGAGGTGTGTGGTGGCTAGGAAGCGTTCAAGGGAGCGGCCACGGGTGTTTATGGTGGAGTCTCCCCAAAGGGAGTGGCGGCAGTTGAAGTCACCTACTACCGGCAAAGGGGGTTGTAGGCGGGACAGAAGGGCGTGTAAGGCATCAAAGTCAATAGGATGAGAAGGAGAGAAATAGATGGAAACAATAGTAATCCAACGTTGGATATATACCCTTAAGAGGGTACATGGGAGAGCAGTGTTGACATTCGGAGAGACATGGGCCGTTTTCTGGTGGACAAGGATAGAGGAGGAAGAGATAGAATGGGGAGAGGAAATAAAATGGTAATTGGGAATTGGAACAGGGGGTTGAGTAAAGAAAGTTTCTTGGAAGCAGATAACTTGAGGTTCATAGCAGGAAATCAGGAGATGAAGGTCTTGTTTGTGGGAGCGGAAGCTGCGAAAGTTCCATTGGAGAACAGATATTGTGTAGAGGTCATCGGGTGATGAGGGTTGGAATGGTAGCGTCAGGAGTAGAGGGGTCATGAGGATCTGGGGTATCAGGCGGGGGATCGGACATAGTAGGGTCAGGGGTCAGGGGTCAGGGATGGGGGTTGTTGAGACAAAAGGGAGTCGCGTGTATAGCCAGGAGGGGAGGAAGAGGACAATAATTTATGTAAGTTGTTATTACTGTTGATCATAGAATGTTGCAACTTATGATTATTGTTTACTGAAGGATGTAGGCTGAAAAGATATCACTTAAGGCCAAGTGCGGTTTAAAGTATGCAAAAATGTTAGTTCCTAACTTACCTCTGAAAAGATTACCATAAGGCGTGGCAAATTTGAATTATTTGGGCCCAATACCAGCGGGTGGTTACTATCCACCAGGTCACACAAATAGCCGTAAACATGGGGAGCCTCGTCTGTGTCCTCCCACACGGGAAGCCATGACAACCACAATGTGATCACCTGTGGAAAAATACAAATTTAAGAAGTGGATAAAACAAACATTTTGATTAGCTGAAATACATTACCAAGCCTTGATTTTTGTATTGGCAAATAAAGTTATAGTCAATACAATGCCATGTGGAAAACTTGTTCTGTAAAATCATACATAATACACAACATCAAGGTTTAACACTGGTTAATATGTTAACGGGGAATGACAGCCTCTTTATCACACTTCAAAACATACCTCATCCACATTGACGGCAGATGCATTATACTTCAAGATTTTTGTGACTGCAGCAATAGCATTTTCTGTTGGATTGAGGTTGACATCGTTACGCGAATCTGCATCTTGAATCACTTGAACCAACCGTGGAATGGCCTGAGCACATACTTGGGCAAAGGCTGGACCAGCAAACTGGCCTAATACTCCACAGCCATATGCAGCTGCTTGACGAACTTCTCCTTGTTTGTCAGACAAAAATGCGAGCATAGCCTGAAAATTAGAAAACACAACATAAACAGAAAATAAATGTGTTCTGATAAATATTGACTATTATCTATCTATCCGTGTCGTCCGTTACGAAGAATTCCCACCAAGGGAATGGCCGCAACAGAAGACTACATGTATTCCTGTCCTTGCATGCTCTAATCCTCTCATTCTTCTCTTGCCCCTTTCTCTCAGATACTCTAGTACTCTGTCTTCCCATTTCCCTGAGGGCGTCGTTGATTGATTGTAATGCCAAAAAAGGAGAAATGTGCCCGACTTCAGGTCATATGGCACTATAAAAAGGTAAAGATGGGAGCATACGCTAAGCTGCGCGTGGCATGCGGTGCTCATCTCCGTGGCATTAGCCCTTAGAGCCTGTGGTGGGTGAAGACCCGTTACCCCGGGACACAGGGCTAGTGTGACTCCCGGGTTACCACAGTTACCTTCCCCAGGTTACCCCAGGTACCCATTTATCAACCCCGAAAGGAAGGAAGAACAGCTGGGTAGGCTGGTCACCGGCTTGCCCTGGCCCGGGATCGAACCAGGGCCCGCAGATTCGTAGCCAGGCACGCTAGCCACTGCACCACGGAGGCGACAATGGCACTGTGGCAAAGCATAAAAAAATGGAGGGGTTAGAGAGAGAGTGAAACGGTGAGGGAAGGGGAGAGGAATGGGATGTTACAGCAGGATGGTTAAATCAAATGAAGGATATGTAATTGTTGGAGGAAGGAGATAATAAATTGGGAATTGAGACGGGGGTGAGTAAGAAGTTTCTTGGAGGCAGATAACTTGAGGCTCCTAGCAAGAAATCAGGTGACAAAGGTCTGGTCCGAGGGAACAGAAGCTACGAGCAGTCCGTTGAAGGACAGACAGTGTGTAGAGGTCGGCGGGCGATGATAGTTGGAATGGTAGAATCCGGAGAGGGGTTTGTACAATCTGGTATCAGGTGGAGGATCAAGGGTAGTAGGTGAAGTACAGTTAGTAGGGTCAGGGGGGCGAGGGGTCAGCGATGGGGGTTGTTGAGACAAAAGGGAATAGTGTGTACAGCCAGGAGGGAGGGGGAATTCAAGAACAGACTTAACAGCAAGACGGTCAGAGGAAGTAGAAGGTGGGAGAGAGGACATAGGGTGATCAGAGGGAAGGAGGGAAGGGTGGAGTGGGGAGAATGGAGAAGGCGGGGAAGCTGGGAGGCAGGAGGAGGAAGAGGAGTAGGTGGAAGGTGGGAGGGAAGAGGATGTATCTCAGCTGAGACTTTGATGGTTGAGACAGAAGGTGGGGATGATGAGGCAGTCTGGGAAGGGGATAGAGGGGTCATGCCTTGAGACTGAGCGAGGTACTCCTCGATCTATACACATGTTGAACATCGAGTGTGCCAAATTGATTGAGCAATCAGCTGCCCCGTAGAAAAGGGGGGGACGGCAGGGAGCGTAGCCTACTTCGTGCATTTTGACCCTATTAAATAAAATAGACTATACTACAATTCGCACAAGTGATCGACGATGCAGGGCACGTGGAACGGGCATGGCCAAATTGAACACAAAGAGGGCAACGATCAGGGGATCGGCAGTGTTTGGCAGGGTGGCCAAAATGCCAGCAGCTCTGATACTGGCAGGGGGGAGGGCAGCACGGCTTTACTGGACAGTTCTCTCCGCCAACATAGATGCTAGGGGGGAGATCTTGCCTCTTGAATGAGATTTTGGTAATGTTGGTAGGGTACTTTCGGCGGCCTTGAGGTGGGACGGTGTAGCAGTAAACTGCAACGGCATCATAATCCTCTGCCCAAAGGGCGAGGTCAGCCACGCATTCGGACCATTCGACGTCATCGACTGGGCAAGCGAGCCAGGAGATGGATCAGTTTCAACTATTACCAGACGGGACCGGTCAGGGCGGGTACGGAATGGAACTTTGCCAACCTGCTGTTGGAGGCATCTTTGGAAACAGGGTGTTATCAGAGAAGGGGGCAGTCCATTGGTGAGAAGGGACATTTTCCATTTCTATTTTGTGAGTACTCACTTCAAAATATCATTTAACTTCAAAAATTTTGTACTTAAATTTCATGTGCCTAAAAATATATTCATAGTTGCATTTTATGATAGGGTCAGGATGTTATTTTTGGGGGTTCAAAATGTATTTCAACTTACATAATGAGTCATTGAGGAAATAGGATTAGTTTTATGCATTTTCTCCTATCTGAATGCAGGATTTACCAGAAACAACTTTTGCTCAAATGAAACAAAGCGTTGGTGTGTATGCTTTTAGCTGAGAGTGCAGCTGTGGTGGAGGAGTGGACTGAGAGGGGCAGTGAACGCATGGGCAAAAATGCAACATGACGGATTGACGGTGTAGCAAATGGAGAGAAGTGTCAAGTGATGAAATAGGTTAAGAAAAAAAGAAAAAAAATATATACACTTGAGATGGTTTGGCTACTTTGAAGGAATGAAGAAAGCAAATTAAAAATGTGTGAAGTGTATGCATGAAACTGAGGCTCCTATTAGAGAAAGGCTACTCAGTCACGGCACCCGAGTGACAGGTACCATGGAAGGGGAGCGGGTACTTGAACAGCTAAGGCAGGAGTGTTTGGCTAGGGAGAAGTGAAGAAGCTTGTGCCTACCCCTTGTGAAATGTTCAGAGTTGAAATGAAACATTAGTACTATTGGTATTGAAATATATCTTCAGAGATTATACTTTAATATACATTTGCAATTTTTCACAAAACTTACCTGGAGGAAATTGTCTGTGTATTTGTCGCATGCAGGACCACCATACTCAATGATGTCATCAAATATACACAAGCCCCATTGGTGGTCAGGCCAAGGTCTACTGGGCCCTAGGAGTTTTGTTATGTGAGGAAGAATGATGTCAAAATATGGAAAGAAGAGCTGGCCATATGCAGCAAAGAGTGCATGAGTGATGTCAGCAACTTTACTCAATACATAGACATCTTCATCATCTTCATCTAAAAGTTGCTCTTCAACAACCTGTGAACAGAATAAAACATTAACAATTTAAAAACATATAAGGAACAATGAACTCACAAATATGCTGGCAAAAAAATCATCATAACATCCTATTCTGTATCATAATAAATGTGAACATATGAATCTAATATTACAATGGTATATTGGAGATGATATTTTGGTCAGATTTACAGACTCCCAAACTAAAGCTTCTCCATAGTACAACCCAACCATAACGCCCTTCAATCTTACCTCATCATAATCTTCATCCTTTCGTTGTTCTTGTCTTTTCACAGCCCTTTCAAAATGTTCCTTGAGAGACTTGTCTAGGATTCTTATTAACTCATTGATTTGCTCATTACTTAGACAGCCCACCCCTAACACTTCAATACATTTGGCCATGGCATACATGTGCTCTGACAACACTTCACTCTCAGGCTCTGTTTCTATAGCCTTGAGAAGCTCAGGGCACATGTACTGCCACATTTCAGCTAAGTATTGAGGACCTTTAATCTTAGCACACTCCAGCAGGAAGGGAAGGGATTCGGCTGCTGCTGTCCTTACTCCATCATGGAAGTAGAACTTGAGCATGGGAACCATCAGCTTGACAACCTGCAAGAAAAGGGAGATGTATATTTGACCTCCATACACTGGGTAACCAATATTTCCGAGATGGACTAAAGAGATAGACTATGCAGTTCACCTAGGCTATGCGGTTCAGTTTTGGTCTCCATATTACAGGATGGATATAGTGTTGTTAGAAAAAGTGCAGAGAAGGATGACCAAAATGATACAAGGGATGCGTAACTTTAGTTATGAGAGGAGATTGAAGTTATTAAAGTTACTCACTCGAGAGACGCAGAGTAAGGGGCGATCTGATAGAAGTTTTTAAGTGGATAAAGGGATTTAATAAAGGAGAGGTAGGAAAAGTTCTTACGGCTTTTAAGCAGGGTAGAACAAGAAGTAACGGATTCAAGCTGGAAAAGCGTAGATTTAGAAAGGAAATAGGGAAAAACTGGTTCACAAATAGGGTGGTGAATGAATGGAATGGTCTCAGTAGACAGGTAGTTAGTGCTGAGTCATTGGGGAGCTTTAAAGGGGAGCTGGATAGGTTCATGGATGGGGATGAAAGGTGGATGTAGGTAGTGTTAGGTGACAGGAACTACCACGTGTAGGTCTCGCGGCCTCTTGTAGCTTCCTTATTTTCTTATGTTCTTATGTTCTTATGAGATTGCACTAAATGACACACTCACTTTCTGGAGATAAAAGTTAATCAGAGGAAAATAAATGTGAAACTTGCTTCTCAAACTAATAATGATGAGTAATGAATGGGAAGAAAAAAAAACCCCAGACCCGACTCACTTGTTCTGTATAGTCAGCAAAACCATCCTTCAGTTCTCTTGCATAGCACACAAGCATTTGACATGCTGTCGCTTTTTCCTCCAGACCTGCTGTGCGAATGCCAAAATTCTGTTGTTCTCCAATGGAAACAAACTGCCAATCATCATCTCCATCAACGGCACTCATGTCTTCGTTGTCTAAGAGAGCCACCTGAGGAGAATAAATAAATATTTCATGCTGCAAATACAATTTACATATAGAACATATCGTGGGTCAGAAAAATATGTTTCTGTATTGCATCCACCATGCAAAGTAAGTCCTTCATGTCTTCCTAAAATCATAATTCCAATCTGAGTTACAGCTGCATTAATTATGTTTTGCATAATAGACAGTTTCCCGATGCAAAAGGTGGCATCCTGAAAACTAAAACCAAGGAATTCAATTCAGTGGAGAGAAATAATCCATTGTCACTGCATCACCTTTTCTTTCACCATAGAACCTTGACAAGATCCATGACTGCCTGTCTCATGACACTGGCAAAACAAACAAATTCATGTGATGAGTGAATGAGAAGGTTTTGCAATATACTACTGGTCCTTTATCTGGATGCTGATCACCAGTATAAGCTTAGGATTGCATTGTACCCTTTGTTCAGAGTTATGGTAATGATGATGGTGAATTTGATTGAATGATTTAATGGCTAATCCTGCACTTACCTCTGGTTTTAAGGAAGCAGTCTTTAACACAGGTCCCATGACAAGTGGCAAATAGGGCTCAAAGCGCTTTCCCATGATCTTGCATATTCGAGCCCAAGCGGATATAAGATAGGAGACTTGAGGGTCATCATCAGCCATCTCATCTTGATTAGTCTGGGCATGGAGCAGGAGATCCATCATCTTGCCAGCATCTGTCAAGAACTATAAATACACACTACATTAATAGTGGACAAAAAATTTACTTTGAAATATATTTTGAAGATGGAATACAAAAGAAAACGATAAATGCGAGTGCTCGTAATTAAGGTTTTTGACACAAAATCAGTGTTTTGTATCTAAGTTTTATAGTTTTATGACAATCAATTAAACTGACTGAGGGGAAAGCTGCCCACTTCTGCTCCCCACCTTTTCTGCTCCTACAGCAAGACCAATTAGTGACACACACTCGATGGTTTTGCCTCGAAGTAGCCTCAATTCTGCAGAGTTGGCATTCTCTATGATGTACATGAGGCACGGAATAAAGCGATCGTAGTATTCCACAAACTTTTCTTCCGCCGTGTCGGCTACGGATGCTATCGTGGTTACAACCTGCTCCAGGACCAGCTTTGTTCCACACTCCATAAGCTGAAATACAAGTTGCTTTTTCATTGCATGTTGTGTAGATGAAAGCTGCATATGGCAAAGAATGGGTTAGAACAGTGCTATTTAGTGGGGCTATTGTACTGCTGGAATCAAAGGTGCTGTTTAGTGGGGCTATTGTACTGCTGGAATCAAAGGTGCTGTTTAGTGGGGCTATTGTACTGCTGGAATCAAAGGTGCTGTTTAGTGGGGCTATTGTACTGCTGGAATCAAAGGTGCTGTTTAGTGGGGCTATTGTACTGCTGGAATCAAAGGTGCTGTTTAGTGGGGCTATTGTACTACTGGAATCAAAGGTGCTGTTTAGTGGGGCTATTGTACTGCTGGAATCAAAGGTGCTGTTTAGTGGGGCTATTGTACTGCTGGAATCAAAGGTGCTGTTTAGTGGGGCTATTGTACTGCTGGAATCAAAGGTGCTATTTAGTGGGGCTATTGTACTGCTGGAATCAAAGGTGCTGTTTAGTGGGGCTATTGTACTGCTGGAATCAAAGGTGCTATTTAGTGGGCTATTGTACTGCTGGAATCAAAGGTGCTGTTTAGTGGGGCTATTGTACTGCTGGAATCAAAGGTGCTGTTATGGGCTATTTTACTGTGAATCAAAGGTGCTGTTTAGTGGGGCTATTGTACTGCTGGAATCAAAGGTGCTGTTTAGTGGGGCTATTGTACTGCTGGAATCAAAGGTGCTGTTTAGTGGGGCTATTGTACTGCTGGAATCAAAGGTGCTGTTTAGTGGGGCTATTGTACTGCTGGAATCAAAGGTGCTATTTAGTGGGGCTATTGTACTGCTGGAATCAAAGGTGCTGTTTAGTGGGGCTATTGTACTGCTGGAATCAAAGGTGCTATTTAGTGGGGCTATTGTACTGCTGGAATCAAAGGTGCTGTTTAGTGGGGCTATTGTACTGCTGGAATCAAAGGCAACATATGACATGGCATATAGATGTTCTGGTTAGATATCAAATGTCTAACAAACTATTGCATCTAACTTTTATTGAAACTATATGAAGAAATGTTAGAAAAAAAATGCATCGGTGATAAAGAATTGATGTACAGAGAAACTGATAAGATACAAGTTAAAGGAACATTCTAAGGAGTCTTCAAATCAAAGACAGAGAATATGAAGTCTGGTGTTCAGTTATAAATACACTGTCAAGACACTTTTCTTAGATCAGGCAGGAGATTAACACTCCCTATGCAACACACAAGTAGATTTAAAAATTCTTTTATTCCAGAGTATAAAACTGTACCACTATATAGCATCCCAGTAACTTAGGTCTGTCAATAGTTATATCACTGTGGTGCGTGCATAGAGGTGGTGACAGGTATCTGCTATTAGGAATGATACTCTGTCAATAGTATGATTAATATACTTAATTTTGTATTGTAAAATTGTTATTTTCACTTTACGGGTGAGCTTTATGCCAAAACGAATTTCATGTTGTATGTATTCAATGTGACAATAAAGTTATCTTATCTTATCTTATCTTATAAAATCTGTCCCTATCTGCTTCCAAATAACAGTAGTTGGGGCATCTTTAACACCAGTATTACACCTCCATCTTACCATGTTCTTTTCAACAGTCTTCAATCTCTTCACATTACCTGCACAACACTTTTGACACTACCATGAATGAACATGCCTTTTAGACTATAAAATGTATAATTAGCAGCTCCCTGGTACCAATGAGGTAATAATATTAAACCAGATGGTAGACACAAACTATTCAGTGTTGGAAAGAGATTTGAGACAAGTTTCCGTCCTTAAGACAAATCAGTGGTCAAATAGATTTACCCTTACCTCCTTAAACTTGGCGGCAAGAATACTTTCAAGCTTAGCAATAATGGTCGGGAGGTAGTTGGCGAGAATGTTCTTGGGGCAGACTTCAGAAAAGTTCACCAGTGCTGCTCCTGCATGAGCCTGAAAATGTTTGAAAACTATTCAAACCCCATAATACAGTTGTAATCCTATGAAGCCCGAATCAAACCTGCTATAATATGCATACTTTCACATGTAACACTGGTGAATTCAGGGGGGGGGGGGGGGCTACCGGGGCCATATGTTCTCTCCCAATAGGAAAAAGTGTGTAGCTTGGTCCCCCCCCCACAAAAATTGTCAATTGACCCCACAAAAATAAATAAAGGAATGTTTTTGTAGTTTGCCCCACTCCCCAAAAATGTCTGAAAACTAGTCATCAAGTGCTTCTCCCGATTTCATGTTCCCTGATATTGAAGTTTGAAGTCCTGGAATTTGATGTATGATATATAAGAGGCTTTCAGTACAGTGTCACGGTTCAGGTCACTTGTACAGTGCAGGCTGTACTAATTATGTGTTAATGGTTATTTCAGGTCATCTGGCCATTTAAGAAAGGAGATAAATATTAAGAGGAGAAATATAACATCATCAAAAGTGAGGTGGTGGGCTTGAAAGAAAAAGAAGTGTGGAAGTTGCTTGGATGGAATGGGATCATATCAGAAGTGGAGAAGATTGTGTAGTAAACTTGGGTTTAAAAAATGGGATTATCAACAACAGCTCGAAACTGTTTTACTATAAATATCTTACTCGTTTATGTGGTGATGATGGTGGAGGGTGGGTGGTTTGGTGATGGACAGAGGGTAGTGTGGTTGCCATGATGGTGGTGGTTGAGATTATGGTGGAGCGATGATGATAATAGTGGTGGTGGGTGGTATGATGATGGTGGTGGTGAGTGGGTGGTGATGGGTGTTGGAGGGTGGGTGGCTTGGCAATGATGATAATGGTGGTGGTGGGTGGTATGATGATGGTGGTGGTGGTGGTGGAGAGTGGGTGGTGATGGGTGTTGGAGGGTGGATGGGGTAGTTGATAATGGAATTAGTGTGACAATAATTTAACTGTGTAGTGATGTTGATGGTGGTGGTAATGAAAGATGGGTGGTGGTGGAGGATGTGTGGTGTGTGGTGTGTGGTGTGTGGTGTGGTGGTGTGGTGGTGTGGTGGTGTGGTGGTGATACGATGACAGATACCTATCACCGCTTCATTATTGTTTAGTCTTTCTGCACATTTCTGAAAACTTTACTGGTGTTGCCATAAGGATATTTTTTTTTTACAAGGGTACAAAACAACAATAGCATGGTCTGAGACATGTTAAAGGGAGACCGCCGATTGGCTGGGCAGGGATTGTAACCCTCAGATGGCATGACCAATCACCGCGTTCTGCAGTCGTGTGATATTTTGGCCTGGAAAACTGCATAGATCTCATTTATGATGCAAATTTGAGCTGAAAGACTATAAGAACAGTGATGTGCAGCTCTTTTTGATCTTCTGCTCTTTAGTACTTAGTGTTTTAGGTTTGAGGAAACAGGTCCATTGCCATTCATTTCTACTGACCTTCCCTTTGAAAACTGGGATAATAAGGGCCTTGATCCAGTCTCACAAGAACACAAGAAAATAAGGAAGCTACAAGAAGCCATGAGACCTACACGAGGTAGTTCCTGTTACTAAACACTACCTACATCCACCTTTCATGCATCCCCATCCATGAATTTACCCCCTCAGAAATACGTACCGCGTGGTCAAAGGCCGTGGCATTGATCACCATAAAGTTCTTGAGGTTGCACTTGTAGGGGACGTAGTTACCATGCCAGGCCACCACGTCAAAGGGAGAGTGGTGGCCTGGCATGGTAACCTCTCCTGGTACTTTGTCCTCTTCCCATACTAACCTATCTACCCTGAGCATCCATTCAGTTCTCTTTATGATTAGCAAAGCTCCTGTCACAATGACAAAATGGTGTACAAACCTGCACTCTGGGATTAACTCCATCATCCATTACATGCAACAGTCCTGGAACAACACCTTCATGGAACTTCTTCTGGAACACAGGTGCAAAATCTGTGGCCATCTGACCAATTGCATTGCAAGCAGCATAACGAACTCTTGGATGAGGATCTTGTAGAAATCCTATGACAGCTTCAACAATCTGTAAATATGAAATAAGGATTTATAGCTTCTTGAAGTTCTGTAATCACAACACAATCATGTGCTCTAATGCCCAATGAATAGTACACGCTCCCAAGGCACAGGCAGCTGTATAGTGTACAGATTCACACTCACATAGAACCATAATTATTTACCATGTCCAAATAACCAGCTACTTCACTACCAACAGATTTTTGCAATAAATTATATTTCAAATACACTAGAATTTGATATCCCTGTCATGAGGTTACAGCAATACAAGTGAAACTAGGCCGTACTTTGGCTACGGCTGCCTCATCATCATCTTCCTGTTTAAAGCTAGATTTTCCCATACAGTAAACCCTTAATAAATTGGAATTTGTTTAGTCAAAATGACAGATAAGTCATAATAGGTAAAGACGGGGGCCTACGCTATGCTGTGCGTGGCCTCGGTGCTCATCTCCGTCGCATTAGCCTTTGAGCTTGTGGTGGGTGACAACCCACTACCCCGGGACACAGGGCTAGTGTGACATACGGGTTACCACAGTTACCTCCACCAGGTTTCCTCAGGTACCCATTTATCAACCCCGAAAGGGAGGATGAACAACTTTAGGACTGGCTGCCGACTTGCCCTGGCTCGGATTCGAACCAGGACCCGCAGATTAATAGCTAGGCGCACTAGCCACTACACCACGGAGGCCACAACGGAGGATAAGTCATAATGGCTAGCATAATATTCATACAAAAAATCATTTAAAATTGGGACCTTCAGGACTGCAACAACTACTGCAGTATTACACTGCTTTGGTGTGCCAAGCAAGGTGCTTGCCCATCTATTGCTGACACGGATCTGCAGTCATCTGCTGAAGCATCAGAGAACTGAGGAGTCTGGGTTCACGCCTGGTAAGTCAACAACTGGCCGTATCCTCCCACTTTGTGTCCTGGTGGAACGTTGACGTGAGTTTCGACGGAGGATGCTTGCAGCCTATATTGATCTCAAGAAGGCGCGCATCGTGATTGATTGATTTAATGCCAAAAAAGGGTAATGTGCCAGACATCAGAGGTCATATGGCACTATGGCAAAGCATATAAAGGGTCAGGGTTAAAGAATAATAGTGAAACGATGAGGGAAGGGGAAAGAGCGGAATGTTACAGCAGGATGGTTAGATCAGATGTAGGATGTGGATTTATTGGAGGAAGGAGGTTAAATTTTCCAAGAAGAAGGAGGGGGATTCCGGAAGAATGTCCGCAAGACAGGGAGGTCGGGAAAGGGAGGTCAAATGAGGGAAGGAACTGGAACGGGCAGGAGTAAGATGGGGGCAGGATATTAGGACATGTTGGACAGTGAGAGGAACTTGACAGGGTGTGCAGAGGGTTGGGGAGGAGCTTGACATGAGATAGGAGTGTGTGAGGTTGGTATGGCCTATGCGTAAGCGTGCGAGAGCAGTCTCCCAACGTCTATTAGAGTGTAAGTAAGTTTAAGTAAGGATTTGACCATGGAGAGATAGAGGGTTTGATCAGGCGAAGTTTATTGGTAGAGAAAGTGGTCCAGGAGGATTGCCAGCGGTCGAATAGGAAAGATTTAAAGGAAGGGTAGTAGTCGGAGGCTGGCAAGTTTGAGAAACGGGGACATTGGGGCATAGTGGCCAAGCGCGCCAAAGAATCAACGCGTTCGTTGCCCGAGATACCCACGTGACTCGGTACCCAGCAGAAGCAAATTGTTTTGTGGCGTATGGATAGTCGGAATAACCAGTCTTGGATCTCCCGAACAAGAGGGTGAAGTGAGCAAAGGGATTGTATAAGAGAAAGGGAATTGCGGGAATCAGTGAAGAGAGTGAAGGAACAGGATGGGTAGAAAAGTATGCGTTTCAAGGTGAAGAGGATGGCGTACAATTCCGTTGTAAGAACAGTGGATTCTGTAGGTAGTTGGAATTTATGGTGAAGAGAGGGGAAGAGGACAGCAAAGCCAGAACCAGAGTGGGATTTAGAACCGTCAGTGTAGACGTGGGTGCTAGAGGAATGAGTGGAAAGGTGTTCAAGAAAGTGAGAGCGGAGGACAATAGGAGGAATGGTAGACTTGGGAGAGGTAGTGGGGACAGAAGAACAGATATGGGGGGGAAGGTATAAGCCATGGAGGGAAGGAATGAACGTAGAAAGGGAGAAGATTAAGAGTAGGAAAGGAGGAGTGGGAGAGAAGGGTGCGCATGCGAACAGGGAAGGGCGGTGGCAAACGAGGGGAGGAGGTGATCACTGTGAGGAGATTGGGGGACTGCAATCTTAGAAGTAGTAAATTGATGAAGGCGAGCATAGCACCGAAGTGATAGGAGGGCTCGACGGTGAGAGGGACGGGAGGCCCGACTCAGCATAGAGGCTCTCAACAGGGGAGGAGCGAAAGGCACCTAGAGCCAGACGGAGGCCTAGGTGGTGAACAGGGTCCAGGAGGCTGAGGAGGGAGGCAGAGGCAGAGGAATAAATATGACATCCATAGTCAAGAGTGGAGAGGACCAGGACAGTGTGGAGATGGAGGAGGGTCTTGCGGTCAGCACCCCAAGACACACATGAGATAGCTTGTAGGAGGCGGAGGCGACTAAGGGCATTTACTTTTAGGGATAGGATATGTGCCTTCCAGGTAAGGCGAGAGTCAAAAGTGAGGCCAAGGAATTTTCCACAGGAGCAATACTCGAGAGGTATTTCATATAGAGAAAGTGGAGGTGGGAGTGGTACACGCGAGCGAGAGAAAAGGATGGAGAAGGATTTTGTGGGAGACGAAAGCCATGATTAGTAGCCCAGGAAGAAGCAGCGGAAATTGCAGATTGGAGGAGACAGCGGAGGGGTGCCAGGGAAGGGCCGTAAGCGTAGATGGCTAGGTCATCCACGTAGGGAGGACCGGACGCCAGGTGGTAAGGTGGAGACTAGTCCATTTACTGCAATGAGGAACAAGGAAGTGCTGAGGACACTTCCTTGGGGGACACCTTCATATTGTGGGAAGGACGAAGAAGTGAAGGAAGATACTTTGACTCTGAAGGAGCGATTACATAGAAAGAAAGATCCCCATGTTACCAGCTATGCCGAAAGTGGTTAGCTGGTGGAGGATATGATGTCGCCAGGCGGTATCATAAGCTTTCTCTAAATCAAAGAAAACAGCAAGGACTGATTTGTGACGGGCAAAGGCTGTGGTAATGTATGTTTCCAGGTGGGCTAAGGGGTCAGCTGTGCTTCGGCCATGTCGGTAGCCAAACTTGAGAAGGGGAGAGAAGACTTTTGGATTCCAGGAACCACATAAGACGGAGATTGATCATGCGTTCCAGTACCTTGCATAGGCACCTAGTAAGGGCAATGGGGCGGTAATCTTGGGGGAGGGTACCGGAGACAATCCGGCGTGGAAGAGGCCAAGGGGGTGCCCACAAGACTAGTGGTAGGGGCAAGTTGATGTTTTCTGCCGAGAGTTGCTTGGTATGGGAAGGGGGCCTGCACGGGGACTTATACGTAGTGATCCCCGGGAGTGGCGTCGTAAGGTGGGCGAGGAGACGGAACCCCTATTGATGATGATGACATTAGACCTTTGGCTCTTTCCATTCGCCTGTCCAGATTTTCTTTAGCGAAAGTGATTCCACTGGCGGATTTTTTGAAAAGCTTGGGAGGGAAGGTTGGGCACGGCCAAGTAGCAAGATGACCTGGAGTAGCCATTAACGCATATATATATATATATATATGAAGAAAATATATATATGTATATATATATGCCTGCACTGTACAAGTCAACATCATCATCTTTCCGTTTAACGTCAGATTTTCCCATAATGTCTTATAAAGTTAGTCGATGATATGCTTCGAACAATCTCTATCCATTGCCCTCACCAATACCTCTCCCTCACCAACGTATTCCACCAAAGGAATCCCTGATATGATTAAGGAAATGGCCAGGTCTGCCACATCCGTCACACCAATGATTTGATTTGATTTCAAGACTAAAGGCACTGCAATCACAGCAATGCAAACAAAGCTCCATTGTAATGAAATTGACATTATGGATTTGTGCAGCTGCAAAACACCTTGGAGTGCGATTTTCAAACTAGTTCCACAAAGATGCCTGGTGATATCTAACATGAAGAATATAACCCACTACAAATTGTCATACATTGAACCCTAGTAAAAAATTATATGCACTTTTATACAGAGAAATTATTATTAGCATCTTAATGATAACACAAGGAGAAACCACACGAACAGAGCAACTAGCCGACTTATCTCAGTGACAGTGGGATACACACACCGCCTCCATAACAACGAGACCCCCATCTACCCCACCCTGCCCGTCCCCCTTGGCACCTCACCTCCCTCTTGCTGCGGTAGACTGAGTTGCCATTTGTGCCAATAAATAAATTCGGAGTGCGAGTATGTGGAAGTACAGAGTAGCAGAATAAAAATACTTGAAGGCATTGAACAAAACAAGGTTTGCTTTGCCACAATCAGAAATTGAAGATGTGGTTCTGATACCTGTCCCGCAGTTTATGGGCTAAAGGTAATTTTAATGTCTTCTGTTCTGTACATAGGCACAAAACAAACTTTCTGCCAATTCTATATTCAACGACCAACAACAACAACAAAAATATTCTCAAGTTCTTGATACAAATAGGCTGGCTCAACAGGTTTATGTAACACCACCATTGCCTATCATGTCAAATACCTGCAAAATGAGTGCCATTGTCAATGAAACAACTCTAGTCTGGAAGCTTTAGCTAAATACTTCCATGTACTAACCTGGGGCAACATGACTTCCATCTGCTTGTGGCATCCCTCTCCTACAGCTGATATGGCCATCAGAGCAGCATGGCGACACTTCCAATTATCGCTCTGCAGCATCTGTGACAGTGTTGCATTGATGTGAGGCAGCACGGTCTTGCCTCCCAAGCCACATGCAAGGCGATCTAAGGAAGACTCAGCCACTACAGAGTTGCTGTCATTATCCTCTTCAGCTTGTTCATCACTGACACTCCACTCCTGAAAAAAATAGCAGATGTTTTCACACCTAAGGAAGCACTGAATCGGGTATGGTTACTCATGAAAGGTGTCCAGGAGAGGATGGAGTGGCTTGCTTATATTGGTGGACAACATACTGCTGACAGGTTCGTTATAAGTCAGCTGAGATAAAATCACGGCTAGAGCGTGACTGGAAAATTAATAAAGGGATGAATGTTAATCTAACAGTATTTTTTCTAGATACCAAAGGCCAATGAGCAATATGCATTCAAATGCACTTAGCCCTCTCAGGACCTCTACCACATCTTCACCCTAAAGGGAGTTCTATATATAGAATAACACATGGTTAGGTGGTACTCATGGTTACCTCTTCATCTTCAAGGTCAGTCATCATATTCAGCATCAGAGGTATGAGGGAGGTCATATACTTGGCACCAGCCTTGCGAACCATTGCAGGGGCAGTTTCTGCAAGTGTCACTACCACTTCTAGCAAGAGATGTTTCCATGAATCGCCAACATTTGGGTCCTGCAGTGCCTGAAGCCAAAAAAAGAAAAGAACAAAAGTCAAGCCCAAAGAATGCAGAATTCATATTTTTTTCAAGTATCCCTATGCCAGGTCTGCATTTCATATGATGAGGAAATATAGTTCATGACAAAAAATATTTGATTGATTGATTGAATGCCTAAAAAGGTGAATGTGCCAGCCATCAGAGGTCATATGGCACTATGGCAAAGCATATAAAGGGTCAGGGTTAAAGAATAATAGTGAAACGATGAGGGAAGGGGAAAGAACGGAATGTTACAGCAGGATGGTTAGATCAGATGTAGGATGTGGATGTGTTGGAGGAAGGAGGTTACATTGTCCAGGGAGAAGGAGGGGGATTCCGGGAGAATGTCCGCAAGACAGAAATATTTGAACAGCCTTTTATGGCTGTTCAAATATTTTTTGTCATGAACTACTTTTCCTATGCAAAGTAATGTGCCTAACTACTCATTCTATGAGACGTTTTGGACCCCAGGAACTGCAGCATCATTCATGTCTACATGATTCTTAAATCAGGATTCTTGAAAGAAAGACAAAGGTCAAGAATCAAAGCAGTTGAAATGAATTATTTGAGAAGTGCCTGTGGTGTGAGAAGAATATAGTGCCTGTGGTGTGAGAAGAATATATAGTGCCTGTGGTGTGAGAAGAATATAGAGTGCCTGTGGTGTGAGAAGAATATAGTGCCTGTGGTGTGAGAAGAATATATAGTGCCTGTGGTGTGAGAAGAATATATAGTGCCTGTGGTATGAGAAGAATATATAGTGCCTGTGGTGTGAGAAGAATATATAGTGCCTGTGGTATGAGAAGAATATATAGTGCCTGTGGTGTGAGAAGAATATATAGTGCCTGTGGTGTGAGAAGAATATATAGTGCCTGTGGTGTGAGAAGAATATATAGTGCCTGTGGTGTTAGAAGAATATATAGTGCCTGTGGTGTGAGAAGAATATAGTGCCTGTGGTATGAGAAGAATATATAGTGCCTGTGGTGTTAGAAGAATATATAGTGCCTGTGGTGTTAGAAGAATATATAGTGCCTGTGGTGTGAGAAGAATATATAGTGCCTGTGGTATGAGAAGAATATATAGTGCCTGTGGTGTTAGAAGAATATATAGTGCCTGTGGTGTTAGAAGAATATATAGTGCCTGTGTGTGAGAAGAAATATATAGTGCCTGTGGTGTGAGAAGAATATAGTGCCTGTGGTGTGAGAAGAAATATAGTGCCTGTGGTGTTAGAAGAATATATAGTGCCTGTGGTGTGAGAAGAATATAGTGCCTGTGGTGTGAGAAGAATATAGTGCCTGTGGTGTGAGAAGAATATATAGTGCCTGTGGTGTGAGAAGAATATAGTGCCTGTGGTGTGAGAAGAATATATAGTGCCTGTGGTGTGAGAAGAATATATAGTGCCTGTGGTGTGAGAAGAATATATAGTGCCTGTGGTGTGAGAAGAATATATAGTGCCTGTGGTGTTAGAAGAATATATAGTGCCTGTGGTGTGAGAAGAATATAGTGCCTGGTTGGTGTGAGAAAGATATATAGTGCCTGTGGTGTGAGAAGAATATAGTGCCTGTGGTATGAGAAGATATATAGTGCCTGTGGTGGGGAGAAGATATATAGTGCCTGTGGTGTGAGAAGAATATAGTGCCTGTGGTGTGAGAAGAATATATGTGCCTGTGGTGTTAGAAGAATATATAGTGCCTGTGGTGTGAGAAGAATATAGTGCCTGTGGTGTGAGAAGAATATATAGTGCCTGTGGTGTTAGAAGAATATAGTGCCTGTGGTGTGAGAAGAATATAGTGCCTGTGGTGTGAGAAGAATATATAGTGCCTGTGGTGTGAGAAGAATATATAGTGAAAGTAATGAAAGTGTGTATAACATGTTTGGTATGTCAGGCAAAGGGGGAGGGATGAAATGTGCAGGTTGAAATTAATGAACCACATTTAAAATTCCAAAACAGTTCTAGTTTTTACCTTAATTGCTAGTTGCAAAATAGTTTCAACTTGTGGTCGAAGGAATTTTGGACAGCTTTCTGCTAAATCTACCAAGCATTTCAAAAGACCATCATCATCACCAACTTCTATACTTGCTGCTATGATCTGAAAAAGAGATTGTTTACATCATATAATGTGCAATTTCAAAGTACTTCCTACAATAAATCAAAACAATCAGTTATAATATATATATATATATATATATATATATATATATATATATATTATATATATATATATATATATATATATATATATATATATATATATATATATATATATATATATATATATAATAGTATATTGTCTTACTTAATTCCTTGACACTTACAATACTTATACATTACTTAAAACTGCTCGACCACGTTTATCCACTACCACCTTAGATGTGTACCTCTGGGCAGTGAAGCAAGTAACACCTGCCTCTCACGAGAGGCATCCTTGGCAATCACCCCTACAGGTCATTAACTCTGTATGTTACTTGGGGTGACCCCAGTTACCTATTAATAACAAGATAGAAAAGGGTAACACAATCAAGCATTGCATTCCTCGCTCATGGAGCGTACGATTCATCTTTTAAGGTGCAGGGAAAGCAAATTCATTTTTTTAGGTGGATAAGCAAAGAAATATAGAGACAAGTGGCTAGCTAAACTGCCATCAAGTAATAAAGGTTTACCTACATTAACATAGAACCTACTTCTCAAAATAACAATGGTGATGACAATAACTCCATTCCAAACCTTCATTACTCTCACTCACCATCCACTCAAACTATGCAACAGGAATCTCCAAACATAAGAAGTTATTAAAGCGACCTTAACATCTTATAAAGAAAAAACATCAATCAAGAACAAATCAGTACCTGTAGAAATGGAGTTAAGAGGTCAGCAAAATTCCTTTGTATGTTTGGCTCGTTATCATGTAGGAGGATAAAGGCTGCTGTGGCTTTAACAGCAAGTGCTTGGACTGGAGGGTTTGCAGAGTCTGCCAGTGACGATGTTAACATGGCTTTGATCATTCCAAGGTGCTGCTGCTGTTGATTTCCAAAAACTCCTGGTACCAAACTGTTGAAAAAACAAAATCTTATGGTTTGCATTATCTTCCAGCAAAGAACTTTCTCCAATATGTGCTTTCACAATGCTGATGCATACTAAAAATGTCCTTAATAATGAAAATATGTATTATATATGCATATATCATTGTATATATAAGCTTACATGGGAGTCTTCCCTGCAACAGTAATGAAAAAACAATAAATTTGTCATCTTCACCTAAATATGGCAAAAATATCATCTTTTTATTGACAAGAGGCAATAATATCAATAAAAATAAATATACTAAAACAAATAGGCATATAAATACAGGCATTCCAAAAATTACATACATTCAAATTACATACAAAACTGTCAATAGAAATTGTAGTTTTCTCAGATATTTAATGACCCAAACATGTTTCAAGAAACATTAAAGTAAAGCCAGTGGTAATGGCGATAGCTTCCTACACATGCTACTCCTTAACTCTACCTTCAATTGTGAGTGCATCGGAGGACACGGGGATGGCATGAGCTTCTAATAATCACAAACGCCACTATAAAAATCCTGCCTGCGCCTTCCTTCCAATTCCATTAGTTAATTCACTCAGCTTTAAGTGAAAGTTAGTCCACTTAATAAAAAAACATAATTCTAGCACACTTGTGCTGCTTTGCACTTTCTTCCATCGTGATTATCCTGTTACTGTCTTTTTCTTTCCCTAGGAAGAAAGTACATACACCAGCATACATTTATTCCTCATTCATTCTGCTGTATCAATGCGAGTTGGTGTAGTGTGAAGCCTACCTGAACAGGGTTAAAGCCACTTCTTTGTGGGTTATGGTGGGTGAACATGCACTCTCAAACAGGAACTGCAGAAATTCAGGCCACTTGTTGTTGCCTTCATCATCAATCATGTTGTGTGCTAGTTCGCCAATAATATCACACAGTTTTTTCCTCATGCTTGAATCTTCCTCCTGCTGGACTGATGTAAGAAGCTGTTCCCGGACTTGATTCTGAGAATCTGGAGGTAACTGTAAGGTAAAACAAGGTTTATCATCATCATCAGTAACACCAGACAAAAGATTTTCAAAGCCACCCAAGAATAATTTGATATGAAAGTGAGATGGCATGGAGTGTAAATGTAGCAGTTTTTTTACTGTGTGCAAATATGGAGAAAGTGTTTAGTGGATGAAATGACAAAGAATGCATTTATGGATGGTACGGAAAGTTATCTTTGTGATGGACACCTTGATAAAGCCTGTAATAGAGAATTAAAAGCAAGGGATTAATGATGTGGATTAACCTATAAATGGTATGAAGTCACAACTAGTGTTGACAAGCAGATCTGCTAAAATGATGCATGAAAATAAGGCGAGACAAGAAAGGATCATAGGAGTGTCCGGTGGCAGAATAAAGACTTGACCAAAACACAGTTTTGAGATCATGTAGGTCAAAGTTCAGTAGTTTGTATGACCATGTTGATTTTCGAAACCAATGTATTGTTTGATACTAGTAAATTTGTATTCCTTAGGTCAGTCATTTCTTGCAATAAGATTGATAAGACAATTGAATTTTTTTTCCTCCGACCCCTCCACCCTGACCTCCCCGTAGTACTTGGTATTATATAGCAAATATTGAAAAATAGCTATTTTTTTGCATGCAAAATAAAGCTTATATCGTAATGAATGCACTGATGTAAAAAGCATGGCAATAAATAATTCCGTGATTTTTGAAACTTTTTCAAAAAAATAGAGAAAAAAATTAGAAAAAATGGCATAATATGGCAGCCTAATCATTCTCTTTTATCAATAAACTTAATTCAAATTCAAAACATAATTAATGAAATATGCAAACTTTATGGTGCTAAACCCCAAAACAGAAGAAAAACCTCATCTTCAGGTCAGCCTCTCTTTACTCCTTGGCCACGACTTCCTTCCACTTAGACCCATGCCTTACCCACTTCCTCATAATCTTAACTTTCTCCCCCTCACTGTCTCAGTTACTTGAATGCATTATTGCACTATTATAGCACAAAAATCAAAATGATAACAAAGGACTTAGGCAGCGGCATCTGTTTAGAAGAGGGAGTAATGGCTGCCTGCGTGGGCGCAAGGAAGACAGCCTGTGATAGGGTGAACGCCAGGAAGACAGCCTGTGATAGGGTGAGCGGCAGATGTAAACACTCATATTTACAAGGCGCCTTGCTTGATGGCTTGTCATCTCACTCTTCTGACACAGAGAGCAGTCAGATAAGCAGTCTCGGCTGTCAAAGTCACATGACTGAGCTTTGTTTTGGAGGGGATTAAAGGGGTGAGATGCTTTACTTTTCCTCATACGTGGAAGGGTCGCTTATACAGGTTGAAGTTCCCAAACTCGGCAACACCCAAAACTCGGCTATGGTTCCGGATTTTCCAAAACACGGCAAAACACCCAAAACCCGGCGCGTAGTTGCCGGGTCGGCCGCTAGGTGCCACCACACTAGGCCACTTGGTTTCTTATCGGTGAAATATAGCTTTTTTCCTACATATTGAAGTATACAATCCTCTTTTTAGAATAATTTTGTCACCCTCACCACATTATAATGGACTCAGTGACCTAGTTTCGGGGTAGGGAGGGATTATCTAACTACCTTAATTTTTTTTATGTGATTTTCATGCTTTTTTCCCCCTAAATATATCTACGTTCTAAAAGTCGGAAAATTCCATTACTCGGCTCGGCGCTGTTCCCGAGGTTGCCGAGTTTGGGAACTTCAACCTGTACTGAGGAATTATCTGTAGATATCCCTTTCTGCCATCGAACACCTGTGTGGATCAGTTTAGCTTATTTACTGTCATGTGGCAAGTGAGTATGTAAGGTGGTGCATCCCTAGTGGTACATCATACTTCAAAGTATAATGGAGCACATGGAATGGATTGTGGCTAAACTTAGTGACTATGATAACTCGTGTCGAGTGTCTGTGTCGTGGTTGCATCTACGCACATCTTGCCAAGGTATGAGATATCAGATATAAATACACAGTAGACCCTCGATGACACGGACTCCTGTGTAACGGATTGTGGAAAATCTGTACAAAATCTAGGTCATTTCATGAAAAATATGCAGATAAAAAATGGAATAAATTTAAATATACAGTAAACCCTTCCTTTTATGGACCTCTGTGTAACATAATGCAATATAATACATATGCAATATAACATAAACCAGAGACTGCGTTGTTCCTCCCTGTCATCCATTCAACGTGGTAGGGCATTATCAGTGGTGGAGGGCGAGATATATAAATCATGTACCTGCTGCCTGCACTGACGACATGGAAGGAACACAGTGTTTATCTGATGTAAGAACATTAGGAGGTGAAGTTGAGACATCAGCTGTCTTTAGACAGCTGTCTGCTGGGCAAACACGGCGGCGGCAAAAGCCATGCGGTAGACTGACGCAGCTGGCTGATTCTTACCTCTGTCTATCTTAAGACTTTCCATGTGCCTAAAAGCTGGAGAATGCTAAATGCTAAAATGCTAAAATGCTCTCGTGCTGCACAAGTCAATGCCTAAATGGTTCCGATCCGCAGTTCAACAAAATGACAGGGGACAAATGAGGAGTGTTGCATATTTGTGTGTGATCAGCGGACTGCTCTGAACACGTGTGCTAACGGCAAGTCAAGGGAGGGTGTGCTGTTTGTGTTTTGGGCTTGAATGAAAAAAAAAAAAAGTGTCCCCTTGCTAATGGGTCTTAAAGTAATCGTCCAGACCATTTCATCATTCCTAATATAATGTAGTCAAAATATATAGCCATTATCGAGTCTATCCACAATATGTTGTCACTTTTTGCATCGTCAGCCATTTTTAAATAATCCACAATCAAAATCTTAAATTCCCCGAGCTTCCAAAACGCTCCGGACAACTAGCAGATGATGCACCAAGACTTGATGACGTCACAGAAGGGACACCCCGCTCCCACGGCAAGCCAGAAGCATGTGAACAGAAGACTATAAATAAAGTACTTGAAGAATTTTAGGTGTTTCTGATCATTTTCTTTGCAATATTGTATATACTACTTGCATCCTTTCTGGTGTAGCAAGCGGGTGAGCTGCAGTGATAGGGTTTTACATTTGTATAACCTTTGGATAAGCCGGACACCCTTCTCTCCCCTTTAGTCCGCTGTAACGAGGGTCTACTGTACACAAATACAAATATATATAAAAAAAAAAATCCACAAACATCAAATGATTAAACTATTACAAACTTAAAAGCCTTTAGTTTATCTTTCCCTCTCCCTAAACTCTCTCTCCTGATCCCATGAGTGTGTTATCTTTCCCTCTCCCTAAACTCTCTCTCCTGATCCCATGAGTGTGTTATCTTTCCCTCTCCCTAAACTCTCTCTCCTGATCCCATGAGTGTGTTATCTTTCCCTCTCCCTAAACTCTCTCTCCTGATCCCATGAGTGTGTTATCTTTCCCTCTCCCTAAACTCTCTCTTCTGATCCCATGAGTGTGTTATCTTTCCCTCTCCCTAAACACTCTCTTCTGATCCCATGAGTGTGTTATCTTTCCCTCTCCCTAAACTCTCTCTTCTGATCCCATGAGTGTGTTATCTTTCCCTCTCCCTAAACACTCTCTTCTGATCCCATGAGTGTGTTATCTTTCCCTCTCCCTAAACTCTCTTCTGATCCCATGAGTGTGTTATCTTTCCCTCTCCCTAAACTCTCTCTTCTGATCCCATGAGTGTGTTATCTTTCCCTCTCCCTAAACTCTCTCTTCTGATCCCATGAGTGTGTTATCTTTCCCTCTCCCTAAACACTCTCTTCTGATCCCATGAGTGTGTTATCTTTCCCTCTCCCTAACACTCTCTTCTGATCCCATGAGTGTGTTATCTTTCCCTCTCCCTAAACTCTCTTCTGATCCCATGAGTGTGTTATCTTTCCCTCTCCCTAAACTCTCTCTCCTGATCCCATGAGTGTGTTATCTTTCCCTCTCCCTAAACTCTCTCTTCTGATCCCATGAGTGTGTTATCTTTCCCTCTCCCTAAACACTCTCTTCTGATCCCATGAGTGTGTTATCTTTCCCTCTCCCTAAACTCTCTTCTGATCCCATGAGTGTGTTATCTTTCCCTCTCCCTAAACTCTCTTCTGATCCCATGAGTGTGTTATCTTTCCCTCTCCCTAAACTCTCTCTCCTGATCCCATGAGTGTGTTATCTTTCCCTCTCCCTAAACTCTCTCTCCTGATCCCATGAGGGTGTTATCTTTCCCTCTCCCTAAACTCTCTCTTCTGATCCCATGAGTGTGTTATCTTTCCCTCTCCCTAAACTCTCTTCTGATCCCATGAGTGTGTTATCTTTCCCTCTCCCTAAACTCTCTCTTCTGATCCCATGAGTGTGTTATCTTTCCCTCTCCCTAAACTCTCTCTCCTGATCCCATGAGGGTGTTATCTTTCCCTCTCCCTAAACTCTCTCTTCTGATCCTATGAGTGTGTTATCTTTCCCTCTCCCTAAACTCTCTCTCCTGATCCCATGAGGGTGTGTTCACTGCCTACCTTTGGAAACACCTCATCAAAGCTTGTTGTGAGGAGCCGCCGCAGCAGCACGGCAGCCATGGTTCGTGCATCTTCGCTCACAGATTTGTTGACTACGTTAGTCAAGAGGAGCTGGAACTTTGTCTCCGTGGCGATTTGATCATAAGTGGTCTGTGGAAGAAAACAAGACAAAGTCAATCACAAAACAAAGGAGCTCTACAATTGCTGCAGTGATCAGAAGGTCTGGAAAGAAGCCAGATTCACCTGCTGACTTAAATTTACACAAAGAACTCTGTATGCTAGGAAAAAATCTTAACGTCATTAATGTCCTCTCAAACCCACAAAAGAAATATCAGGAATTTTTTTTGTCACCATCAATCAGCATAAAGCAAGAAATGTGTATATTTGTCATAAAACATTGTCAGTTTTGGAATGTATTATCTATTGAAGGCAGCCATCACGGAGAAGATTCAGACGATCACCCAGGAGGAATGGGCACCTCAGAGGGAGCAGAGTGATGCCAGGCTCTGATAACGCTCTCAAAGGAAATAGTGATCATGTTTTGGGAAGCTGATGGGATGGCAAGGGTGGTGATGGTGATGGTGGTGATAATGGCTGGGGTACTCGTGATGGTGATGGTGGTGGGTGATCTGATAGTGGTGGTGATGGTGTTTGTATCATGGTAGAGGTGGAGTTAAGGGTGATGATAGTTCTAGTGGTGGTAGTTAAAGTAATTAGAGTGATTATATGGGTTAGAGGTGGAGGTAAAGGTGGTGATAAAAAGTTATAGTGGTGGTAATTATAGTTATTATAGTGGTTATGTGGGCGTGTCTAGGTGGGATTAATGTGGATTACTGAGTTTTGTACACGTTATCAACAACTTTGCACAGCGCGTCCAACAATGCCTTGGAGTGCACGGCAGACCTCTGGAGCATGTCCTCTAGGGCTTCTCCGGACATTTGTGGTTCACGTTGGAGGCTAAATGGTTGCTGAGTGACATGAGGATAAAATTACGTTGCCATAGTCTCCTTGAGTTGAATTTGAATAGACAAAGACAGTTCTCTCTCTCTCTCTCTCGTAAATAGACATTATACGGTTCCCAAAATGTTATTCGTTGACCTTTCAATAAATGTAATCACCTCTATCATTTGTGGTCCTCGATTTGTGCCCGATCGTTTCGTTTCAACAATTGTGAAACACCCTGTATGGAATCAAGTCACATCCCTAAATATATGATTAAGTTGAGGGCACCATGAAACACATAGGATAAATTAATTTGTGATAACCATAATGTCCCAAGAAATAGTATTAACTGCTATATACCTCCAATTCTGCACCGTGGAGTGGCCTAAGAACACCCACATGCCCTGCCCATCAACTCTACCTTCGATTGCGAGTGCATCGGAGGACACAGGGGGGCGGCATGAGCCTCTAATCACAGGCGTCACTATAAGAATCCTGCCTGCGCCACCACGGGCGAGGACCAACCATCACAGCCCTCAAGTGAACCTCCAGAGCCTACCATCCGAGCGAAAAAAAAAAAAAAAAAAAAAAAAAAAAAAAAAAAAAAAAAAAAAAAAAAAAATTCAGGCCAGACCTTGATGACTATAGTTTTGTGTAGTAGTACAATGACAGTGCTGTTCATGTGATAGTAATATTATGTATTCATAGCAATACAGTTATGCAAGTAAAAGGAGTCTAAGAAATGGTAACAATAAACTTTTTCATGATAAACCTCTTCCATTTCCCTAAGAATGACCAAATTCCTGGCACTGCATACAAAAGTATTGGTGATTGATGACTAGATTGTATAGTAGAGGGTACATTTGTAGTAATAGTAGTATAATGGATTAAAATGAGTCAATATTAACAGGATCCTGGTAATGAACCTCATATCTGTTTCAGGCATTCCTGCGACAACACCCAAATCTCCTTCATCAAATGGGGAGGCTAGCGGCTAGCCTTCACTGAGTGGTGACCAGAGACATTAATACATGACTTAATTGACCAGCACGGCTTTCACCAGGCTGTGCTTGAGCTTCTTGAAAATGTGGACCCAAGAGTGCCAAAAACTGAAGATGGAAGACGTATGAATCTTTGTTTTATATAAATTGCACATGAATAACATTCTTATCACTTCTTGCATTTCATAGCTTGTTTCTACTTAGGGAGTTATCTTACTTACAAGGTGTAACATAATCTGGTAAACAAGGGAGAGCATCACTTTCTGGGTGTTCTTGAAGAGCCTTGACTGGAAACGGGAAGTAAAACTGATAAATCAACAAGTTGATATATTAATGTTGAGATCAGAATCCGAATTTGGCGCTTCAAATTCACTTTTGGCGAGACGAGCGCTAATATCTTAAATGAAAACTTAAACACGCTCTTTGATTCACTATTCATTTTAACAATACTACTCAGTCCCAGCGAAAATTCCATCACCATATTTCTGCCTCCCTTCCATCATCTCCTTCCAACTGTTTATTCCTATTTCACGTTTCACTACTGTTATCATCTCCTTCACTACTGTTATCATCTCCGTTCTTTCCCTGTTCTGTCTGTAGTGGGCTGCGGACGGCAGACTGAACAGAGTGGGCAGGTTAAAGGTGGTGACGGTGGGAGTGATGAGCTGATTGCATAGAAGTTGACGATGGGAGTGAGAAGCGAGGACAATGGGACAGGAAAACAGGAAACACGCTGCTATGGCTACATGCCCCAAGGACTCTACTCGTCCTGCACAGTCTGTACTCCTGTAACCAGGCAGTCAGACTCCAGCCTATCGGTTAGAACAGTTACTGCTGTGTAGGAAGTGCACTGTATTACATTCCTCATGGGGGAATTTTCTGACTATTATTTTTTCCCCTGTCATCCTTCTAGGTAGTATGTTTATAACTTTATTTGACCTGGCTGCTTGGAAATGAAGTGCTTCAAGGAATGCTATTAATTAATCCAGGGGCCTCGTTTGGTGGGGGGACAGAGTACCTATCATTTGCCAGGGAAGGGTCCTCAATCCCCCGAATGTTATTCTGGCTAGAGGTATCTGAAAGGATATATGAAGGTCCAGAGAAAAAAAGCCCACTTATAAGGGCGGGAAAGGACTAGAATTTTACCGAATGATGCAGTGTTTGCAAGGTGTTTTAGTGGATAGCAATGCTCTTTAGAGTTCTGTCCAGACCTCTTTCATTCCTTATTTATGTTGATGATATTTGCAATGTGGTGAACTGTATGATGTGAAAATTATGCTAAGGTGTGAAGGCAAAGTACATCACACACAGATTGTAAGGAATCACATGATTTTTATGATAATTCATGAATAGCCATATATATTGCTACTGAAATAAAACATTGGAGTTTAAAGTAGAATGCTGGTGGAATTGATAGCAAAGCCAAGACACACTGAAGGACTGAGGACATAAGGGGCGCCAGACACTGATAAGGCTCACAAGTGTTTAATTAAGCTATAAAAAACTGATATTTTCCAAGTAGGTAACATTCTGAAGCTGTCAAATAAGCAAATAACATACTACACCGTGGTACTAATACATCTATAAGTATCAACATGAACAGTTTTACCTAGAGAGAGAGAGAGAGAGAGAGAGAGAGAGAGAGAGAGAGAGAGAGAGAGAGAGAGAGAGAAGAGAAAGAGAGAAGAGAAGAGAGAGAGAGAGAGAGAGAGAGAGAGAAAGGAGAGAGAGGAGAGAGAGAGAAGAGAGAGAGAGAGAAGGAGAGAGAGAGGAGAGAAGAGAAGAGAGAGAGAGAGAGGAGAGAGAGAGAAGGAGAGAGAGAGAAAAGGAGAGAGAGAGAAAGGAGAGAGAAAGAGAGAGAAAGGAGAGATAAAGAGAGAGAGAGAGAGATAAAGAAGAGAAGGAGAGATAAAGAAGAAAGGAGATAGAGAAGGAGAAGAGAGAGATAAAGAAGAAAGGAGAGATAAAGAAGAAAGGAGATAAAGAAGAAAGGAGAGATAAAGAAGAAAGGAGAGATAAAGAAGAAAGGAGAGATAAAGAAGAAAGGAGAGATAAAGAAGAAAGGAGAGATAAAGAAGAAAGGAGAGATAAAGAAGAAAGAGAAAGAGAAAGGAGAATGAGAGAAAGAAAGAGAGAAAGAAAGAAGAAAGAGAGAAAGAAGAAAGAGAAAGAGAAAGAGAGAAAGAGAAAGAGAGAAAGAAAGACGAGAGAAAGAAGAGAGAAAGAAGAGAGAAAGAGAAAGAAAAACATAGAAACACTTAGATTTTTGTGTGCGTTTGATTTCTGTTTGACACCAAGGACACCTAAACAGTCACAACAAGGGAAACACAGTCGGCATAAATTACCTTTCAGAATACCTCACGCAAGGAAAGAGAAAGGTTAGGAAAGCAAACACTGGAATGAAGGGCAAGAAGTGACCTTATTGAGGCATCTAAGATTCATGCTGGGAAAGGGTAAACTAATTCCTTTGTCCTCCCCAGAACTATCTTCACAAAGAACAGCTTAAAGTACCATCAGTAATGCCGCCAAGGATTCGGCAACTTTCATTTCATTTTTTGTAGCCAGTATCAATGACGAACTGTCACACCACAAAACACAAGTAAAACCATCAAACTTATGACAAACCAGTTGACGCCTCTTAGTTATGGGTGTATAATTGGCTACGTTGGCTAGAATCCTTCAGCCATATGTACTGCTTATTCCTAATGGGCATGAGAGACAGCACTTGACAGCTGGTGCTCCCTACACTCATTATCATGCATTCATACTAATTCATGTCATGACCTACAATACATGAAGTCAACAAAACTAGCTTCACTAACAAACATACTTACCATATATTAATATATAGTGGCTCAAATTGGCCCCTTCTTGAGTATATTAACATCCCACTGTTCACAATACACTCCTCAATCATTTGCATAGGCCTGCAATGACCATCAATTATGCTGGCATGAGGAAAGATTGGATTTTTCTAATAATTTTAAAAGAAACATTTGTATTTTGCCATCTATTACCTGCATTATTACCTATGTGAAAAAATGGCCAGCTTATCAAGCTAAATGAAATTCTTCAGATGCGCCCCACCCCAGTTATGTCAGGACTCTCAGGGGTGTGGAGTAGTTTTAAAAATCTGACTCAGACTCCAGGAAATGCTAAGGTCTCTGCCCTACCTCTCTTCTGCAGTACAGTAGTAGACTTACTGCATTACATATTTTCAAGTGCATCCATAGTATTAGAACTAGAGCCAAATTTGCATTAAAAAGTGTCCGCGGCAGAGTCAAATTGAGGCGATGCAGGTCACAAGAGGAAGAAGAGTGAGGCGCACGTAAACCCTTGTCTCTCGCCTCCCTATAAACAACATGTCATATCTCCAAAGGGAAACGTAATGTATAAGTAATGTTTTGCGGCGGAAGCTCATTGATAGACTGTTTACTAGAAACCATACTCCCAATTGTGTGGGGAATTCTGTTCCTAGTATAAAATAAGGAAATACTTTGGAACTCATCCTTCCGGCTTTGACTGAAATGAACTACCGCACTGTATTGTATGCTTATTGTACTTCACATCTGTAAAGGTTCCAGCGTACGCTCAGCCTTGGTTAACCCACACGGCCGCTATGACATATGAGGTGCCTCAAAAAATTCTAAGTCCTTAGTACAGTTAGGTGTGGTTAGGTTAGTAACTTTGTGGTTAAGGTTTAGGTTAGGTATACTTTGTGGTTAAGGTTAGGTTAGGTTAGGTATACTTTGTGGTTAGGTTAGTAGTATATGGTTATAGGTTAGGTATACTTTGTGGTTAAGGTTAGTTAGGTTAGGTTAGAATTTTTAAAGTATAGTTACTTTGTGGTTTTTTAGGTAGATACCATAATGACTTATATTTTTGGAGCCACCAAAAAACCCCCCCCGTATTCCCGCCAGTTCCCCAGGCTTGTTGGCTATAGGGGGAAGAACAAAAAGATAGGGGTGAAGGACTTCTTCCAAAGTTTTACCTAAAATAATACCAAATTAAGTAACAATGCCTAGGAATGATAAAAGAAAAACTAGCATAGACCTAGAAAAAGAAGAAAGGTTAAAAGATGCCATAAAAAGTGTGAAAAACAAGCTATATTCTGTAAACAAAAGCAACACTTTTAAGGCACTTCAAATACAATGAGGATGACACAAGTGCTGCGAGTGAAGCCAGTGAACCAAAACGTGTGCCAAAAAGGTCATCCTTTCCGCCTCCTCAGAGAATGTGAAGAACACCTCACAGAAAGTTTGAACGTTGCAGTGGTACAGGTGGAAACAGAAACCAGAGGGGGTGACCTGGCATGTAGGAGACTGGGGTAGTAAGTTACTCTATAAAGCAAGAACAGGCACCTTGGAAGTCAACGGAAGGAGCAGGGAACTGGAGAACCAGAATTGTAACTGCAGGGTAGGAGAAAGAAACTGTAGAATATGTCATTGTGGAATGCAACAAGTATAGGAGTCAGAGGGAAAAGCTTATAGCGTCAATAGTAATAGTCCTAGGCAGAGAGGAGTGGGACAGGAGACTAGAGCAGAAAGACGGGGCCCTGTGTACGGTGTTAGGGCTGTATGGGGACAGAAAGGAAACTGAAAGTATTGTAAACCTCACCAAAGTGTTCCTAACGCAGTGTTGGGAGATCAGAACACAAAATAGACAATTAATTAGGATGATAATCAAAGGATTGAAAACTGATCAAAATGTCTTTCCCAGGTGAAATAAACAGGGGAAGAGTTAACAAGTCTTGTTAACGAAGGAGACGAAGTGGAGAGGACCTATGAAGCGATACTAAGCGACTAAGGTCACAAGAAGAAGAAGTGGCCATGGGCATGGTATGACATGTTGTTGAAGTTGTTTCAGGTTTTGTCTCCAGACCATCACAGATCCCTTCAGATATCTCTAAAACGTAACTGTAAAGTGGGGGAGATGCCCCTTTCAACCCCCCCTAGACCCCCAAAAATAATATTACTAACCTAACTTCACTATAACCTCCTAACGAGACCAAAGGCCGAGAGAGAACTAGAATTTTACCAGGTTAGGTTAGGGTAGTCATTATTTTTAGGGAGTCTCGCTAGGAGGTTATTAGTGAGGTTACATTAGTAATATTAACCCTATTATATTTTTGAGTGGTCCAAGGAGGTGGTTTAGGGGGGAGGGGGGGTGAAGGAGGCATCTCTTCCACACATTATGAATACGTTTTAGACTTTTAGAGGTATCTGAAGGGATCTGTGAAGGTCTGGAGGAAAACAAAAACCAATAAGGGCGGCAAAAGGACTAATTTACTGAAATCCAATTCAACTTCCTTGATCTAGGGAATTTTAACAACACCCCTAAATATCAACCTACCACCTACAAAAATATCAACCGAGTGGCGACCTAGACTAAGATCGCCAGCTAGTGTTTATGTTCTGAGTGTCCTCCCGCCGTCGTCGTCGCCGAAAAAAAAACGAGTAGCGAAATTTGAACCGTATATACTTGCAGATACAAAGCATAAAACAGGGTAGATTATAGTGATATAAACTATTGTGTAGCATCTTCAGTGGCACATACAAATCATTAATGGTGCTATAATTCCTAATATATGGCGCCTGGCGACTATAGTGTTATCTACGGTAGTTTCGTACACTCAGCTCAGAGTTGAACTTGATGACTTAGAGTTACGATTCGACACCAGGTATGTACGAAAAAACGAAAAATCAGTGTACGAAACAACTAACAAAACCTGGGTACGAAAAGCTAATGTACGAAACTCCCTGTAACCCTACAGACTTGCATGAGCCACTGAAGACATGTAGTAATGTACATAATATAAACTACTGTGTATAGTGATGTACATAATATAAACTACTGTGTATGTCTTTTAAGTGGCACATGCAAGTCTGTAGTGATGCTAAAATTCGTAGTATATGACGCATGGCGACATTAGTGCAGTGGCGAGTGACACGACTATAGTGTTAATGACGGTAGAAATGTACCCTTTATTCTTCCTTCCATCTATTACAAGTGGAATTGTCGCCGAAAATGTCTACGTCGGCGAGTGGTCCACTGTCGACAAGAGTTCTCGGTTGGTGTTTCGGCGACAGTTCCATAACGCCGACACCCTAGGCAGGCTTCTACGTATGTCACGAGACACGAGCTAACACTTAAACACATGTCACTACTATTTATGCGCGTCAAGGAAGCTCCCTGTATAGAAAGGGGAATGAAACGCCCGACACATGAACGGTGACCTGCACGATGAACCACCTGGCAGGCAATCTCCAGCCAGGGAAAACATGCACCACGTTGGATCCCTCAAGTAATGGACGTGACATAGATCACATCTATATCATAAAATTGCCTGTCACAACACTGTTTAAACAATGCATGGCAATTATCACATGGTTTATTTAACACTTTACCTCAGCCTGTTGTCGCACTTTGTTGTCTACGCTTAGTAATGCTGTTAAGAGTTGCTGGAATTGTTCCTGGTCCCCCGCCATCTTCGCCGCCGGACAACACACATATGATACGGTTCCAATAATTTTCCCTCAATCGCGCACTACATACTCGTGTTCATAAATAATTCTCACTATTAGATAACACACACCACAAAACAGCAGAACAATAGTGATATGAATAAATATTTTGGTCTATATCTACATAAGGTCCTGGGATGTTATAATACTTTACGTACCAATAATAAGTAATAAGCAGTGTTACGGTAGCTGGAATAAAAAAGAAAACAAGCATGCAAATTGGCAATTCAGTTTATATCTCAGGTTTTGTAATTATGGAATGAACTGTGCCGTAGGTAGCTATGCTCACTCATGATAATAAATGAGTTATGAAACTACGGGTACCTATCGCTACGTACACTACCTTAAAATTGCAACAACAAAACGCATAACCGAAATAAATTTTTATTTTGGATCATATCAGAGTTCTTGTAATAATATGATGGATTGTGACCTCGCAATATTGATATAATATAGATATGTTGGCTTCCTTTTAAAAGAACATTCTACAAAACTATAACTCAGTTTCCCGCGTTTTCGTTCAAAGAAAAGAATCCGAGACTGAAACTATCGTCCCCTTTGTTAAGCCTGGATCAGAACGATCATGGCTCCGAATTCGATTGTTATTGTTGTGTACCAGGGTTGTGGACTGTACGATAATTATCGTATTTGTACGATTAATTGACTATCCGTACGATGTACGATGCATGGTTGAGAATCGTACACGAAAATACGATAATTGACTCACAAATATAATTACATTATAAAGTACATTTCTCGCAAAAAAAAAAAAATACTACCATGTCAATTAGTAAGGATATAAGAGTGAGAAAAGAGGATTTTGTCTGATTGTCTTTGATGCTGGTTGCTGTTTTCCCATTAGAACCAAGATTTAAGGGTTACTTAGCGTTACTTCAAGACAAAGTAGAACTGACTCAGGGAACTATGTCTGCTTTTAGCCGCGCAGTGTACAGGCCGAATTCCATTCGTATTGGTACCACCGGCGCATGGGACGGGCATCGTATCGATGTACGACTAATAGCCACACTACGATGTAGTTGGAGTGGTTATATTACACGAAAGACAAAATTGGTCATAAATCATAATAATTATAAAGTCATACAAGAATGTCATGTCAAAAATAAGAATATCTATCATGTCAACTTCCGATCAGGAGTAATGTCCAGGTAAGATGAGGAAAGAGAGAGTTTATGCAAGTGACGTGTGGTCCTGTTCGTGGATGGGATGGGAATGTATGTTCCGCATTAGAACGAGTTGTTGAGAGGGTACAGCGACATTAACCTTAACCATGAAGGGTAAGAAAGATTCTAAAGGGAACATATAACGGTTCTTCCAGCCAAGTGTGTAAAGCCGTCACACCACCGAAACGGCTATGCCGCAAAAAGGCCGGGGTAGCGTTCGCCACCTAGAAGAGAAAAGACAACCGGCCGCCTCATGAAAATATACAGTACGCGTCGGACCACCGTGGTGAGTGGTGACAACATGAATCCGTTGTCCGAAAATAACTTGTTGGTGATGGTTGCATGTGCAGTGTATATAGCATGAAAATCCAGAATGAAAAAAGCAGTAAAATGAGAAGAGTTTGGGTGAATAACTGGCTGATTAGAAAAGAAGAATTTGCCCATACATCTATCTTGAATAAGCTTCAATTATAATAAAGTGACAGGTACAATTATTATTTAATAATATAGGCGTATTTTGTGCGTCCTCTTGGAAGTATAATTATATTTATTTAAGCTCCGCCCCTGCTTGCCATCACAAAATACGATTGTAGCGCTGCCAGACGCTTCTACAGACGGAGCCGAAGGAAAAGGTATCGTACATTCACTGGGAGAGCCAGACAGACCTCGCTCTCACAATACATATGGGGAGTTATAAGATTATTATATATGTTTCTGATGTTATATTGGTATCACTGTTTTATGTGACTGGCTTTATTAGTCGCCTGTTCCTTGGAAATCCTTCAATAGGGGTGACCATGATAGAAGTCTCCATTAAAAGAGTCAATTTAATTTTAATTACCATGCCATTTGCACCTGTCCATGCACGTCATTCTCACGTCTTCCTGTCCTCATTCACACCTTAACCCCTTCTCTCTCTCTCTTGCTATATCCTCCCATTTAACACAAGGGTTCGTCTTCTCACACTACCAGCATTTATTCTTCTCTTAATATCCTTTTTGTCATGCTTTTATCTCCTTTTTAACTTCTGTACGTCATTCTGTACAACATATTCTCCTTGGATTTCTTGAAGTCCTCGCTGGTGACCTTCCGTCGATCGAATTCCCTCAGCGCCATCAGATCCGCCTCCGTGCAGATGGTTAGGTTAGATTAGGTTAGGTAAGGGTTAGGTTGAATACATGTAAGATTACTTTGTGTGGGAATCACAATGAGGTAATTTCAAGAAAATCCTGTGGTTAGTTTCGGAGCTACAGCCATGCGTAGAGGGCAGCCAGCTGCCGAAATCGGTGAACGCATGGGGAATATGCTGCCAGGCTGTCAACACCTCACCTCGCCTCTCTGGAGGTGTTCGTATATCCATTATGTACATTTTTTGGGTGACATTCCTGTGTAAGTTATGACAAATGTACCAGTTACATTGCATTTTTAAAGTAATTATAACTATTACTAAAGAGATTGTTTATTATTTTAGTGTATTATGGCCAAATTACAAGTTTTATCGTGCGTGCCACAAGTCTTATTAAAGCCGGCCACACACACACCGGCGCGGCCTGTCCGGCCGACAAAAAGTGGCGAGGCATCGTTCACCGGACGAGACCCACACACACACCGGCCGCCTCATGAAAATATACAGTACACGTCGGACCACCGTGATGACAACATGAATCCGCTGTCCGAAAATGACTTGTTGGTGATGGCTGCATGTGCAGCCATATATAATACTTATATATAATACGTCATACTATATATAATACGTCATTCTATATATAATACGTCATATATAATACCTATATTATCATAAATACAATTATAACTGGTACAATTAGTCATTATCTGGCCGAGCGAGGGGCGGGCCGCGCCGGAAGGCACCCACACACACACAGGCGGCAGGCCGCGCCGGACGGAATTTTCAAGCGCCGACTGATTATAATCCGGCGGCGTCGCAGTGCGGATGATAATTATCATCCGGCCACTGCGACAGGCCCCGCCGGATGAAAAACACCCCCACACACACACCGGCCGCCTCTAGCCACGCCCCTTTTCGTCGGCCGGACAGGCCGCGCCCGTGTGTGTGTGGCCGGCTTTAACAAAGGTTCGGACGCATTGAAAGATTCGCGGGATTGGAAAAATTGTTCCCAGATGTCGCTGAAGAATTTTAATATTTGTGAGTTATTACCTGTTAAGAGTTGATGTATATATCCGATCAACGTGTTTAACTACTCCTAATTAAATACAGTATCCTTTGCATGTTATGAATGTTGAATAGGATGAGAATTAAAGGAAAACAGAAACATTTACGGGAGGAGGTCTGATAAGATTTTCTCATGCGCGCGATCTGATTGCCAGGCTCTTGAAAGGACCACCCACACCCAAAAGAGTATATTTTTCCCAAGAAAAGTATAATTTTACTCGAGAGAGTGTATATATCTGGTCCCTTTTCTGTGCACGCAAAAGAGTAGAAATAAGTGGACGGAGCTTAAATATGTATAATTCTGCTTTGTAATGTAGTCACAAAATACGCCTTATATAAGGATATATTATTATATAAGATTTATAATAATGATTATTATATAGGTATATCTAGGTAGCTATATATTATAATATATATATATATATATATATATATTATATATATATATATATATATATATATTATCATAAATACAATTATTACTGGTACAATTATTCATTATCTGGCCGAGCGAGGGGCGGGCTGCGCCGGAACGCACCCACACACACGCAGGCGGCAGGCCGCGCCGGACGGAATTTTCAAGCGCCAACCGATTTTCATCCGGCCGCTGCGACAGCGGGTCGACAACCGATTTTCATCCGGATCGTAGGGATTAGCAGTGATATCAGCAAGTTTGCTGATGATACTAAGGTAGGTAGGATTATTGGATCACAGTCTGATGTAAACATATTGCAGGGAGGCTTAGATAAACTTAACGAGTGGGCAGTCAGATGGCAGATGGAATTTAATATTGATAAATATTGATAAATATTAGACGCGTTATGAATGTTGGTAGAAAAAACCCTGGTAATAGATACATCATAAGCAAAGTATCGCTGAAAAGATCAGAAGGTGAAAAAGATCTTGGAATGAGGGTGAGCCCAGACCTCCGACCTAGGAAACAGTGTATTGAGGCCAGAAATAGAGCTAATAGAGTATTATAATTCATTACCAGAAGTGTTAAAAGTAGAAGTGCGGAAGTTATTCTAAAGCTTTATCTGGCTCTAGTCAGGCCTCACCTAGACTATGCAGTTCAGTTTTGGTCTCCATATTACAGGATGGATATAGTGTTGTTAGAAACAGTGCAGAGAAGGATGACCAAAATGATACAAGGAATGCGTAACTTTAGTTATGAGAGGAGATTGAAGTTATTAAAATTACACTCACTCGAGAGACGCGAGAGTAAGGGGCGATCGATCTAATAGAAGTTTTTAAGTGGATAAAGGGATTTAATAAAGGAGAGGTAGGAAAAGTTCTTACGGCTTTTAACCAGGGTAGAACAAGAAGTAACGGATTCAAGCTGGAAAAGCGTAGATTTAGAAAGGAAATAGGAAAAAACTGGTTCACAAATAGGGTGGTGAATGAATGGAATGGTCTCGGTAGACAGGTAGTTAGTGCGGAGTCATTAGGGAGCTTTAAAGAGGAACTGGATAGGTTCATAGATGGGGATGAAAGGTGGATATAGGTAGTGTTAGGTGACAGGAACTACCACGTGTAGGCCTCGTGGCCTCTTGTAGCTTCCTTATGTTCTTATGTTCTTATGTAATATTTGGCGCCTGGCGACATGACTGCAGGTGGCGACTTGACTGTTATCTACGGTAGGCATTACGATGCGCATTATAATGCGCATTATAATGCTGGAACTCGATTTTCGTGTTTAGTGATGCGGGAGAGTGATCAATCAATCAATCATTGGGGGCATACGCCGGGGGGCGCGTCGCCTCGCCCACCCTACGACGCCACTCCCGGGGGTCACCACGCGCGAGTTCCCATGCAGGCTCCTTTCCCATACCAAGCAGCTCTCGACAAGAAACATCAACTTGCCCCAGCCACGAGCCTTGTGGGCGCCCCCTTGGCCTCCTCCACGCCGGATTGTCTCTTACAGATACAACCCGATGGGAAGGATCGGTTTCAGGGTAGCGTGCCACATGCCCATATAGCCGAAGTTGGCGCTGACGGACTATGCAGGTAATAGGCCTCGATTCAGTCTCACGGTGCAATCGCTGATTTGACACGTAATCATCCCAGCGATACCCCATGATTCTGCGAAGACACTTATTACCAAAGGCATTGATTCGTCTCTTCAAATCACTATTTAGTGTCCATGTCTCACAACCATAGAGTAAGACAGGGATCACAAGCGACTTGAAGATCCGGATCTTTGTCCTCCTGCACAGGTACCGACAACGCCAAATACTCCCGCTGAGCGAGTCCATAACACCGTGGGCTATGCCAATCCGTCGTAAGACTTCTTGACGTGACCCGCCGTCATTATGGACTGCGCTACCAAGGTATGTAAAACTTTCCAAGATCTCAATGTCCTCGCCACACGCATGAACAGACTGTACTGCTTCATCTAGTAAGTCTCCAAATACCTGGACCTTGGTCTTGAGCCAGGAGACCTCAAGTCCCAAAGGCTTTGCCTCCTCGTGCAGCGCCTCGAGAGCCATCACCAGGACCTCCAGCGACTCAGCAAAGATTACTGCATCATCGGCAAAAACAAGATCAGTGATCTTGGTGTTGCCGACGGATGCTCCACAATCACTTTGATCTACAACCTTGTCCAATACCCAGTCCATACAAGCGTTGAAAAGTGATGGGGCAAGGACGCACCCCTGCCTCACTCCTGTATTCACAGGAAAGAAGCTGGATACACCTGCCCCACACTTCACAGCACTCTCAGTCCCAGAATACAGACCAGTTATCAAACCAATAGTCCTTGCAGGAATCCAGCGAAGTCGCAGAAGATCCCAGAGTGACTCACGATGCACTGAGTCAAACGCCTTCTTGAGATCAACATAGGCTGCAAGCATCCCCTGTCGAAACTCACGTCGGCGTTCCACCAGGACACGAAGCGCTAGGATACGGTCCGTTGTTGACTTACCAGGCGTGAACCCAGACTGCTGAGGTCTCTGATGCTTCACCAGATGACTGCGAATTCGTGTCAGCAATAAATGGGCAAGCACCTTGCCTGGTACGCTGAGCAGTGTAATACCGCGGTAATTGTTGCAGTCCTGACGGTCCCCTTTCCCTTTCCAGATAGGGACGACCAGCCCCCTTTTCCAGTCAGGAGGAATGGTACCTGATTGCCACACGGCAGTCAGGACAGCATGCAACCCGCGGATCATGGCCTCACCCCCAGCTTTGAGGAGCTCCGCACTGATATTACAAACACCAGCTGCCTTTCCACCCTTCAACTTTGCTACAGCCTCTCTGACTTCGTCAAGAGAGGGTGCGGTTTCGTCAATGGGAGGATCGGCATCCACTGCCTGTAACCCAGTGGTGTGAAGCTGCTCAGTTGGAGGGTCCACCGTGAACAACTGCCCAAAGTACTCAGCCCAACGAGCCATCTGCCCATCCATGTCCGACACGAGGCGCCCATCTGCTGTTCGAATAGCACTCGCCCGAGAAGGAGACTTGGAACGGAGCTTCTTCAGGGCTCGGTAGGCGGGTCGGAGGTCATTAGCGTTCAAATGACCCTCGACATCCTCAGCGAGACTCCTGACATACCTCTCCTTGTCTCTCCTCAGGAGGGTTCTAGTCCGGCGTGACAGAGCCCTGTGCTGGTCCCGGTTCCCAGCCAGCCTGGCAGCGCGACTCTCCTCGATTTTCTCCAGCGTCTCCGTCGAAACAAAACCACGCCTTGACCTCGGGCGCTCCCCAATACACTCCTTGGCAGCCTGTAGAGTTTCACGTTTGAAGGTATCCCACAGTTCTACAGGATCCCCGAGAGCACCGAGCACATCAAACCGATTTGAGACTGCCACCGCATACTCATGAGCACATGTCAAGTCCTTCAGTTTCTCAAGATGAAACACAGTATGGTTACCTCTTGAGATTCTTCTGGACTTGACATGAAGCTTAAGTGTAGCAACAACAAGTCTGTGATCTGTTCCAAAGAACTCAGCACTCCGGTAAACCCTGCAGTTCTGGAGGATCCTCCAACGAGTACTAATGAGGATGTGGTCGATCTCCTTAGCTACCCCTCCGGCATTACTATACCATGTCCAGCGGTGCAGCTCTGGTCTTTGATACCAAGAACCTGCAATTCTCAACCTTCTGGACCTTGCAAAGTTCAGAAGCAGAGAACTGTTGGTGTTTCTGGTACCGGAGCCATGGGGACCAACACACAACTCGTAGCCATCTCTCACAGTGCCAGTAGTAGCATTGAAGTCGCCCAAGACAATGAGTGTGTCCCGAGAGTGGCGATGGAGAGTGATGCTGGGGGCAAATCTAGCGCGGGCATTCCTGCAACGTAATGCGCGCATCAGTAGCCGTCAGCTGTCGTGCCTGCCGTTTCTTTTTTACTATCAAAAGGCCTCTTCCATTTGTGCCCAAGTTCCAGAAACCAGTTTTTTCAGTTCAGGGTTGGGTTCAGTTCCTGGTTCTAGCTGGGTTCGCGTGTCACAATTTGGAACGCAAAAACCCCGTTTTTTTTTTTTTACAAGCAAACTCAGCTGGCTAGGCAAGAGGAAGGGGCGTTTTCTCCTGTCTTGTGTAGGGCTGTGCTCGCATTATACGATGATTCTGATGATAAACAGAAATAAATGATGTACCAGCAACATCCACTGCTGGCATCTTTGGCATAAATTTCGTGTTACGGTACCGAATTCAGTATAATAGCGATAGTTTAATAGCGCCTATAGTCAGTGGGTGGGCACTGGTGGAGGAAAGCGGTCCCGCGAGAGATGAGAGAGAGAGAGAGAGAGAAAGGAGAGAGAAAAGGAGAGAAAAAAGAGAGAGAGAGAGAGAGAGAGAGAGAGAGAGAGAGAGAGAGAGAGAAGAGAGAGAGAGAGAGAGAGAGAGAGAAGAGAGAGAGGAGAGAGAGAGAGAGAGAGAGAGAGGGGGGGGGGGGGGGATGGACTACTCGCCCGGCGTGCTAACACTGCACCTCGTCTGCTTAAAACACCAAAAAAAAACATTCAGTGGTAACTCAGCTGTGATGTAAAGGGATCATATCAAGATTAAAAAGAGGGACCGCTTTCCTCCACCAGTGCCCCTTATAGGCCTGTCTGACATCCTCTCCGACTCGTGCATGCGGAAAACCCTTCACGATAAGATGAAAAAGTGCCCAAGGCGGCCATTGTTTGTTATGAACTGAAAACTCTACTGTCTACCGACCTCCCAATGTGGGTAGAGAAAGTTCAAGGGTTTTGCTGAGTCACTACGCGCGTCGCCTCGGACCCAGGTTTTCGTGCGCAAATGGAACGCCTGAGTTCTTGGGTTCCGTAAACTGGTTCCTGAAATGTCGCAAATGGAAGAGGCCTAAAGGCTTATTACTATTATTTTCAAGGATTGTTCTTACTATTTTAGGATCATAATTATTATTACAAGGATCTTTCTTTGTATGAGAGGCTTATATTATCGTTATCTGGCTCTCTCTGGTACAAGTCAGCCAATGTTATGATTCAGTAATGCGCGCATCACGCCAACACTATAGTGTGGACACACCCGTTTTGCATCACTTCCTGCAGCACATAATGCGCATTATAATGCGCATCGTAATGCCTAGTATGGACGTAGTTTAGGGAAAAGGGAGATTGTGTTACTTTCATTCCTACACATGATATGTTATGTCGATGACAACTGACACACTATTAGTCTAGTAGCCCAGTGGACCCCATGTGCAGCCCCTGGACAATCTAATGAGACCTACTTTTTTAGATGCACAAATATGTCTAGAAAACAAAAATTAATGTTAACACTGTCAACTAATGTCCCATGTGGTTCGTATGGCGGCCATCTTGGATTTCACAGGACTTCATCAAGTTCAGAATGGCCTCAGGGTCGATGATCTCTATGCTTTCCTCATCGATTAATCGCTCCAAAAGTAGACGCTCCATCGCCTCACAGACGGTCTTCAGACAGAATAGTGCCTTAGCATAGGCCTTACCACTCAGGTCGCTCTTCAAACAGCCACTGGTCACGAGTTGAGCCTCAAGCAGAATTTCTGTGTAACCAGATCCGCGGCACTTGTGCCCTGTTAGCATACCCATGTAGTTAATTCCTGTATGGAACTATCCTGGAATGACAATATGGTTGATGTAATTTTCTGGGAACTTCCAGATCAGTGGCAAGGCTTTCATACACACGCCCAAGTCGAATGTGTTGATGACATACTTCTGGCCGACTGCTTCTGTGGCAGCCTCAGTGCGAATCAGAAGCTCTTGTACCACAGCATACTCTGTAATTGGCTGGTTAATGGGTGTGAAATAATCAATAGTTGATTTCTTCGTTGGTGCAGTTCCAGTGGCAGAGATGAAACCACCCAGCGCTGGCATAGGCTGTGTACCATTGCTCCCAACTAGTCTGCATAGGAGCCAGACATAGTATTCCTTCATGCTGTTGCCATACACTGTCTCATTCTCTGCTGGAGGTGTGAATATTGCGCCAACCGGGAACTTTGGACCAACTCTTGTGTATATGTGGAGTAACGGCAGTGTTGGTGATGTCTCAACTTTGAGGCTCTTTTCCTTGGACCGGCCGTAGAGTGACAGGGTTCGCTCCTGAGTGCTCACAAAACCTGGTTTCGTCTCCTGAATCATGATGCCACCAGCACTGTTGACTACGTTTGAGCCATGGACATTTGTGGTGGTCTTGTTAAGATTGTCCCATTCACAGTGGAACACCAGATTTCCCTCATAAGTGACTATCTGTGGCGATAGATATGTTGAAACCTCATCAATAGCTTTTGCCGTAGCTGTCTCCAGTTCCAATGCAAAACCATACGACTCAGAGTGGCCCAATCGATGGAGAAGGGTGGTCAGCTGGTTGCTGCGGTATAGGTGCCTGCATTCGTGGTACATAGCAAAATGTGCTTCGGTAACTTCCACTCGCCATTTGTCACAGCCCGACACAAATCTTGTCCAATTGACAAAACAAGGCGCCTACTTTTCTCATTTGACTCTGCTACATCGGGTGTGCCAGCCAATAGAAGGTTTATACATCTCACCAGATGCTCAGGTAGGAGTACGTCAGTCTTGATCTGCATGTCTTCCACAGTAGGAGGCCATGGAAGCACGGCTGTACTCTTGTGTGCTTGTTTGATTGTTCCGCGGAGAAGGAGCCTAGGAGGGCAACATCGTGGACTGTATCAGCGCTGGCCAACTTATATGCCAATGATATTGCATCAGCAACTGTTATTGTGGTGCTGTATACCAAACAAATCGATATGCATCCCTTGGCAGCAACCTTGATGAACTCTATCTTGTCACTAATATCATGGTTCTTCAGACGGTTCATCAGCTTCTCGCTTCGATAGTCCTGGTTGGGAAAGTGTTGCTGTTCAAGTTCGGTGATGTAGATGAGGCGCAGGGTGGAGAGCTGTATGATCTGTTTCTGTTCAACTATATGCTTCTGGTTGTGTTCTACCACCAAGTTGAAGTCTGCGTTATGGGCAGCAGCCCTATGGGCCTGATCAGTGTCTACGTTACGGTTCTCCTCTCGCTCCTGTGCCCGGATGTGATTTCGATATTCCGTGGTGAAGGACATTCTGCATTCGGAATGGAACTGTGCTTCAACGGCAAATAAGTCCTTTCCTTTCACCTGTCGGTATAGAAGAGTCTTTCCCAGTTCAAGGGCCTGGGGCTCGATGCTTTTCCAAGCAGGCTCTTTGTGTTTCCATGATAGGAATTTGATGGGTCTCTCGGTTTTTCCAGATACCTTTATTTCAAACTTCTCGCAGAACATACATTCAGGTGGGAATAGTTGGGAACTCTCAGCAGATAACAGTTTGCGCGGAGAGTGATGCTTCATGGACATAGATGCTACGGTCGAATCATTCAAGCGATGTAAGTTTGCTGTGAAGCGCTGGTAACATGGTCTGTGGTATCCTATCATCTCCAAGTCAACGCCTTCGAGAGTCTCTGGTATCTGAGCACATACTGCATCCATACGGCGAGGTGAATTGAGAGGTTCAGCCATTCGATTTTCACGGATTTCATGTAGATATGCTAATTTTTCATCTGGGTTTCCTCTCACATTTCTGAAAGATGTCAAGGGACCATAGTATAGTTTGTCGCTTTTTCGTTTCCTCGTGCTAGCCATGATTTAGTTCAGTTATATTCCACCACCAGAAAGAACTACGGATGTACAACACAGAATGTTAGGTCACTGACATACCATCTACACTATCACTATCACCGATGCATCTAAGGAGAAGGAAAGTAGTGTTAATTGACATCGTATACAGGTTAGCGATACACATGAGCAATACAGTATTGTATGAGAAACAAACATATATGTACAACATATATACATATATGACATGAAATATGGAGCAAAACTGTTTACAAATGGCAACTGAACAATACTAAGTTGTATTATCTAGTTGCCCATGATTAACTGGTAAAATTTAATATAAAACTAAGTTTTATCGAATGTATGTATTTGATGTAAGTAAAGTTTCACTAGGGGGTAAGTAACATTGGGTAACAATTAGTGTATGATAATCATATATGTATGTCAATTGTTTGACTGCATTAGATGGGGGAATAATAGACGATGATTTTGATATGTTAAACTGACCAGTGTGTTGTATATTAGTGAAGATATTGTAATTTATGTTGAAAGTTGTCGGCGAAACCGAAGTAATTTTTCCGCCTTTATTTTAGGTTTTTGCCGTTCCATGACTAAACTTGTACCAATTACTGCATTAATTGTTCTTATTACAATAGGCCATGTTATTCTTGTCACGTGGGTACCAAAATTAGATTTGTGACTACATTATTTGTGATTTTATGGACATTTTGGTAATTTCGAGAAAGTCAAATATTTCGCGATCGACGAAATCCAAGATGGCCGCCATACGAACCCCATGGGACATTAATTGACAGTGTTAACATTGATTTTTGTTTTCTAGACATATTTGTGCATCTAAAAAAGTAGGTCTCATTAGATTCTCCAGGGGGTGCACGTGGGGTCCACTGGACTACTACCGTAGACTATATCATTATCAGCGCCAGCTGACACAGGGGATAAAAGAATAGAGGAGGAACAGGAATTCCTCTTTTCTTTTGAGGATGATAGCTATGTAGAGTTCTCGAGTTCACCTTCTTTTGAGTCATTATATGTGTTACTAAATATATTTTTGTTTTATTTAATTGCATTTATTTTGGAAAAAATAAATTAACATGGAATTTTGTGTCATGATTGGATATATTATATATTTTGGTGAAAAGAGAAAATATTTTTATATGTGGAATGCTGAATTCAATATGTATATATATAGTTATCTGACTATATTATTTTAGCTAAGGTTGTACGATAATTATCTATCTGAAAATACGATCATTTTGGTGGCTCGGTACGATAATGTGGGCTACAAAAGTTCACAACCTTGTTGTGTACAGAGTTAGATTTTCCCGCAAAATTTTTCCAAGTGCTCGGAGTGTAGGTAGTGAAATATGAACGCTGAAGGTGACTCAGGTAAGCAATTAATCAGTAAAAAACATCAGTAGAGGAGAGTTTTAGGTGTCTGTCGTTATTTTAATAGAGTGGAGTAGACACTGCATAGCACTTGATGGCGAGTTTTACATGTCTGTAGATGTCACCACCTGCCCTTCAAGGCTTCACCGGAGTGCAGGTTTATGGTACTCTCATCGTCTACCGGATCTCTCGTCCCCGTCGGGAAGAGTTCCAACTTTTCACTTTGTCGAGTGTTCCTATTTAATACGACTCAATATATATGGATAATAATCCGCAGCAATTCCATAAACCCGCAGGAGTTGGCGGTTTATGGAACTGTCGCCGATAGGAACTCGCCGAAACACCAACCGAGAACTCTCCGACGTGGACATTTTTGGCGACATTACCACTTGTAATAGATTAAAAGGAAGAATAAAGGCCATTTCATTATTGGACACCACATTTTTTACTTGTCCCTAGACACTAAAACTGCAGTTTGACATTGGTAATGTAACGTGACATATCTGGGGGGACTGCGACCCCCCATTTATTGTTATTAAGACATAATATATATGTAAATAACCAAAACGGTAAAAATGGATTAGGACTGCGCGGTCATTTTCCGAGACACTGACTGTTTTTACCTTGCCTAAATTGGTGCTTTATCATATGGATATATTTTTATTTTCCGCCGGGGGGGCTCCGCCCCCCTCGACCCCACGGCGGGATGATTAACCGAACCTTAATCTAATCTCCTAAAGGGTAGGGGGGCCGCCGATCCGGGAGGGTGAGTTTATGCGTTATTAGACAACTGTAAATTCTATAATACAGTAAACCCTCTCTAATTCGGGTAAATCTTTGGAAGAAGTCCTTCACCCCTATTTTTTTTTTCTTCCCCCTATAGCCAACAAGCCTGGGGAACTGGCGGGAATACGGGGTTTTTGGGTGGGGGAAGCAAATATAAGTGATTTATGGCTCCCAAAAAAATCATCAAAGTCACTATATGTAAAAATCTAGGGAATTCCCTAAATTAGGGATTTCCCTAGATACCCATTGTTAGGGAATTTTCCTTAATTGATATATAAGTATAGATTTGGACAATTTTGGGAGAGCAATAAATGAGTCGTGTCTGCCTTCCCTACCCAAAAACACCAGTTTTCCTTAAGGCCACCATGCTTGCTGGTCATAGGAGGTCAAAGAAAAACCTAACCTTCCTAGCCAGAAGGGGCTGCGCCCCCCATGGACCCCCTATGGGTTGCTAACCTAACCTCACTATAACCCCCGCAATATTACTAACCTAACCTCACTATAACCCCTTAAAAGTAACTAACCTAACCTCACTATAACTCCCGCAATATTACTAACCTAACCTCACTATAACCCCTAAAAGTTACTAACCTAACCTCACTATAACCCCCCAAAAGTTACTAACCTAACCTCACTATACCCTCCTAAAAGTTACTAACCTAACCTCACTATAACCCCCTAAAAGTTACTGTGCCGAGTGTATATGAGTTACTGTGCCGAGTGTATATGCAAACACCAGTATCCCGTAGCACATTTATTCATCCAAATCGATTCGATCTGCAAGCATAAGGTAAGGACTAACAAGCAGTCGAGATCACCGAACATAACACTTAACAAGTATGAACCACTAGTCAAAGATCCACAAATTAATAACTAGACCATAAACTTAAACAACACTTGCCTCTTGAACTCACAAATGACCAAAATCACCTCTACATAGAACACCAGCTAAACTAACAAGTCCAACAAACAATAAGAATAATAGACACAGAAAATGAACAAATACTCGCAACACTAGCTCCTCTCGTTTGCACGAATACCTCGGCGGTCGGTAACGGCCAGTAATCCTTCGTCACTAAGGAAATCCATGAAGTTAGGAAGGGGCGTGGAGACATCCACAAGTCCTGTTTACACCCCCTTGTGTCCGTTTCCACCAAACCCAGATGTTAGAGTGAACCACACACTCCTCGACACCGGCCAGGTCAAGTGTTCCAATATAGCCACGTCACTAGACACCACGAACGCGATGCGCCAATCTCCTCGCAAACAAAGACGATGAATAATATCACCTACTGATACACTCCGCCACACAACCCAAGAAAATACAACATAAAATACGTCGAAGTGCGGCCTGATGCACAATACAATAAACGTACCTTACATAATGCAAAAACCCTGCCCAATACAATATAACACAATATAATAATAACTTAACTTACTTAAACACAATATAGAAATAGCTTACACCAAATAATAAGCTTGTGGTTTATCCAAAATATTAAACAAAAAGACAAGTCTAACACTGCATCACTATTGCTCTTCCACAGGAATCAGCACAACAAGTCTGTGAACAGAGCGACACATTATTTTGTCAGCTTCCCCCCCATAATGCACGCCAGCTCTTGATAACTTGTACCTTAACTTAACATTCCTCACAACGCCATCACGGCCCGGGTTTGCTTCTATGACTTGAGACAATTTCCACACGCCTCTGACAGCGTTGCTATCTTGAATCAGTACTATATCCCCGACTTTGACATTCCTCTTTGAAGCGTGCCACTTCGTACGCAACAATAGTCCTGGGAAGTAATCGTGTTGCCACTGTTCAGTAGTTTCCTGGGAAAGTGGTTCATCCCAACCTATGGAAACCTTAATCACTGTTCCGCGCCGTGTCTCAACCTGACTGACTAGCTCTCTCATTATTATCTTAGCCTTTAGAGTAACAGGTAATATCAAGCCTAACGGGTCGTAAATTGAAGAGGTTTGGCTTAATATCATCCTACGCGTCAAGGTTGAAGGGAAGTTATTTTCACAGTCCTCACGGCTCATGTCTGGCTCACTTCGTATCTTCCTCGTTTTACCAGAAAAGTTTATTCTAATCTTATATAGGAACAGGTCTTTCTTAGGCTCCCATTGCAAACCTAATACCGTCTCGATCTGAATCCAGAATATTCACACTATCATGATTGATATTTCCACTCACAATCCAGTGTTTTATGTGGAATCCCCCATGCTTTAGAACTGTCTCCACGTTTCTCATATCTCCAATAATCTCTTCGCCACTTTCAGTAGAGAAGAGTATGTCATCCACATAAGAGTCCCTGTTTATGATTTGATTCACCTTGGGAAACTTCTTTATACATTTCTGCCGTTTTCCTCATTGCTAGCGTGGCAATAGCTCCACTACAGTTGTCTCCGAAAGTAACGGATGTTAGTATAATATAATGATCAGGTTCCTTTTCCAGTTTCATATCCCGCCATACAAATCTATGAGTGAGCTGGTCGATGTTGCCCAGTTTCACAGAATGATACATTTTCCCAATGTCTCCTGCGGCTGCCACCTGATCCTGGCTGAATCTAAGTAACACTCCACAAAGATTGCTAACGATGAAAAAAATAAATACTATTGTTAGCGCATTGTTAAAAACCATGCGGAGGGTTGTGGACGTATATTCTGGTTGAAGTATTTCATGGTGATGAAGGTCGTGACCTGGACCTTTATAAGATTGTATCTCCTCCTTACTGAGTTTCCTAGCAATGTCCCTATCTTTCATATCAATTTCACTCTGATACTTTTGTGTATAATCAGGACCCAGTTTCCTCAGCCTAACCTCGCAAGACTTCATCCGGGCAATAGCCACACTTATATTGTTTTTCAACTCTCTGAGATCCTTCAGCCATGGATAACTAGACACCCACTCCCTTTTCTCCACATTAAATCTTAATCCATTTTCAATCAAGGCTAATTCTCTTTCATCCTTCATACTATGTTCTGATTCTGGACAGTTACTACATAAACACTGGGGACATTTTGGCTTGCATTCTGTTCCCATGTTTCCCATAGTAAAGAATTCATCCAACTTGTTCTTCAACTCATCCTTTACATCAACTAATAACTGATCCGCTTGTCATTGCCCTGCGATAGGATGGGTCCTGATGGTACTATGACTCACAGTACCACAAGTCTGGGGAATGAGGGACTGTGAGCCACAGTACCACAAGTCTGGGGAATGAGGGGCTGTGAGCCACAGTACCACAAGTCTGGGGAATGAGGGGCTGTGAGCCACAGTACCACAAGTCTGGGGAATGAGGGGCTGTGAGCCACAGTACCACAAGTCTGGGGAATGAGGGGCTGTGAGCCACAGTACCACAAGTCTGGGGAATGAGGGACTGTGAGCCACAGTACCACAAGTCTGGGGAATGAGGGACTGTGAGCCACAGTACCACAAGTCTGGGGAATGAGTGACTGTGAGCCACAGTACCACAAGTCTGGGGAATGAGGGGCTGTGAGCCACAGTACCACAAGGCTGGGGAATGAGGGGCTGTGAGCCACAGTACCACAAGTCTGGGGAATGAGGGGCTGTGAGCCACAGTACCACAAGTCTGGGGAATGAGGGACTGTGAGCCACAGTACCACAAGTCTGGGGAATGAGGGGCTGTGAGCCACAGTACCACAAGTCTGGGGAATGAGGGACTGTGAGCCACTACCACAAGTCTGGGGAATGAGGGGCTGTGAGCCACAGTACCACAAGGCTGGGGAATGAGGGGCTGTGAGCCACAGTACCACAAGCCTGGGGAATGAGGGGCTGTGAGCCACAGTACCACAAGTCTGGGGAATGAGGGACTGTGAGCCACAGTACCACAAGTCTGGGGAATGAGGGGCTGTGAGCCACAGTACCACAAGTCTGGGGAATGAGGGGCTGTGAGCCACACAGTACCACAAGGCTGGGGAATGAGTGGGTGTGAGCCACAGTACCACAAGTCTGGGGAATGAGGGGCTGTGAGCCACAGTACCACAAGTCTGGGGAATGAGGGACTGTGAGCCACAGTACCACAAGTTTGGGGAATGAGGGACTGAGCCACAGTACCACAAGTCTGGGGAATGAGGGACTGTGAGCCACAGTACCACAAGTCTGGGGAATGAGGGGCTGTGAGCCACAGTACCACAAGGCTGGGGAATGAGGGGCTGTGAGCCACAGTACCACAAGCCTGGGGAATGAGGGGCTGTGAGCCACACACAGTACCACAAGGCTGGGGAATGAGGGGCTGTGAGCCACAGTACCACAAGCCTGGGGAATGAGGGGCTGTGAGCCACACAGTACCACAAGGCTGGGGAATGAGGGGCTGTGAGCCACACAGTACCACAAGTCTGGGGAATGAGGGGCTGTGAGCCACACAGTACCACAAGCCTGGGGAATGAGGGGCTGTGAGCCACACAGTACCACAAGCCTGGGGAATGAGGGGCTGTGAGCCACACAGTACCACAAGTCTGGGGAATGAGGGGGTGTGAGCCACACAGTACCAAAAGTCTGGGGAATGAGGGGCTGTGAGCCACACAGTACCACAAGTCTGGGGAATGAGGGGCTGTGAACCACACAGTACCACAAGTCTGGTGAATGAGGGGCTGTGAGCCACACAGTACCACAAGCCTGGGGAATGAGGGGCTGTGAGCCACACAGTACCACAAGCCTGGGGAATGAGGGGCTGTGAGCCACACAGTACCACAAGGCTGGGGAATGAGGGGCTGTGAGCCACAGTACCACAAGGCTGGGGAATGAGGGGCTGTGAGCCACACAGTACCACAAGGCTGGGGAATGAGGGGCTGTGAGCCACAGTACCACAAGTCTGGGGAATGAGGGGCTGTGAGCCACAGTACCACAAGGCTGGGGAATGAGGGGCTGTGAGCCACAGTACCACAAGGCTGGGGAATGAGGGGCTGTGAGCCACAGTACCACAAGTCTGGGGAATGAGGGGCTGTGAGCCACAGTACCACAAGCTGGGGAATGAGGGGCTGTGAGCCACACAGTACCACAAGCCTGGGGAATGAGGGGCTGTGAGCCACAGTACCACAAGTCTGGGGAATGAGGGGCTGTGAGCCACACAGTACCACAAGCCTGGGGAATGAGGGGCTGTGAGCCACAGTACCACAAGCCTGGGGAATGAGGGGCTGTGAGCCACACAGTACCACAAGGCTGGGGAATGAGGGGCTGTGAGCCACAGTACCACAAGCCTGGGGAATGAGGGGCTGTGAGCCACACAGTACCACAAGGATGGGGAATGAGGGTCTGTGAGCCACACAGTACCACAAGTCTGGGGAATGAGGGGCTGTGAGCCACACAGTACCACAAGCCTGGGGAATGAGGGGCTGTGAGCCACACAGTACCACAAGTCTGGGGAATGAGGGGCTGTGAGCCACACAGTACCACAAGCCTGGGGAATGAGGGGCTGTGAGCCACACAGTACCACAAGGCTGGGGAATGAGGGGCTGTGAGCCACAGTACCACAAGCCTGGGGAATGAGGGGCTGTGAGCCACACAGTACCACAAGGCTGGGGAATGAGGGGCTGTGAGCCACACAGTACCACAAGTCTGGGGAATGAGGGGCTGTGAGCCACACAGTACCACAAGCCTGGGGAATGAGGGGCTGTGAGCCACACAGTACCACAAGTCTGGGGAATGAGGGGCTGTGAGCCACACAGTACCACAAGCCTGGGGAATGAGGGGCTGTGAGCCACACAGTACCACAAGTCTGGGGAATGAGGGGGTGTGAGCCACACAGTACCACAAGTCTGGGGAATGAGGGGCTGTGAGCCACACAGTACCACAAGTCTGGGAAATGAGGGGCTGTGAGCCACACAGTACCACAAGTCTGGGGAATGAGGGGCTGTGAGCCACACAGTACCACAAGCCTGGGGAATGAGGGGCTGTGAGCCACACAGTACCACAAGCCTGGGGAATGAGGGGCTGTGAGCCACACAGTACCACAAGGCTGGGGAATGAGGGGCTGTGAGCCACAGTACCACAAGGCTGGGGAATGAGGGGCTGTGAGCCACACAGTACCACAAGGCTGGGGAATGAGGGGCTGTGAGCCACAGTACCACAAGTCTGGGGAATGAGGGGCTGTGAGCCACAGTACCACAAGGCTGGGGAATGAGGGGCTGTGAGCCACAGTACCACAAGGCTGGGGAATGAGGGGCTGTGAGCCACAGTACCACAAGTCTGGGGAATGAGGGGCTGTGAGCCACAGTACCACAAGTCTGGGGAATGAGGGGCTGTGAGCCACACAGTACCACAAGCCTGGGGAATGAGGGGCTGTGAGCCACAGTACCACAAGTCTGGGGAATGAGGGGCTGTGAGCCACACAGTACCACAAGCCTGGGGAATGAGGGGCTGTGAGCCACAGTACCACAAGCCTGGGGAATGAGGGGCTGTGAGCCACAGTACCACAAGCCTGGGGAATGAGGGGCTGTGAGCCACACAGTACCACAAGCCTGGGGAATGAGGGGCTGTGAGCCACAGTACCACAAGTCTGGGGAATGAGGGGCTGTGAGCCACACAGTACCACAAGCCTGGGGAATGAGGGGCTGTGAGCCACAGTACCACAAGTCTGGGGAATGAGGGGCTGTGAGCCACACAGTACCACAAGCCTGGGGAATGAGGGGCTGTGAGCCACAGTACCACAAGCCTGGGGAATGAGGGGCTGTGAGCCACAGTACCACAAGTCTGGGGAATGAGGGGCTGTGAGCCACAGTACCACAAGTCTGGGGAATGAGGGGCTGTGAGCCACAGTACCACAAGTCTGGGGAATGAGGGGCTGTGAGCCACACAGTACCACAAGCCTGGGGAATGAGGGGCTGTGAGCCACAGTACCACAAGCCTGGGGAATGAGGGACTGTGAGCCACAGTACCACAAGCCTGGGGAATGAGGGGCTGTGAGCCACAGTACCACAAGCCTGGGGAATGAGGGACTGTGAGCCACAGTACCACAAGGCTGGGGAATGAGGGGCTGTGAGCCACACAGTACCACAAGGCTGGGGAATGAGGGGCTGTGAGCCACAGTACCACAAGGCTGGGGAATGAGGGGCTGTGAGCCACACAGTACCACAAGGCTGGGGAATGAGGGGCTGTGAGCCACACAGTACCACAAGCCTGGGGAATGAGGGACTGTGAGCCACAGTACCACAAGTCTGGGGAATGAGGGGCTGTGAGCCACAGTACCACAAGGCTGGGGAATGAGGGGCTGTGAGCCACAGTACCACAAGGCTGGGGAATGAGGGGCTGTGAGCCACACAGTACCACAAGTCTGGGGAATGAGGGGCTGTGAGCCACACAGTACCACAAGGCTGGGGAATGAGGCTGTGAGCCACACAGTACCACAAGGCTGGGGAATGAGGGGCTGTGAGTCACACAGTACCACAAGCCTGGGGAATGAGGGGCTGTGAGCCACACAGTACCACAAGGCTGGGGAATGAGGGGCTGTGAGCCACAGTACCACAAGCCTGGGGAATGAGGGGGTGTGAGCCACAGTACCACAAGGCTGGGGAATGAGGGGCTGTGAGCCACAGTACCACAAGGCTGGGGAATGAGGGGCTGTGAGCCACACAGTACCACAAGTCTGGGGAATGAGGGGCTGTGAGCCACACAGTACCACAAGGCTGGGGAATGAGGCTGTGAGCCACACAGTACCACAAGGCTGGGGAATGAGGGGCTGTGAGCCACAGTACCACAAGCCTGGGGAATGAGGGGGTGTGAGCCACAGTACCACAAGCCTGGGGAATGAGGGGCTGTGAGCCACAGTACCACAAGCCTGGGGAATGAGGGGGTGTGAGCCACAGTACCACAAGCTTGGGGAATGAGGGGCTGTGAGCCACAGTACCACAAGCCTGGGGAATGAGGGGGTGTGAGCCACAGTACCACAAGCCTGGGGAATGAGGGGGTGTGAGCCACAGTACCACAAGCCTGGGGAATGAGGGGGTGTGAGCCACAGTACCACAAGCCTGGGGAATGAGGGGGTGTGAGCCACATATACAGTATCCAAATGTGTTCCTTAACAACTGTCATTTACCCCTTGTTTGCACCACCTCAGGTAAGAGTTCACAATAATCAACGCCAATCAGAATGTCAACATGCCCAGCAGGCCTCCTTACATCTTCAGCTAAGATGCCTTCCAACACTGATGATCTAGATATTTCAAGCTTATCAATATTAGTTGAAATTTCATCAATTCCTATTGCCCTTAATGCCACTGTGTTACCATCCTTATCCTCAAGAGGAATTACATATTCCTTTGTAAGAAAACTCTCCTTGGCATTTCCAATCTTTACCATCGTCATAGTGATATTTCTCCCCTCTATGCCAAGTTCACGCGCCCTTTGATGGCGTATGAGGGTAACATCTGAGCCCGAATCATACAGAATTGACATAGGTCGCCCACTGCAATGTGCTTTACCTATCGCTAATAAAGTCCTGTTCCCCTTAATACAGCTATATATGTTGAACGTGTCATAGTTTTGACTCAAGGCATCATGCAGTAAAGGATGATGGAATCTTGTGCATGCCCTGCCATTGACTTTCACCCTGCACTGTGTACCATAACCACAGTTCCGTGCCATGTCACTACCTCCAATACAATTGAAACATAGACCCCTGGATTTGACTGCTTCAAGCCTCGCTGCATTGTTTAATGCCTTGAATCCGTCACATTCGTATATACAGTAAAACCCTTATAACTCGGCACGATAGGGGCTCTGGCCCTTGCCGAGTTATTCAATGTGCCGAGTTATGCAATGTCCTCCTCTGTTATGGGTAAAAAAAAAAAAAAAAAAAAAAAAAAAAAAAAAAAAAAAAAAAAAAAAAAAAAAAAAAAAAAAAAAAAAAAAAAAAAAAAATAATAATATATATATATATATATATATATATATATATTTTACTGTCAAAGCATAAAAACTACACTTACCAGTGAACGGGTAGAATAGAATGTGCTGGATTTGATATCAAACTCAGCACAAATAGCACGCATGGACGCACCTACATCCATCCTTGCCAGCACTTTCACCTTTTCCTGCAGGCTCAGGCTCTTCAATTCCATTCCCTTCCTGCTGGAGACACCCTTGCGTGATGGAGCTGACATCTTGATATACAGTACTGTATGATGTAATTCCAAAACACGTAAAATAGGTGGCAAAGTAAAGCAAAGGTCTGGTACCAGCGCGTAGGCTGAGCCGTGTTTTTGTCGTCCAAGCACCGTCTTGGATTACGAATCCCAATCCAATAACACTTGCTGAAATGTGTGTTATACTACTCTGTGATATTGTTTGCAATGTTTTGCATTGATTATTATTTCGGCTCCTACCAAGCTTGTGTTTTTTAAGCAGAAACCAATCCTTTTTTAATTTCGACAAGAAACGGAATTCGTATCCAAGACGGTGCTTGGACGACATAAACACGGCTCAGCAGCTGACAGCCTACGCGCTGGTTCCTGACCTTTGCTTTACTTTGCCACCTATTTTACGTGTTTTGGGATTACATCATACAGTACTGTATTTCAAGATGTCAGCTCCATCACGCAAGGGTGTCTCCAGCAGGAAGGGAGACTTCAATGAAATTGAAGAGCCTGAGCCTGCAGGAAAGGTCAAAAGGACAAAAACACTACTTTATGCGACTAAGGCTTTGCCGAGTGTAAGCAAAGAGATGCAGTTATAACAGCAATATGCCGAGATACATTATTTTTTGCCGACTTTCTGTTTACATGTTCACACAAGAGGTTGTGAGGGCATGATATACCGAGTGAAAACCAAGCGATGCAATCTAGGGGAGGCGGTAGCAGAGTGGTTAGCGTCACCGAGTGGCGTTCTCGAAAACCCGAGTTCGATCCCGAGTGAGACCCATAAATCCACTTGAAATCTTTCTGCACCGTCGAGTGGCCTAAGAACACCCACATGCCCTGTCCATTAACTCTATCTTCGACTGCGAGTGCATGGGAGGACACAGGGGGGCGGCATGAGCTTCTAATTACAGGTGTCACTATAAGAATCCTGCCTGCGCCACCACTGGCGAGGGCCAACCATCACAGCCCCCGAGTGAGCCTCCAGGGCCTACCATCCCACCCCTGGAGCTCACTGCCTACACGCGCTATAGGCATAGATGAAAAAAAAAAAAAAAAAAAAAAAAAAAAAAAAAACCTGTCTTTGCCTTGCCGAGTTATGTCAAATTCCGAGTTATACAGTGCCGAGTTATAAGGGTTTTACTGTATTGTGTCCATCAGTATTATGCAGCCAGCATTTTTTATTCATAGATTGGTTTCCTGTGCCGATTTTCCTCACAGCCTCAGTCAAATTTACTATTAGTTTTTCAAATTCCCGGTTGTTGTTATCTTGGGTTATTTGGATATTCTTAATAGCGTCCACAATATTATGATCACTTTCATTCCTCTCCGAAACACCCGTTAAGCAATTGACATTCTTAGTGACAGTACTACACCTAACATTAGAGGCCATGTATTCTAGAGCTTGTTTCTCTCTCAATAGGAATTCCAACAATGCTGGGAACAGGTTGTCAGTTCGAGATAGTTCACCAGATTTCACGACCCATTCTCTTTTCTGTAATACCGGCAAGATTCTGTCTACCATGCTCACGACATGAGCAGTATTCAATTCCGATTGCAGGTTTACTCTTTTTAAGTCTAACCAACACTGCTCCACCTTCCCCGCCATTTTGATGAACCCTTTATTGTCTCCTTCACTCAATGACTTCAGTGCTTTCAATTCACTAATCACCACATCAACGATCTTCCGGGGATTACCATATTGATCATCGAGACGCTGAAACATGGAGTCGTAGTCGTTATGGCACCCCGCTAGGCACTTTAGAGCGTCGTCACGGATACACTGTTTTAATGCAAAGGGCTCCTTGCCATAATGCTTTTCTATGGTGCGGATACAATCGTCTTTAAAGCCTGGATAATCTCTTATATTTCCAGTAAATTTTGGGGGTTCTAATGCCTTTACTTTGACTTTCATTTTACTCTCACTTTCCTTGCACTTATCCAGTCTGTAAATCTTGCTCAAACAATCCTTCACCTCATATTCTACACCAGAGATATACTGTTCTGCCTCCTCTATTTCACTTTCATCAGTCAGAACATCCACCTAGCCATTATGAATAGTCTCCAACTCCTTAAAGGCGTCACTCACCTCACCGTAAGTTTCCTTCCACATTTCAATAGGATCCTGCCTATCGACACAATTCGTAAACATGGTCATCTTCTGTGTAACCTTGCCTTTCGCAATCCCACGTTGTTTGCGAAGGGCCGCCGGCTGCTCATCCTTAGTCCCCGTCATCTCTGTATCAAGCGGCGTCCCCAAGAGTACATACAACGTCTTTGTTGCTTGTATGTATTGTGCCTTGTGAGTCAATTTTAGTGATTTGCTGGTTTACTTAATGTGCTTATTGTGACTTATTTGTGCTCTGTCCTACTGTGCTGTCACACTCTTAATTCACTGTGTTTTGTGTGGTGGTGCGGTGGTGTGGTATATAGAGCCCTATATTTGAGAGTTTGAGAGTTTGTTGTGTTTGCTATAGTTTATTTTAGCTTGAAAAACGTCTTTTTTTTTCTTTTCTTTTTTTTTCTTTCTTTTAATTGATGGGGTCCTGGAATCAAACCTATATTTTACCATTAGTTATGTGTTTCGTTATACGAGATTTCGCTTTACGAGTATGCCAGGTGGAACCTAAGTGCTCATATCTTCGGGACCTCCCTGTATTCACCTAGATTCTTTTTTTTCTTCTTTTTTTATTATTATTTTATCCCTGCATTATTCGGATCCTTGCATTACTCGGACCACTCCTTGGCCCAATTAGTCCCAATACGAGAGGGTTTACTGTAGTTGGTAGCGTATCATTAGCCGTCTAACCTCATAAAAAAAATGGGAAAACTGACGTTAAACAGAAAGAAGATATAACATAACAAAGAAGAAAGTTAATTAGAATCTCAAAATGGGCCTTGAATATATAAGTAATTGTCTTTCCAGTTCTCAGTTTTGCTGTCCATGAAAAGGTATTTATTTTGTTAAAAAAAAAGTACAATATGTTTATAAGAAAACAAAAGTTAATGTGGTCAGGAGGAAGTTTTTTTTATTGCTTTATTTATTCTTTTTATTTTTTATTCTTTATTTTGAGAAGAGGAAAGTTATTCATTTTGCAGATCTGTACACCTACCGTAGATAACAGTAAAGTCGCCAGGACAACTTTTTTTTCTGTTTACAGCCGTGTGGTGGCGTTAATAGTTACATTTCTACATCCATGATTTCAGGACAGTCAGAAGGGGCTATCTGGAGAGTCTGTGTCATTTTGTGGCTTCATCTGTGTCATATTAGGGCTATAAATGAACAAATGACAAAAATATCTACAAAGTGGCTACCAACAGTAGAGTCGCCATCTAATGTATATTTACTGAGTGTCGTACCGCTGTCGTCGTCGCCCGAAAAAAAAACGCGTAGTGAAATTTGAAACCGTATATACATGCAGATACAAAGCATAAAACAACGCTGAAACAGGGTAGATTATACAGTCATGATATAAACTACTGTGTATCATCTTCAGTGGCACATAAAAATCAGTAGTAATGCTAAAATTTGTCATATATGGCGGCTGGCGACATCACTGCAGGTGGCGACTTGACTGTTATCTACGGTAGACTTAAGTTGACGCAACTTAACTTTGCAAAAATTCAGAGTTATGCAAAAAAAATATTCAAATTCAATTAATGCACAAAAAATCTTGTGACATTGCACACAAAATTGTTCTTGACTTTAAATAATCCGTAGGAGCCTAGGATTCTTTCCCTCCACTCCAATCACTTTCAATCAATTGCTGACCCTATCTGGCCGTTGTCAGGCTAAATGTAATATGGGGAATGCAGTTGAATCCCACACTTTGATGTATCTCTCAAAATAGTATATTAAATTCTATTGCATCTTACACGGCTGAATACATGTACGTAGTTTTAAAAGAGTAAGTTTTCATGTTTAGGATAATTGAATTGCATATTATTTTTCTACAATTTTCAGCAGAGTGCCTGGCAACCTCCAGATCAAGAAGAAGTGTCAAAGATAAGCATGGACGACTTGCAGCCCTACAGCGACTCAAGGGTCTGAAGGGAACAAAAAATAAATATGAGGTAAGATCTTTACCATATTTATTCATAAGTGTTAGTATTTATAAGTATGTGTAACTGTTTATAAATATTGAGATGGGAATAACTACTTCTTGATAAACAGATGGGATTGAGGAGTGTTAAGGCCCCATCCACAGTGCGATTTGGTGGCGAAACCATCGGACAGACGTGGTAAGATCTGACCAGATTGCATCGTGTATGGGTTGATTGTGGTCTGTTCGTCCAGCTGACAGTTGATCGCATGGCAACCAAGCAGTGTTTGGTTTTCAAATCTGCCAACTCAACCGGTTCAGAGACTAGATCCCACTGTGTGTGTGCTGACCGTGAGGCCAACTGTCAGTTACGCCACTGACAGCGTCGCGAGAGGATCACCAAGATGAATTGCTCTTTGCAGACAAACACTTTTGGACATACAGCTAAGTATTAATTATCCGACCTTGGGGGGACCGAAGGTAGGTCGGATAATTGGAATAGTCGGATGTTCGGATATCACAGTAACCATAAACGTAAGGACAAAATGGTATAGAACATAAAAGATGCAGCTCTTGAAGGCCGATCCAGTGGTAGATGCCAAAGTAAAATTCATGCATAAATAAAGCCACAAATCAATGTTTTTTATAAACTAAAAAAAAACTAAGTAAAATAAATGGCCAAAACAAGACACAATGTGGTGGTGAAAAAAGTTGGTTGTTTGGACAAGTCGGATGTTTGGAGGTCGGATGTTGGGAATTTGGCTGTAATTCATACAGTTCTATAGAAACAGTGAGTGCTTGTGGAAAATTTGAAGTAAGAGTATATAGATAAAAAAAAAAAAAATGCAGCTTATGAAGTATTGGTAGAATAACTCAAGGAGCGAGACAGTGAGGCTAATGTTCAAACGGTTAAGAAAATAATAAATAATATGAGAAGTGTGTTGCGGCAAGAAATGAAGAAAATAACTGCCATTGTGGTATCTGGTGCGAGTGCAGATGATGTTTACGCTCCTCAATTGTGGTACAGGTTGAAGTTCCCAAACTCGGCAACCTCGGGACCAGCGCCGAGCCGAGTAATGGAATTTTCCAACTTTTAGAACGTAGATATATTAAGGGGGAAAAAAGCCATCCAACTTCTTCAAAAGGTCAATTTTCTCAGAAATAGTTAACACATTGTTCTTCCTTTTCTTTTCACTTCCACCAGTAGGTGTTCCTGGACGTTTGGGAGCCATAATACCAATAACAGACCTGTAGAAGCACACAAAATAACGTACACAACTCTACAGTCACAACACCACTGAACAATAACAACAAACAAATCGGCGGGAGAAACCAAGCGGCCTAGTGTGGTGGCACCTAGCGGCCGACCCGGCAACTACGCGCCGGGTTTTGGGTGTTCTGCTGTGTTTTGGAAAATCCGGAACCATAGCCGAGTTTTGGGTGTTGCCGAGTCTTGGGATGCCGAGTTTGGGAACTTCAACCTGTATCAGCTCCCATTAAAAGTAATTCCTCGATGCAGAGAGCCATCATGAGAACCGCCCTCCATTGTTTCTATCACTAACTGAACTGGTCTTGAGATGCGGTCGGATCATGTGTGGATGATAGGATTTCCATCGGATCAGATCCGTCTGAGCAGGTCTCAAGGCCAATCGCATCGTGGATGGGGGCCCTTTTAGGTTTTTAAATCCGCCAATTCAGCCGGTTCAGACTATATTGCACCGTGTATCATGATTCTAAAAGCCAACAGTAAGTTTCACCACTGACAGTGTCGCAAGAGGATCACCAAAATGAATTGCTCCTTTGCAGACAAGCACTTTTGGACAGAATTCACCTAGTTATATAGAGAACAATGAGTGCTTGTGGAAAATTTTAAGTCAAGAGTCTATATGGATCAAAATAAGAAAAATGCAGCTTATGAAGTATTGGTAGAATAACTCGAGGATCAAGACAGTCAGGCTAATGTTGAAACAGTTCAGAAAATAATAAATAATATGAGAAGAAAATTTCTGGAAAGAAATTTAGAAAGAAACCAACTATGAAATCTGGTGCGAGTGCAGATGATGTTTACACTTCTAAGTTGTGGTATCAGCTCCCATCAAAAGTGTAGAAAAAGTTCTTAAGGCTATTAAGCAGGGTAGAACAAGAAGTAACGTATTCAAACTGGAAAAGCATAGATATAGAAAGGAAATAGGGAAAAACTGGTTCATAAATAGGGTTGTAAATGATTGGAATGGACTCTGTTGTCAGGTAGTTAGTGCGGAGTCAATATGAAGCTTTAAAAGGAGGCTGGATACATTCATGGATGGGGATGAAAGGTGGATGTAGGTAGTGTTAAGTAACAGGAACTACCTCGTGTAGGTCTCACGGCCTCTTGTAGCTTCCTTATTTTCTTATGTTCTTATGTTAAAAGTAATGCCTCATTGGAGGAGCTATTATGAGAACCGCCCTCCACTGTTTCTATCACCAAATGAACTAGTCTTAAGGTGCGGTTGGATTGTGTGTGGGTGGTGGGATTTCCATCGGAGCAGGTCTGTCCGATTAGGTCTCAAGCCAATCGCACTGTGGATGGGAGCCTTTACTTCACCCACTTTTGACAAAGTGGCTAATACCGTTGGGCAGGAATGGCATTGGAAATCCTATCATCCACACATGATCCGACCGCATCTCAAGACCAGTTCAGTTAGTGATAGATACGATGGACTGGATAAAATGTCTACACTCCTATTGTAAAAAAAAAAAGTCTAGAGTTTGTGAAAAGCGAACAAGCGTCACCGCATAATTTTTAAGCACCGCTGACTGCTCTGCGGACTGGAGTGTGTGTATGTGTGTGGTGGTGTGTGTGTGTGTGGTGGTGATGTGTATATGTGGTGGTGTGTGTGTGTGTGTGTGTGTGGTGTAGTGATGTTTGAGTGTGGTGTGGTGGTGATATGTGTGTGTGTGTGTGTGTGTGTGTGTGGTGGTGATGTACGTGTGTGGGCGTTCTCGGTGACCCGAGTTCGATCCCCGAAGAAAACCAAAACCTTTCTGCATCGTCGAGTGGCCTAAGAACACCCACATGCCTTGCCCATCAACTCTATATTCGATTGCGAATGCATCGGAGGACACAGGGGGGCGGCATGAGCCTCTAATCACAGGCGTCACTATAAGAATCCTGCCTGCGCCACCACGGGCGAGGACCAACCATCACAGCCCTCAAGTGAACCTCCAGAGCCTACCATCCGAGCCCTGGGTCACCACTGCCTACAGGCGCTATAGGCAAAAATGGGGGGGAAAAAAAAAAATTCTGTCCGGCTTTCAGAAAATTCCTGCTGGATTAGGAAATTGAAGAAGTGTTTAGATTAGGTAAATTCAAATAAGTGAGAGCTATGAAGATCAAATTCCAGTCACAATCAGCAGCAGATTTTAGCAAGGTCATAGAAACTTGCAATGAATGAAGGATTAAATAACATGGATTAAGAAGGATTAAAACATTTCATATTTATTTTTTATAGATTTTACATCACAAAGGACTGGCCAAGGGAAAAAAAATAGAGGCAACATAAAACCCGCTTAGTTGCCAATCCCTATAAAGATGACTAAGAGAATACTGAAAGGATAGATAAGGAAGACTAATGAAAGGATAGATAAGGAAGACTAATGAAAGGATAGATAAGGAAGACTAATGAAAGGATAGATAAGGAAGACTAATGAAAGGATAGATAAGGAAGACTAATGAAAGGATAGATAAGGAAGACTAATGAAAGGATAGATAAGGAAGACTAATGAAAGGATAGATAAGGAAGACTAAAAGAAAAGGATAGATAAGGAAGACTAATGAAAGGATAGATAAGGAAGACTAATGAAAGGATAGATAAGGAAGACTAATGAAAGGATAGATAAGGAAGACTAATGAAAGGATAGATAAGGAAGACTAATGAAAGGATAGATAAGGAAGACTAATGAAAGGATAGATAAGGAAGACTAATGAAAGGATAGATAAGGAAGACTAATGAAAGGATAGATAAGGAAGACTAATGAAAGGATAGATAAGGAAGACTAATGAAAGGATAGATAAGGAAGACTAATGAAAGGATAGATAAGGAAGACTAATGAAAGGAAGATAAGGAAGACTATGAAAGGATAGATAAGGAAGACTAATGAAAGGATAGATAAGGAAGACTAATGAAAGGATAGATAAGGAAGACTAATGAAAGGATAGATAAGGAAGACTAATGAAAGGATAGATAAGGAAGACTAATGAAAGGATAGATAAGGAAGAATATGAAAGGATAGATAAGGAAGACTAATGAAAGGATAGATAAGGAAGACTAATGAAAGGATAGATAAGGAAGACTAATGAAAGGATAGATAAGGAAGACTAATGAAAGGATAGATAAGGAAGACTAATGAAAGGATAGATAAGGAAGACTAATGAAAGGATAGATAAGGAAGACTAATGAAAGGATAGATAAGGAAGACTAATGAAAGGATAGATAAGGAAGACTAATGAAAGGATAGATAAGGAAGACTAATGAAAGGATAGATAAGGAAGACTAATGAAAGGATAGATAAGGAAGACTAATGAAAGGATAGATAAGGAAGACTAATGAAAGGATAGATAAGGAAGACTAATGAAAGGATAGATAAGGAAGACTAATGAAAGGATAGATAAGGAAGACTAATGAAAGGATAGATAAGGAAGACTAATGAAAGGATAGATAAGGAAGACTAATGAAAGGATAGATAAGGAAGACTAATGAAAGGATAGATAAGGAAGACTAATGAAAGGATAGATAAGGAAGATAATGAAAGGATAGATAAGGAAGACTAATGAAAGGATAGATAAGGAAGACTAATGAAAGGATAGATAAGGAAGACTAATGAAAGGATAGATAAGGAAGACTAATGAAAGGATAGATAAGGAAGACTAATGAAAGGATAGATAAGGAAGACTAATGAAAGGATAGATAAGGAAGACTAATGAAAGGATAGATAAGGAAGACTAATGAAAGGATAGATAAGGAAGACTAATGAAAGGATAGATAAGGAAGACTAATGAAAGGATAGATAAGGAAGAATATGAAAGGATAGATAAGGAAGACTAATGAAAGGATAGAAAGGAGACTAATGAAAGGATAGATAAGGAAGACTAATGAAAGGATAGATAAGGAAGACTAATGAAAGGATAGATAAGGAAGACTAATGAAAGGATAGATAAGGAAGACTAATGAAAGGATAGATAAGGAAGACAATGAAAGGATAGATAAGGAAGACTAATGAAAGGATAGATAAGGAAGACTAATGAAAGGATAGATAAGGAAGACTAATGAAAGGATAGATAAGGAAGACTAATGAAAGGATAGATAAGGAAGACTAATGAAAGGATAGATAAGGAAGACTAATGAAAGGATGATAAGGAAGACTAAGAAAGGATAGTAAGGAGACTAATGAAAGGATAGATAAGGAAGACTAATGAAAGGATAGATAAGGAAGACTAATGAAAGGATAGATAAGGAAGACTAATGAAAGGATAGATAAGGAAGACTAATGAAAGGATAGATAAGGAAGACTAATGAAAGGATAGATAAGGAAGACTAATGAAAGGATAGATAAGGAAGACTAATGAAAGGATAGATAAGGAAGACTAATGAAAGGATAGATAAGGAAGAATAGTGAAAGGATAGATAAGGAAGACTAATGAAAGGATAGATAAGGAAGACTAATGAAAGGATAGATAAGGAAGACTAATGAAAGGATAGATAAGGAAGACTAATGAAAGGATAGATAAGGAAGACTAATGAAAGGATAGATAAGGAAGAATAGTGAAAGGATAGATAAGGAAGACTAATGAAAGGATAGATAAGGAAGACTAATGAAAGGATAGATAAGGAAGACTAATGAAAGGATAGATAAGGAAGACTAATGAAAGGATAGATAAGGAAGACTAATGAAAGGATAGATAAGGAAGACTAATGAAAGGATAGATAAGGAAGACTAATGAAAGGATAGATAAGGAAGACTAATGAAAGGATAGATAAGGAAGACTAATGAAAGGATAGATAAGGAAGACTAATGAAAGGATAGATAAGGAAGACTAATGAAAGGATAGATAAGGAAGACTAATGAAAGGATAGATAAGGAAGACTAATGAAAGGATAGATAAGGAAGACTAATGAAAGGATTGATAAGGAAGAATAGTGAAAGGATAGATAAGGAAGACTAATGAAAGGATAGATAAGGAAGACTAATGAAAGGATAGATAAGGAAGACTAATGAAAGGATAGATAAGGAAGACTAATGAAAGGATAGATAAGGAAGACTAATGAAAGGATAGATAAGGAAGACTAATGAAAGGATTGATAAGGAAGAATAGTGAAAGGATAGATAAGGAAGACTAATGAAAGGATAGATAAGGAAGACTAATGAAAGGATAGATAAGGAAGACTAATGAAAGGATAGATAAGGAAGACTAATGAAAGGATAGATAAGGAAGACTAATGAAAGGATAGATAAGGAAGACTAATGAAAGGATAGATAAGGAAGACTAATGAAAGGATAGATAAGGGAGACTAATGAAAGGATAGATAAGGAAGACTAATGAAAGGATAGATAAGGAAGACTAATGAAAGGATAGATAAGGAAGACTAATGAAAGGATAGATAAGGAAGACTAATGAAAGGATAGATAAGGAAGACTAATGAAAGGATAGATAAGGAAGACTAATGAAAGGATAGATAAGGAAGACTAATGAAAGGATAGATAAGGAAGACTAATGAAAGGATAGATAAGGAAGACTAATGAAAGGATAGATAAGGAAGACTAATGAAAGGATAGATAAGGAAGACTAATGAAAGGATAGATAAGGAAGACTAATGAAAGGATAGATAAGGAAGACTAATGAAAGGATAGATAAGGAAGACTAATGAAAGGATAGATAAGGAAGACTAATGAAAGGATAGATAAGGAAGACTAATGAAAGGATTGATAAGGAAGAATAGTGAAAGGATAGATAAGGAAGACTAATGAAAGGATAGATAAGGAAGACTAATGAAAGGATAGATAAGGAAGACTAATGAAAGGATAGATAAGGAAGACTAATGAAAGGATAGATAAGGAAGACTAATGAAAGGATAGATAAGGAAGACTAATGAAAGGATAGATAAGGAAGACTAATGAAAGGATAGATAAGGGAGACTAATGAAAGGATAGATAAGGGAGACTAATGAAAGGATAGATAAGGAAGACTAATGAAAGGATAGATAAGGAAGACTAATGAAAGGATAGATAAGGAAGACTAATGAAAGGATAGATAAGGAAGACTAATGAAAGGATAGATAAGGAAGACTAATGAAAGGATAGATAAGGAAGACTAATGAAAGGATAGATAAGGAAGACTAATGAAAGGATTGATAAGGAAGAATAGTGAAAGGATAGATAAGGAAGACTAATGAAAGGATAGATAAGGAAGAATAATGAAAGGATAGATAAGGAAGACTAATGAAAGGATAGATAAGGAAGACTAATGAAAGGATAGATAAGGAAGACTAATGAAAGGATAGATAAGGAAGACTAATGAAAGGATAGATAAGGAAGACTAATGAAAGGATAGATAAGGAAGACTAATGAAAGGATAGATAAGGAAGACTAATGAAAGGATAGATAAGGAAGAATAGTGAAAGGATAGATAAGGAAGACTAATGAAAGGATAGATAAGGAAGACTAATGAAAGGATAGATAAGGAAGACTAATGAAAGGATAGATAAGGAAGACTAATGAAAGGATAGATAAGGAAGACTAATGAAAGGATAGATAAGGAAGACTAATGAAAGGATAGATAAGGAAGACTAATGAAAGGATAGATAAGGAAGACTAATGAAAGGATAGATAAGGAAGAATAGTGAAAGGATAGATAAGGAAGACTAATGAAAGGATCGATAAGGAAGACTAATGAAGGATAGATAAGGAAGACTAATGAAAGGATAGATAAGGAAGACTAATGAAAGGATAGATAAGGAAGACTAATGAAAGGATAGATAAGGAAGACTAATGAAAGGATAGATAAGGAAGACTAATGAAAGGATAGATAAGGAAGACTAATGAAAGGATAGATAAGGAAGACTAATGAAAGGATAGATAAGGAAGACTAATGAAAGGATAGATAAGGAAGACTAATGAAAGGATAGATAAGGAAAAACAGAAATGAAATATTTGGAGATACATACAGGATGTTGTAAAATATTAGAGTGACATTTCATTACATGGACACAAATATGATGAGAAAGATAATTACTACAATGATCCGACCACAAAGGGAATATGCTACCATTGTAGGGTCCCCATATAAAAAGAAGCATGTGAAAAAGTTGGAGAGGATACAGAGAATGGCAACAAAGATGGTACCATACTTACTTATGAGGAAAGGTTGAACAAGATAATTACCAACACTTGAGCAAAGAAGAGAAAGATGAGACTTAGAGCAATTTTTAAACTGATAACTAAGGTGGAAGAAACAGACAATGAGAGACTACTGACTCGGAAGCAAAGAGAAGGTCGCTACACAAGAATATTTCATGAGGTTAGACGGCCAATGGTACGATTCTAACTCTCTAGCCGTTGCCTCTACTTCCTCAATGCCCGATGCTGCCAGATCCTCTTCCACACAGGATCTGGCAGCATTGGGCATTGAGGAAGTAGAGGCAATGGATAGAGCCCCAATGTATATATAGATTTTTTTTTTATTAGTACTCAAGCTCATTTGTATTCTATGTATGTGTATTATGTGTGTTTTTTTCTTTTCTTTTTCCTGTCTATGCCGCCAAACAATTATTAAAAGGGAGATGCCTGAACAACATAAAGAATTGCAAGCTCCCTCTTAGAAATGTAGACATTTGGATTGGACTAAATGAGGAGGTGATGCAGTAAACACTCTGTAATTTAAACCCGTAGGATTCAAACTTCGGATAATTCGACCTGTTTCAGGCCAAGTTCAAATCTTTCAACAACTTTCCAACTTTCCATAATCAGAAATGAATTTCGAATTGTCAGAATTTTCTGCAGCATCTTTCACCTCCTCTTTGCCATCCACTTCGTCAGCCAACCTCCACATTGCCTCCAACACATTAAACACCTCAAGCACTGAAGATCTTACCTTACAGATCCCCAGAGTGACACCTGCCAGGGGGCGTTCAGAAGCGGTCACCCCCTCACCCACCCCCGCACCCTCCCTACTGAAAGATACTGAACCCTTCACAATTTACATTGCTACCAAGATAGCAGCTGCCGAAATTTATCTCTGTGGCTATTCTTATTGTTCAAGAATAACTTGTTGATGACCCTGTATTTGATGCAGCAGAAGTTATAGCAGCAGGAAATGAAATATTCAGAAGGCAAGAAGAGGAGAGCGAAGAGGACAGTCTTTCTTTGCCCTTTGTTTACATACCCTTATTGTGGCACGAGCTGGCAACTCAGTAGCGATCCACCTCCCAGGGCTGTAGTGCCGGGGTAGCTTGCACTAGGCATACTGTATGCCTACGTCACCGTGCGCCTGCGTGTGCACCTGTGTGTGTTGCTTTACTGAACGCAGCCCAGACTTGCCTGAAGACGCTGTCAGTGACGGCTGAGTGTTCAGTGTACAGTAGTATTGCATTTCAAGACTTCAATATTAGCCATGTTTTAGAGAGTACAAGTACTACAATCTGTGCTGTTTTACCATGTTTGAGTGAGTTCTCATTGTGTCCCCCACACAAATGGGCTAGAGGTAACCATCGTATAATTTGAACTTTCGGCTAATTCGACCCAGGTCTCCCCCCAATTAGAGAGAACTGCAACTCCGAAATGCCAGTGGTCGCTGGTAGTTTTAACTCACAATTTGGTGAAAAGTTGGTCAACTTGAAAGAAAAATATGGGCTTATTCCACTGCACTTAAAACACACAAGTATAATATTAAGAACGATTTTCTTCTATATGTATATTGTATAGAAGCCTGATTCTGTAAAACATTGTATATAACCAAATAACCAAGTAGGTTATAGTTGAGGAGGCGAGGTAAATGCTACTCTATGATATTATATAGTCAATAACGAATGTTTAGAAGTTATCTATACCTAGGCAGTCATATTTTCCTGTTATTATTGTGTATCAATCAGATAGAAAGCCTAGAAGTGCAAGGAGTCGACGCGTGAAGTGGCAATGTTTTGATTCAATCTCCCCGCCACAATCTCCCCGCCCACCACTCCCCGCCGCGGCACGTCGCCTCCACAATTATAACCTACATTGTCGCAGCAACAAGCCGATTTCGGCATTCTTTATTCTTCGTTTTTCCAAGGCATTGCTTATTGTATTTTGACAAGCGTTTGCCAGACGCAGCAGTATTGTCTTAGAAAACAGTGTGAACATCGCCCAAATTTTACATGCCACAATATACATGTAAAAAATCTATTAAGCTTTGCTACTCGAGGCGAGTAATTTGCATTAAATTGCTATTATAGAACGTTCCATCGTAATGCATGTCATCCATATAATTAGTAGAACAACAGAAGAACTATATTTTTTGGTATTCAGATGCGGTGCATCAATATTTATCGCGAAATTAATTTATGAAAAATATTAGTCGCGGAGCCAAAACACAGTAGACCAACCTTTGAGTTAAAACTGCCAGCGACCACTGGCATTTCTCGAGTTGCAGTTCTCTCGAATTAGATGGAATTAGAGAGGGTTTACTGTGTCGGCAAAGAATGCGCACCAATTGAAAGAAAGACGGGATAAATGTAGATACGGAGACAGGACGACACGAGTGTAGCTTAGGCCATGCAAAACACAACTAGGTAAATACAAACTGCCATGATGGTCCAGCAGATAGAACGTTGGCGCGCCATTCTATGGTTAGCCGGTTCGAATCCTCGCTCGCTCCTTGAGATTTTTCGCTGAAAATTTTGGGTGGTTACTGTCCCCCTTGAACAAGGTGATGGGTGTGTGTGGTGTGTGAGGTCCCAGCATTACCCTAAGATCGGTCATTATTAGCCCAAGCTTGCTCCGGGAGGGTGAAACTGGCGATGGTGAGTCCGTCGCGTGTGTACATGGGTAAATGTGAGGAACTACACCTGCCTCGCTCCCTCCTGCCTGAGGAGGGGAGTGACACTTTCACCAGCCGGCCGATGGTTCATAGTCCGGGAGCCGAGGGGTCCATCCTTGCACTGAGAGTTAAAAAAGTTTTTTTCTCTGCATACCATGTTAGAGGGGGTGATGGGCCATCATTTCCAGGGGGGTGACCGGTGATCACCCTTGGGCAATTCTCGGTATTAACCCTTTCAGTAGCATAATCACTAAATAGGGAAATCCAAAAAACAGTGTTAAGGACAAAGAAATGCCTATAATTAGGCAGTTTTGGGAGATACTGAATTATATAACACCTTAATATGTAGTTGTTGACACAGGGAGGTCCCGCTATACCAGCATTCCGTATACCAGAATCCGATGATACGAGATGTGTAAATTAGGATCTATTTTCAATATACGAGATCGAAAATCCAATGATACGACATTCAAACTGGGGTGAGTAAAATTATCAAGTTCAAAATGCGGGCCCTACCACTTCCGGGCTGGACAAAGGGGGATTTGGTTGACCCCAGTGAGGTCCCCCCTAGCAAGCCGTGACCTGAAGGGTAATTAAGCATATGGCGCGGCCTGACATTTAGGGGTAATTAGCAGGTGTGCGGCCCCAACCTTGGGACCGCAGTCAGGTCACCCCTAGCAAGGCATGACCTGAAGGGAAATTAAGCATATGACGCGGCCTGACCTTTAGGGGTAATTAGCAGGTGTGCGGCCCCAACCTTGGGACCGCTACACTACCTTCTCTTGTATCACGCGGCGTCCCCTACATTACAACGTCTTTTTAGCTTGTTATGCATGTTTTATATTTAATTAATGTGCAGTTATGTTATTTTGTGTGCTATTTTCTCTTTCAGAATGCTTTTTCTTCAGAATAGGTAGTACAGTGTGGGTAATATAGACGCTGTGTGTTTGTTGTGTTTGCTATAGTTTATTTTAGCTTGAAAAACATGTCTTTTTTTTTTCTTTCTTTTTTTAATTGATGGGGTCAATTTTTTACTGGTCAAATTTAAACTGGAACCAAACCTATATTTTACCATTAGTTATGTGTTTCGTTATACGAGATTTTGCTTTACGAGTATGCCAGGTGGAACCTAACTGCTCGTATCTTCGGGACCTCCCTGTACTCTCTTTAGGATTATGACTAGTTTATATTATATTTATTTCATAATTAGGGGTAAAAAAGGTAAAAGAGGTCATAGACCGACTTCCAAAGAATTAAGTGTAACATATACAGGGAGGTCCCGAAGATACGAGCAGTTAGGTTCCACCTGGCATACTCGTAAAGTGAAATCTCGTATAATGAAACACATAGCTAATGGTAAAATATAGGTTTGGTTCCAGGACCCCATCAATAAAAAAAAGACAAAAAAAAAGACATGTTTTTCAAACTAAAATAAACTATAGCAAACACAACAAACACACAACGTCTATATTACCCACACTGTACTACCTATTCTGTAGAAAAACCATTCTGAAAGAGAAAATAGCACACAAAATAAAATAACCACATTAATTAAACATAAAACATGCATAACACTCACAAGTGGTAATGTTGTGTGGGGAGACAGGAAGCTGGCACGTAGCCAGCTGAGAGTCCCTGTTTTCTCTCTCCGAGGCTCGAGAGAAAACAGGGGTGACTGCGTTTGCAGGGATGACTGGGTTAGAGTTCTTCCTCCTCCCCTTGATCACTTGGGGAAGAGGAAAGATCCTCGGTGCTGCCGCGTGATACAATAGACTCGAGAGGGTACGATAGGTAAGGGACAAGGGAGGGGTGAGCAGACCTCTTCCACTGCCCACAAACTCGTCTCTGCGCATCTGAATCATTGTACATCGTCCAGGGATGTGAATTTTTGTAGGCCACATTGTCGTACCGAGCCACCAGAATTATCATATTTTCAGATTGATTATCGTACAACATTAGGTAAAATCATATAGTCAGTAAATGACTTCATAATTTTAGTAAATAACTAGTAATTTACTTAAGTAAATAACTTGGTAATTTTACTCACCCCCGTTTGAATGTCGTAGCATTGGATTTTCGATCTCGTATATTGAAAATAGACCCTAATTTACACATCTCGTATCATCGGATTCTCGTATACCGAATGCTCGTATAACGGGACCTCCCTGTATACAGTAAACCCTCTCGAATTCGGACTAATATTTATATATTTTACCTATATTACCTATATTTAAACCTATATTTTACCATTAGTTATGTGTTTAGTTATACGAGATTTCGCTTTACGAGTATGCCAGGTGGAACCTAACTGCTCGTATCTTCGGGACCTCCCTGTACTCATAATATAAAAATGTAAATACTTTTTTATCAGTAAATTTGGCCATAAACCCACCCAACTATCTGGCATCCCTGATGTTACAGTGGACCAGGGTTTTCCATCCACTTTCAAGGAAATTTCCTTATTTTAAGGAAATTTTGGCCTGAGAAGGAAATTTCTAAGGAAACGCAAAATCTAAGGAAATCCCAAGGAAATCCAGATTTTTGTGTATTTAAAATGTATTTAAATACAATTGATGTATTTAAATACAATTGATGTACGTATTTAGTATATAGTATTTAAATACATTCGTAAAATGAATTTGGTATTTATATACATTTCCCCCATGTATTTAGTATTTAGTATTTAAATACATTCAATGTATTTAGTGCCCAGCTCTGTTTAGGTTGTATATTACACAATTGTACAGACTGTATATACATTCTGTAACCTTCCGTTCACGCCGTGTATATACACGTTGTGAAGGGAAATGGGTTAGACTCCCAAATACAGTAAAAGCCTTATAACTGGGCACGATAGGGGCTCTGGCCCTTGCCGAGTTATTCAATGTGCCGAGTTATGCAATGTCCTCCTCTGATATGGGAAAAAAAGAAGAAAAAAAAAACTTGTCTTTGCCATGCAGAGTTATATCAAATTCCGAGTTATACAGTGCCGAGTTATAAGGCTTTTACTGTACTCCCGCACGACACTTTTACCCTGGCACACCGCTCTCCAACAACTGCCGCTCGTGGGTGTCCCGCCGCTCTTCTTAGACCTGCAGGTGCTAGCTAGTTAATATACATTACATTTGCCCATGACTAAATGTGTATAGTAATGAGCAAGTAATGTTTCTACTATTGAATAAACTAATGATATAACTACATACAGGGAGGTCCCGAAGATACGAGCAGTTAGGTTCCACCTGGCATACTCGTAAAGTAAAATCTCGTATAACGAAACACATAACTAATGGTAAAATATAGGTTTCGTTCCAGGACCCCATCAATTTAAAAAAACAAAACAACAACAACAACATGTTTTTTAAGCTAAAATAAACTATAGCAAACACAACAAACACACAGCGTCTATATTACCCACACTGTACTACCTATTCTGTAGAAAAAGCATTCTGAAAGAGAAAATAGCACACAAAATAACATAACTGCACGTTAATTAAACATAAAACATGCATAACACTCACAAGTGGTAATGTTGTGTGGGGAGACAGGAAGCTGGCACGTAGCCAGGTGAGAGTCCCTGTTTTCTCTCTCCGAGGCTCGAGAGAAAACAGCGGTGACTGCGTTTGCAGGGATGACTGGGTTAGAGTTCTTCCTCCTCCCCTTGATCACTTGGGGGAAGAGGAAAGATCCTCGGTGCTAAAAAGACGTTGTATGTAGGCTACTGTTGGGGACGCCGCGTGATACAATAGACTCGAGAGGGTAGGGTAGGTAAGGGACAAGGGAGGGGTGCGCAGACCTCTTCCACTGCCCACAAACTCGTCTCTGCGCATCTGAATCATTGTACATCGTCCAGGGATGTGAATTTTTGTAGGCCACATTGTCGTACCGAGCCACCAGAATTATCATATTTTCAGATTGATTATCGTACAACCTTAGGTAAAATCATATAGTCAGTAAATGACTATAATTTTAGTAAATAACTTAATTTACTTTAGTAAATAACTTGGTAATTTTATTCACCCGTTTGAATGTCGTAACATTGGATTTTCGATCTCGTATATTGAAAGTAGACCCTAATTTACACATCTCGTATCATCGGATTCTCGTATACCGAATGCTCGTATAACGGGACCTCCCTGTACTCTATGTAAATGTCCTTCATGTTACCATCTCGTTATAGATGGAAATAAAATAAACAACTTCCCAACAATCGCTGACCCAGCAGTAATGAAACTGGGTCAAGCCGGCAATACAATGTTTGTTATTTTTTTATTATTTTTTTTATTTTTTTATTTTTTATGTTGGAGCCTATAGCGCCTGTAGGCTTATAAAGGTCTTGATGATGTTGGTTGAACTCGCCCGTTGGTGGCGCAGGCTGGATTCTTATAGTGACACCTGTGGTCTTAGATGAAGATGCCGTTTTCTCTGACGTTATCTTCAATTTAGGCTCACGCTGTCCCTGGAGTTTCTTCGTCGCACACGCAGACGGAGAACAGGTTATAACAGCATGCGGGTTTCTTCAGTCACTCGATGATGGATTTGACAGTTGCTCCTTGGTGGGACGTGAACTCAGGACCTTCTGCTCCCCTACCAGGCTCTTGAAAGAGTTGTCCCCGGCAGGATTCGAACTCGGGACATTGAGCTCAGCACTCCAAGACACTAACCGCTCGGCCACCGCCTCCCCCACAATGTGCCACACCCATACCTATCATACCCATACCTATGCCTTAACACAGCCAAGTCAGCACTGTAGACTTGCAGGTATAGTCTATTCACTTAAGCTGGATTCTTGGGAGCTGCTCGATGCCTACCTGAGTATGTAAGGACATCGCTGATTGGCTGAGGCTACCAAAATACCACCACCATCACCACCCAGCCCGCGTGCATCAGCCAATCAGCGACGTCCTTACATACTCGGGTAGGCATCGAGCAGCTCCCAAGAATCCAGCTTAAGTGAATAGACTATAGTAGTGTTATGATCATTTGGCTCTTAACTTATTTTATTTATGCAAATTCTTTTTAATCAAGAAAATCCATTTACGTTAACCCCTTCACTGCGGCTGGTACAAATACGGTCTCTCAGCTATCTAAGGGTTCACTGCGGCTGGTACATATATGGTTTCTGTATTTAAACTGCGCGCTCAATGATATTATGGGTAAATATTCGTTGTGATAGGCTTGTATGGCAACAGTGTCAAGTGTTGCGATATAATATAACCTCTTTTTCTGCTTGCGTGAGTTAGTGTGAGTAATAAGGTCAAGCGGTACAGTACGACGTGTTGACGCTGCCGCACCCTCTACTTCAATGGCGAGGCTAAATAGTCAAGATATTCAACATATTCTTGATGGATATAAAACAGAAGTATGAATGAATGAATGAATGCATGAATGAAGCATTTATGTACCAAAATAAGCAGTACTATGTTGAGTAGTAAGTAGTTTCATTGTGCGTCTGGCAGCACGGTCACGGCCCTGTTGCTGCACTCTGACGTAACTCTTCACTTAGCTGGTAGCCTCCACCAAGACCAAACATAGATTTTCTGGTATGGAATGAGCATCCTATTCATTTAGGCACTCTAAAATATGATCAGTAATTATTTATATATTTTAATTAAACCTGCCGCACAGGGGGGGTAGGCCTATGAATTTGATATCCGCAGTGAAGGGGTTAAAGATATAACCCAAGAGTTCACAACAGGTGTCTGGGGTATCTGGGATTTTTCCTTTTTATTTTTTTTGTCAATTTATTAATTATTATTATTTTGTTTACATCCTATAGGGCTGGTCTAGGGGAGAACATTAAGGAAGTAACATTGAAATATTAGGCTGCTGGTTTTAAGTCCCTATATAGCAGACAATTAGACTTCTTTTTCATTTTATTTTTCTAAGTCACCCGTTTATTGTAGGAGTACTATGTAAAACTAGGATTGAAAGAAGGTTGACTATATTTATGTATCTGTGATTTCAATTCATACTCATTCCTTTTGTTTTTGGTTTGCAGGTTTCTGGTGTAGCCAATGTGTATGAAGAGGTGGATGAAAAGGAGTATTCCAGGAGGCGACAAGACCGCTTGGAAGACGACTGGATTATTGATGACGGTATGACTTTTGTTAAAACTTTTACTGTTCCCCTTGACATATCAAAAGCTTTTGATAGAGTCTGGCACAAATATTGAATTTCTAAACTATCTTAATTCGGTTTCTATCCTCTTCTCTCTGCCCCTTCATCTTAAGTTTCCTTTCAAACAGTTATATTGCAGCTACAGGTTGAAGTTCCCAAACTCGGCATCCCAAGACTCGGCAACACCCAAAACTCGGCTATGGTTCGGGATTTTCCAAAACCCGGCAGAACACCCAAAACCCAGCGCGTAGTTGCCGGGTCAGCCGCTGGGTGCCACCACACTAGGCCGCTTGGTTTCTCCCACCGATTTGTTTGTTGTTATTGTTCAGTGGTGTTGTGACTGTAGAGTTGTGTACACTGTTATTGTGTACTTCTACAGGTCTGTTATTGGTATTATGGCTCCCAAACGTCCAGGAACACCTACTGGTGGAAGTGAAAAGAAAAGGAAGAACAAGGTGTTCACTATTTCTGAGAAAATTGACCTTTTGAAGAAGTAGATTTTTTTCATGTGATTTTCATGCTTTTTTTCCCCTTAATATATCTACGTTCTAAAAGTCGGAAAATTCCATTACTCGGCTCGGCGCTGGTCCCGAGGTTGCCCAGTTTGGGAACTTCAACCTGTACTGTGTTTTTCCTCAGGGTTCTGTCCTTATCTTATCAGGGTTCTGTCCTTATCTTATCAGGGTTCTGTCCTTATCTTATCAGGGTTCTGTCCTTATCTTATCAGGGTTCTGTCACTCTTTCTATTATTCATTAATGATCTAAGTCTAACTCAATGCTCTATCCACTCCTACGCTGATGATTCTATCCTACATTTTTTTGTAGTTATTGATGTTGTTATTGTTGTTATCCATGCCCAATGCTACCCAATTTTCCCCTCTCTGAAAGTCAATATGAATGACACCTACTGCCTTTGTCTCATCATGCATGCATGTCATTAAGAATGTAGCAAATTTGTTGGACAAGAACATTTATTTTGAAAGCCATTCTTGGAGTTTTTTATCAGAATATTTTCTAAGAAATGTAATCTTGTTTAAAGTTTTCCAAAACTAAATATTCAAAATGAAACTACAGTGAGTTTAGGGGACACGGGTACACTCACGGCTTGCCTGGGCTGAATACAATCTTTTTTTTTTTAAACATTTATATATCTATTGACTTTCTCTTTAAAGAATTTTTGGTTGCTTGAGATTTTTGGATAGTTGAATATAGGATAGGTAATGTCACTCTGTTCCTAGATCTTCATTGAATGGATGCAAACTCCTTGCCACTTTCACCTTTTTTTTTTTCTTTTTTTTTTTCCAGTTCATTCCAGACATCTATTCTATACAATATTTTATGTCTGTCCGCAGATGGTTCAGGATATGTAGAAGATGGGAGAGAAATATTTGATGAAGAAAATGGAGACGATGACCTTTTTGTCTCTAAGTCGGAAAAAAATAGCAAGAGGCAGAAGGCCAAAGAGAAAGGAGCCGTGTCTGCCAGCCATGGCTCCGGCAGCATCAAGGCCATGCTAATGAACCTACCTGCCAAGAGGAGGAAAACTGGAGTAAGTGTCATTTCGTTGTATAATACAGAAGCTGCCATCTGTGTTTACTAGATTTCTTTATCAAAGATATGTTAAAAAATTATGTGTTATATCGCAGATTGCAATAGTGAACCAGAAATGTTCTGTACCACTACCATACCACAAAGGTGGCATAGACATTGACTGGCAAGGCAAGGAAGAGCATAGAGGTGCCGGAGATGGAATGCTTAAGCACAATATACTTGGCCAATTACGAGATTTGGCACAGACGCGGAGAGGGAGTTCCACGAATAAGCCAACGCCCAAGTGGACGTCATGAATTTGTTTTACTATAACATAATGCTTGTACTAGGCAATTGACATGAGCAATAGTCCACAGGGTGGTAAATGACTGGAATGACTCAGTAGACAGGTAGTTAGTGCGGAGTCATTAGAGAGCTTTAAAGGGAGGCTAGATAAATTCATGGATGGGGATGAAAGGTGGATATAGGTAGTGTTAGGTAACAGGAACTACCACGTGTAGGTCTTACGGCCTCCTGTAGCTTCCTTATTTTCTGATGTTCTTCTTATGTTCTTAATATCACGGATGAGATGGTTTGATTTGAGTGAGGAACTACAGGGTCAGAGAGATCTGCGGAAACTGCCATTGCTTATTGGAGAGATCAGACAACAGAGTGCTGAAGTAATAGGGTCATATGGAAAGGATGGATTCAGAGAGAATGATTAAGAAAATATATAGATCACGTAAAGAAGATGGAAGAGATAAGGGAAGAGCAAGAAAGTGATGGGAAACTAAGGTCAAAGAAGTCATATTGTCATAGCCTAAGCATCTAGGAATGTGAAAGGCATATATGAGGCAGTGAGTTAGCGTTATGTGATTTATAAAGGGGGGTCGGACGACATAATACTGAGATCTAGCTCGTTAAGTAGTGTGAAGTGACTTTGGTAAACAACTGCCAATCATGCCTGGTTGTGCTTGCTGAGCAATCTTGGGGTAACAGATTTTAAACAGCAAAACAAATATATCATTACATGACCCAAAAAATAGAAATGGTGTGTACATGTGTGAGTATGGACACATTGAGATATACAGGTTGAAGTTCCCAAACTCGGCATCCCAAGACTCGGCAACACCCAAAACTCTGCTATGGTTCCGGATTTTCCAAAACCCGGCAGAACACCCAAAACCCGGCGCGTAGTTGCCGGGTCGGCCGCTAGGTGCCACCACACTAGGCCGCTTGGTTTCTCCCGCCGATTTGTTTGTTGTTATTGTTCAGTGGTGTTGTGACTGTAGAGTTGTGTACACTGTTATTTTGTGTACTTCTACAGGTCTGTTATTGGTATTATGGCTCCCAAACGTCCAGGAATTTTTTTCAGGTGATTTTCATGTTTTTTTTCCTCTTAATATATCTACGTTCTAAAAGTCGGAAAATTCCATTACTCGGCTCGGCGCTGGTCCCGAGGTTGCCGAGTTTGGGAACTTCAACCTGTACAGACATATCAATGTTATGTAAACGATATAGAAAAATTGGGGGACAATTTAGGTTAAGGCAGCTTTCACACCAAAGTCATACGTCGAAAGTGGCAGAAGGCAAGTGGCAAATGACACGTGACACTGTTCTTTCACACCAAAGTGGCATGCAACGCTTGACTTACAGGCTTCGTTTTTATTATTATTATTATTATTATTATTATTATTATTATTATTATTATTATTATTATTGTTATTGTTATTATTATTATTATGATTTGTGTAATGACTAATATCATTATTATCATTATTATCAAGATTATTTAGTTAGCAAGAATGTAATAGATGGACAGAAAAGGACAGTTTATGACTGTCCCTCTCATTCTTACGAAAAACAGGACTGGTGGCTCTCAAAAACAACAGACTGTCTTAAGAATACCAACAAACCCTGCAATCCTGGTGTGCGTGGGGGAGCGAGGCAGGGTTATTAAATAGTGTAGGCAAAAATCCGTTAAGGGACTTCAAAACTATTATGCGTACGCCATACGTCAGAGTTTTTTATTGTTGCATTTTTTGTAATTTGTATTTAAGGTTAATAGTATTATCTTGGTTATTAATAATTTTGGGTGTGAATTTAATTTTACAGGTTATTTCCTAAACCACAGCACATTATGTGTCCTGCTTCAGTGTATTTTGCATGTCCTATTTTCTCATGACTATTTACAATCTCATTGCATTACATTTGACCACCTTAACTACACAGTTATGGTCTCTTTTTACCAGATCTAAACACTTATTATTGTTCTCTCCTATCAACTCTTCACACTACAAGCACCTTTCAGATTGATCAGCTCCAGTGCTTGGATCCAAGACCTTTATATCCTTATTATGATTATTGATGTCCTTGTTTTACTTCCATGTGATACAAATGCCTTATGTTTATATTTTTACCAGTTATTTCCAGAACTGCTTACTAATCAAACATAATTACAATTAGCCACAGGTTCAGCTTGAAGATGATGATGTCTTGGGGGACGTTTTACTAGATATTGGCAAACAAGAAAACCCTCTCTTGCCACCTCCAACAAAGCTGTTCAAGAATATACACAAACCCAATGCAGATTCTCCCAGCAGGAATGTGAATCCCTTTTCAAAGCCCTTGGCCAGCACACCCATCCGGACCAAAACGGCTCTCAAAGTTGTGAAGCCTCGAAACATAACCGAGGGGAATGCCTTTGCTCATAGCTCACCAAAGGTAAATGTTTCTTCAAGAATTTTAAATTTAATAACAGCATGATAGTTCTTATCTTTAAATGGTATATGAATGACTGATCTGTTTTAATGGCCAGTATCTGTTTTATCAAGTTATGTTATCAGAATGTACGTATTTGATATGGATGGATGCCCCATGCAATCAGATTGGGGAGTAAGATTATGATATATATATATAATATATATATATATATATATATATATATATATATATATATATATATACATACATATATATATATATATATATATATATATATATATATATATATATATATATATATATATATATATATATATATATATATACTATTCACACAAGAATAAAAATTCAACGAACCGTTCGCAAGGAGTGAAGAGTCCGGAAGGAGTGGAAAATAAAAATAAAGAAGGAGGAAGTTTGTGAATTGTTGAAGGAATTGGAGGCGAGGAAAGCAAAAGGACCAGACAGTGTCGTGTTATGTTTTATAAGAGTGCAAAAAGCAGTGGGTTGAACCATATATATGATCTATTAAGTGCTCATTAACAACGGACAAGTGCCAAAGGAGTGGAAGAGAGCAGATAGAGTGCCAATATATAAACATGGGAATAGGACTGAACCATTAAGTTATTGACCAGTATCATTGACTATCACAGTATGCAAAATATGTGAGAAAATAATACAAAAGCAATGGACGGAATATTTGGAAGATGAAAGTATAATAACAGGCCGGCAGTAAGGTTTTAGGAAAAGGAGATCATATGTGACCAACTTAATAAGCTTTTTTTTTTACTCAAGAGTAATTGATACACCACAGAAAAGAGATGGATGGGCAGACTGTGTATATCTAGATCTAAAAAAAAGGCATTTGATAAGGTTCCCCATGAGGTTACTTTGGACATTGGAAAATATAGGAGGAATGAAAGGGCTGATCAAAACCTGGATGGAAAGTTATCTGAGAGGAAGAAAAATGAGAACAGTAGTGAAGGATGAAAAGTCTGAATGGAGAAAGGTATTTAGTGGTGTACCCCAAGGATCTGTGTTGGCACCAATAATGTTCATGATTTATGTCAATGACTTGACTGATGAAATAAAAAATTGCGGATGATGCAAAACTATGAAGAGAAATAAAAAGCTATAAAGATTGTGAAGCACTACAAAATGATCTGAACAAGATCTACGAATGGAGCAGAAGATGGGAAATGGAATTTAATGTAAATAAGTGTCATGTGATGGAAATTGGAAAAAGCGAAAAGATATGTAAATGGCCATATAAATGGGAAATGAAGTACAATTACAAAGGTTCATGAAGAAAAGGACCTGGGAGTGATAATGCAGAATAACCTACAACCAGAAAAACATATAAATAAAATATTTGGAGACACCTACAGAATGTTGAAGAATATTAGAGTGACATTTCATTACATGGACACAAATATAATGAGAAAGATAATTACTACAATGATCCGACCACAAATGGAATATGCTGCCATTGTAGGGTCCCCATATAAGAAGCATGTGAAAAGGTTGGAGAGGATACAGAGAATGGCAACAAAGATGGTACCAGAGCTAGAAGAACTTTCTTATGAGGAAAGGTGAAGGAAATAAAGTTACCAACACTTGAGCAGAGAAGAGAAAGAGGCAACTTAACCCTCTCACGCACGGTGAAGCGATTGCGTCAAAACGGGCCCGTCTACAATCTGAGCTTTTGACGTGAATTGCGTCAAAAAACTGTAAAAAATTCGCCAAAAATAAAGTATTTGATCAGAATTGAGTCAAAATTTTCTGCGTCAAAGATCCAAGCTAGACCTATAAAATAAACTAATTTTCAACTCTCGTATGAGTGGATGTGAAATGATAAGGGTTTGTGTGTCAGTTTCCACTCAGCAGGCAGCCTGTGCGCGCGGATTGTCGTCCCTTTAAAACGTGTCCCGAGCTGGCCATACTGGCCATATGAAAATTATAATGGTAGCGTTGGAATCCTCATAAAAATCCGCTTTTATTGGCATATAAACCATAAAAAGTTAACTCAGGAAGTTTCGAGCTACGAAGTGGTGAACGTAAGTATTTCTTATTTCTCTTTACTCAATATTTTTTCGGAGTTGGTAAATTCCGCTATTTAATTGCATTTCTTGTTATTTTTTTCTTTCATAAGGCAGAATAATCTCTTGTAAAACCAATGATATATAATAATGCCAGGAAAAAAGAATACACGTTGGTGAAATTGATAACATAAAAAAATAATTCGCCGCACAGTCTGGCCATTTTGCGGGGCCCCTTAGGGAGCATAAGACGGATGTTGCAATGGACGGAGAAACTTATTAAACTTTTCGTGCGTGAAAGGGTTAATAATAATTTTTAAATGCATAACTAAAATGTAAGAAACAGACAATGAGAAACTACTGACTCGGAAGCAAAGAGAAGGTCGATACACAAGAGGACATACAAAAAAAATAGGAAAAGGGAGATGCCTGAACAACATAAAGAAGTACAGCTTCCCTCATAGAAATATAGGAGTTTGGATTGGGCTAAATGAGGAGGTGATATCGGCAAATATTGAGCACCAGTTGAAAGAAGACTGGCCCTAGATACAGCCAAATTCCCAACATCCGACCTCCAAACATCCGACTTGTCCAAACAACCGACTTTTTTCACCACCACATTGTGTCTTGTTTTGGCCATTTATTTTACTTCGTTTATTTTTATTTTTATAGAAAACATTGATTTGTGGCTTTATTTATGCATGAATTTGACTTTCGCGTATATCACTGGATCGGCCTTCAAGAGCTGCATCTTTTATGTTCTATACCATTTTGTCCTTACGTTTATGGTTACTGTGATATCCGAACATCCGACTATTCCAATTATCCGACCTACCTTCGGTCCCCCCAAGGTCGGATAATTAATACTTAGCTGTATGGAGACGGTACCACACGAGTGTAGCTCAGGCCCTGTAAAACACAACAAGGTAAATACACATATTCTATTCATTGAATGTCCTTCTAGTTAATTTTGCAGATGTTACTGAATTTCTTTTTTTCCAGGCAAAGAGACATTTGGAGGTCGAAGAACATCCATCCCAGCAGATTGAAGAATGCAACACTCCTCCGATAACAGAAATGGACTTCAGTGATGATGTAACTAAATGCCTCTTTTTGCATTATCTATTAAGGCAACTGTCATGTTTGTCTTGTCTTGGCTCTTTGTGCTCATCTCTCATCACACTCAAGTGTATTACATTCATAGGACAAAAATTATTTGGAAACATCTGCAAATACTTCTTAACAGTGCACTGCTGCTTTGTCTTGCTTCCAGGCACAATTGCACATCCAATACTATTTTTCCATTCAATCATCAATCATTGGGGGCATACCGGGAGGCACGTCGCCTCGCCCACCCTACGACGCCACTCCCGGGGGTCACCACGCGCGAGTCCCCATGGAGGCTCCCTACCCATACCAGCAACTCTCGACAAGACACATCAACTTGCCCCAGCCACGAGCCTTGTGGGCGCCCCCTTGGCCTCCTCCATGCCGGATTGTCTCTTACAGATACAACCCGATGGGAGGATCGGTTTCAGGGTAGCGTGCCACATGCCCATATAGCCGAAGTTGGCGCTGACGGACTATGCAGGTAATAGGCCTCGATTCAGTCTCACGGTGCAATCGTTGATTTGACACGTAATCATCCCAGCGATACCCCATGATTCTGCAAAGACACTTATTACCAAAGGCATCGATTTGTCTCTTCAAGTCACTATTTAGTGTGCATGTCTCACAACCATAGAGTAAGACAGGGATCACAAGCGACTCCAAGATCCGGATTTTTGTCCTTCTGCGCAGGTATGGACAACACCAAATACTCCTGCTGAGCGAGTCCATAACCGTGGGCCATGTCAATCCGTTGTAAGACTTCTTGACGTGACCTGCCGTCATTCTGGACTGTGCTGCCAAGGTATGTAAAACTTTCCAAGATCTCAATGTCCTCGCCGCACGCATGAATAGACTTTTTTTTTAAATTAATTTATTATTATTATTATTATTATTATTATTATTATTATTATTATTATTATTATTATTTATTATTTTATTATTATTATTATTATTATTATTATATTATTATTATTATTATTATTATTATTATTATTATTATTATTATTTTATTTTTTTTTTTTTTTTTTTTTTTTACATCATAAAGGACTGGCCAAGGGCACAACAAAAATAGGTAACACAAAGCCTGTTTAGTTGCCAGTCCCTATGTAAAGAAGACAGTAAGAGAGTAATACAAAAGAGGGGTGAGCCAATTTAGTTCGGGAGGTTTCTTGTTACTCTTCTCTTGAAAAGATTTAAGTCATAGGAAAGTGGAAAAATAGAAACAGGAAGAGAGTTCCAGAGTTTACCAGTGAAAGGGATGAAAGATTAAAGATACTGATTAACTCTTGCATTAGGAAGATGAACAGAATAGGGATGAGAATGAGTAGAAAGTCTTGTGCAGCGAGGCTGCGGGAGGGGGGGAGGCATGCAGTTAGCAAGTTCAGAAGAGCAGTGAGCATGAAAATAACGGTAGAAGATAGCAAGAGAAGCAACATTGCGGCGGTGATTTAAAGATTGAAGACAGTCAGTCAGAGGAGGGGAGTTGATGAGACAAAAAGCTTTTGACTCAACCCTGTTTAGGAGAGCTGTACGAGTGGATCCTCCCCATACCTGTGAGACATACTCCATACATGGGCGGATAAGGCCCCTGTAGAGAGCAAGCAACTGGGAGGGAGAAAAAAAAGGACGCAGACGCCACAGGACACCTAACTTCTTAGAAGCTGTTTTAGCAAGAGATGAGATGTGAGATTTCCAGTTCAGATTTTTAGTAAAGGATAGTCCTAGAATGTTCATTGTAGAAGAAGGAGACAGTTGAGTGTCATTGAAGAAGAGGGGATAGTTATCTGGTAGGTTTTGTCGAGTATAAAGGTGAAGAAATTGGGTTTTTGAGGCATTGAACAAAACAAGGTTTGCTTTGCCCCAGTCAGAAATTATAGAAAGATCAGAAGTTAGGCGCTCGGTCGCATCTCTCCGTGAAACACTTAGTTCCTGTTGAGACTGTACTGTTTCATCTAGTAAGCTTCCAAAAATTTGGACCTTGGTCTTGAACCAGGAGACTTCAAGATCCAAAGGCCTTGCCTCATTGTGCAGCGCCTCGAGAGCCATCACCAGGACCTCCAGTGATTCAGCAAAGATTACTACATTATCGGCAAAAATAAGATCAGTGATCTTGGTATTGCCAAGGGATGCTCCACAATCACTTTGATCTACATCTTTGCTCAATATCCAGTCCATACAAGTGTTGAAAAGTGATGGGGCAAGGACGCACCCTTGTCTGACTCCTGTATTCACAGAAAAAAACTAGATACACCTCCCCCACATTTCACAGGACTGGGTAAAGTTGTAGATCAAAGTGTTTGTCGAGCTTCCCTCGGCAACACCAAGATCACTGATCTTGTTTTTGCCGATGATGCAGTAATCTTTGCTGAATCGCTGGAGGTCCTGGTGATGGCTCTCGAGGCGCTGCACGAGGAGGCAAAGCCTTTGGGACTTGAGGTCTCCTGGCTTAAGACCAAGGTCCAGGTGTTTGGAGGCTTACTAGATGAAACAGTACAGTCTGTTCATGCATGCGGCGAGGACATTGAGATCTTGGAATGTTTTACATACCTTGGTAGTGCAGTCCATAATGATGGTGGGTCGCGTCAAGAAGTCTTACGGCGGATTGGTGTTACCCACGGTGTTATGGACTCGCTCAGCAGGAATATTTGGCGTTGTCGGTACCTGTGCAAGAGGACAAAGATCCGGATCTTCAAGTCGATTGTGATCCCTGTCTTACTCTATGGTTGTGAGACATGGACACTAAATAGCGACTTGAAGAGACGAATCGATACCTTTGGTAATAAGTGTCTTTGCAGAATCATGGGGTATCGCTGGGATGATTACGTGTCAAATCAGCAATTGCACCGTGAGACTGAATCGAGGCCTGCCTCGTCCGTCAACGCCAACTTCGGCTATATGGGCATGTGGCACGCTACCCTGAAACCGATCCTTCCCATCGGGTTGTATCTGTAGGAGACAATCCGGCGTGGAGGAGGCCAAGGGGGCACCCACAAAGCTTGTGGCTGGGGCAAGTTGATGTTTCTTGTCAAGAGCTGCTTGTTATGGGTAGGGAGACTGCATGGGGACTCGCGCGTGGTGACCCCCGGGAGTGGCGTCTTAGGATGGGCGAGGCGACGCGCCCCCCCGGCGTATGCCCCCAAGGATTAAAATGAATGAGTGATATATATATATATATATACTTCTGTGATTGATAGTATTTAATATAATATATATTATATATATATATATATATATATTTATTTTTTTATACCAGATAGTATATATATATATATATATATATATTTATAGATATATATATATATATATATAATATATATTATATATATATATATATATATATATATATATATATATATATATATATATATATATATATATATATTATATATATATATATATATATATATATATATATATATATTTATATATATATATAATAATATATATATTTTTTTTCTGTGGGAATAATTTGGTTAGGTTAGGTTATGTTAGGCTCCTTTACCTTCCCTTTGAAATTTTCTCAAAGGAAATCCATATTGTGTGTTTGTTTCTGGCAGCTGCAGACATGATTATGAGGTGCAAGTATTGTAGGCTAGTACCAGTACTTGCTTGCTCACAAGTCACAACTGGTCAACCACTCGCACAAAGCTGTGTTGGGTTACTGGTGATGGCTTTTGGAATAGTTGCCAACTAGAACTTAGGTTAAAAGATGCACTGTATAAGTGTAGCCACAGTAACCATTGGATCAATGCATTATATTATTGAATGAGCTAATAACGAATAATGCAGGCTGAGTACAAAAGATCTATATCAGAGATATGTAGAGATTTAAAGAAGGATAAGAATATAGTCAAACATTAAATATACTACAAGCTGACATTCCCACTGAGTAAAAGCTCTGGGACAGGTTCAGTACACGTCAAATCTGAGTAGCCAGGAATAAGTACTGAAATCTCCAGTGTTGTGACTGTTTATGTTAAGTTTTAGTTAATGGTGATAGGTAGTAGGCTATGCATATTATTGTTTTCATTATTATATTATTATATTATTATTATTATTATATTATTATTATTATTATATCATTTTATTATATATTATATTATATTTTTATACTATATTATTATATTATTATTGTACATATAAAAAAAATGTAATCACTGATTTTTTCTGTGATTATAAATAATCGATTATAATCACTTGATTAAAATCATTTGATTTTAGTCATGCCAACCCTGCTAGGGGGAGACGGTAGCAGAGTGGTTAGCGTCTCCGAGTTCCGTGCTCGGTGACTCGAGGTCGATCCCCAATGAGGGCAAATATCCACTTAAGATCTTTCTGCAACCGTGGAGTGGCCTAAGAACATTCGCATTCTCTACCTTACCCTACCCTGCCCATTAACTCTACCTTACCCTACCCTGCCCATTAACTCTACCTTACCCTACCCTGCCCATTAACTCTACCTTACCCTACCCTACCCATTAACTCTACCTTACCCTACCCTGCCCATTAACTCTACCTTACCCTACCCTGCCCATTAACTCTACCTTCGATTGCGCGTGCATCGGAGGACACTCGGGGGCGGCATGAGCCTCTAATCACCGAAGTCACCATACAAAGCCTGCCTGTGCCACCACGGGCGAGGTCCAACCATCGCAGTCCTCGAGTGAACCTCCAGGGCCTACCATCCCTGGTCACTGCCTACAGGTGCTACAGGCATGAATGTAAAAAAAAGAATAATAAATAAATAAATAAAATAATCCCTTCTTAGGTTGAATGTGAGCAATCTCCAGCAAGAAGGAAAGGTAGATGTAGATAGACATAGACGGAAAAGTTTGACCAGGGAGGGTGCAAGCACTAAAGTACAGTCTTTGAGAACATAAAGGAGGGACTCCGTCAGGACCGTAAGCTCTCCGAGGATCAAGGCCACAAACAGGTGGAACTAGAGGATTTGTTATATTTTCTATTGATGAAGTATTTTTGGCAAGTTGAAGAATGTATTTGGAATGATTATCTAAAGGGCATGAGTTTCAGAACACAATTATTAATATTTTCATATTTTTGTGTTTGATCATGCCATCCATATTCATATTGTTAATATGGATATTTTTAGATGAAACCCTTGATTGATGACGTAGAGGAGGAAGCCTGCAAGGAGGAAGCACTTGTGAAGGAGACTGAAGAAACATCTAATGTTAATGCCAATCAGGGATATATGGTGAAGTGAGTACACTGGCTTAGGACTGCACCAATTTATTTGTACAGTTTAATTTCTTGTTCTTTAGTCAAGGATATTTTTAAAGCTCATAATTTTCCATTTTCCACCCAAGAAAGGGTTGAGGAGGTGCATCAGACACCCAAGAAAGGGTTGAGGAGGTGCATCAGACATATTAAAAAGGGAAAAAATTGTTAACGAATTATAATTTCTTTAATTTCAGGCCTGAAATTGATGACAGTCTCCTCACAAGTGGATGGGAGACTGTCAAAGGGGAACTGATGAGCCTTCCTGAAGTCAAGGACATCATCTTTGATTCATCTCAGCTACCTCTCTCTACCAACAGTGACGGGAAACAGGCAAGTGCAATCACATGGTAAACTCCCAAGGACATTTACTGTGGTTTTCATTCTGTTTAGAAGTTTATTTGACACCTTTTCCTTGGGAGGCTCACAAGAGAATTGCCATGACAAGTTTCCTCATGCTGTATATACTTTTTGGAAGCCTTTCTAAACAGTTATCTGGTCATCTCATACCACCAGGTCTTTAGATTCTACTGGATCGATGCATATGAAGACATTCACAATCAAGGCAAAGGAACAATATACTTACTGGGCAAAGTGTGGATGGAAGCAGCCAAGACTTATGCCAGCTGTTGTGTGACTGTCAAGAACATAGATCGCAAGATTTACATTTTGCCTCGAGAAAGGGTGAGAGACACTTGTAATGCTTCTATGTGTAATGAGTCGTATAGAGCTACCCTCACTTGTCCTGCATAGGGCTCGCCTTGACTCACCAGAGTGACGTTACGTTAAATCTCAAAACCTCCTGCCAGGGTGCAAGGAAACACTGTTGCTTTTCTCGCTTTATTTACAACAAAAGGAAATAATAACACTATTTCCTTTCTTCTCCTTCAACCAGTACAACAGTGTCTGACCCACACTGCAATCAATACATTATAGTATATATAGAAGTAAACACAGTAATATACATTCCTGCTTCCACAGTAATAAAGATAGCCCATACAATTTCCTTGTTTGCCAGAGTAAACTTAACTCTGGAGTCTCCCTCCATCGTTTAGCACTACTTTTTATCCTCATCCAATCTGCCCAGAGTGCATGGCAGCATGGCACACACCACCCCAACTCCAGGTCACTGCAGGAACTCCAGAAAAACCAGCACCGTCACCAAATCCAAGACGGCGTCACCCCCAGACCACTATCTCACGCCAGCCAAAACTCCTGCAATGACCCTCACTTAGGCAATCCCTCCAATAACACTCAATCTCCTAGTAACTTCCATGAACACTATAAACACCACGTACCTGCCTTAGACAATAACCTGCCCCGCCAAATTTGTACTATCCTAAGAGTATATCTCCTCTCTCCCACTCAAAGTCTGTCTCCCTCCAAAATAACAGCACCCTCATTCTTGCCATCAACTCACCAATCAGCTTTTCCAGCCGTGAAATTCAAATATCCGTTTGGCTATATCACATAAGTTTATGATGAAAATGTGTATTGTAGTACAGGTTGAAGTTCCCAAACTCGGCATCCCAAGACTCGGCAACACCCAAAACTCGGCTATGGTTCCGGATTTTCCAAAACCCGGCAGAACACCCAAAACCCGGCGCGTAGTTGCCGGGTCGGCCGCTGGGTGCCACCACACTAGGCCGCTTGGTTTCTCCCGCCGATTTGTTTGTTGTTATTGTTCAGTGGTGTTGTGACTGTAGAGTTGTGTACACTGTTATTTTGTGTACTTCTACAGGTCTGTTATTAGTATTATGGCTCCCAAACGTCCAGGAACACCTACTGGTGCAAGTGAAAAGAAAAGGAAGAACAATGTGTTAACTATTTCTGAGAAAATTGACCTTTTGAAGAAGTTGGATGGCTTTTTTTCCCCTTAATATATCTACGTTCTAAAAGTCGGAAAATTCCATTACTCGGCTCGGCGCTGGTCCCAAGGTTGCCGAGTTTGGGAACTTCAACCTGTATTTATACCATCGTTACATACAAACACAATAACTGATCAAGATATGAACTATTCCTTTCAAATAATTGCAGTGTTATATGATTTCAGAAAATGAATCTCGTCACAAATGAAGAAGACCAAGAAGTTGCTATTTTTGATGTCTACAATGAGTTTAATGCCTCAGTCTCCAGCAAGTACAACATTCAACAGTTCAAGTCCAAAAGTGTTACAAAGAAGTATGCTTTTGGCAAATCAGGAGTTCCCAAAGAATCTGAGTTTCTAGAAGTCTGTTATTCTGTAAGTGTTTGTCCCCATTTACAAGAGGTGAAATAAATTGCATGAGTAATGGCTATATCAATGGCCAATCCCATGGTTATAGGACCTTCTGTCTCAGTTTGCTCAATTCTTGGCAGCATTCATATTTAGTCTTTTTAGTATTGTTTTTGGATATGCTCCAAGCTCTAAGGAGTCAGGACTTAGACTGTTTCATTTTATGATGCATGAAATTTATTATCGTTCATTTATTATATATATATGTTACAGTCAGATTGTGAAACTAGTCATTTCGTGAAATGCCTAAGCACTTTAGTCAATCTGTGAAATGACTTATTAACTGTCATGAAATGCCTAAAATCTTTATTCCTTGCATGAAATGACTTTCATTTTTAGTCTAGTCAATAGGTTAGGCTAGTTTAGATATAACCTATATCCTATCCTAACCTAATATAACCTAACCTAGCCTAACCTATCATAACCTATCCCAACCTAACCTAACCTAACCTAGCCTAACCTAACCTAATGACTAGACTAAAAATTAAGGTCATTTCATGCAAGGAATAAAGATTTTAGGCATTTCATGACCAAGTTAATAAGTTATTTCACAGATTGACTAAAGTGCTTAGGCATTTCACGAAATGACTAGTTTCACAATCTGACTAATATATATATATATATATATATATATATATATATATATATATATATATATATATATATATATATATATATATATATATATATATATATATATATATATATATATATATATATATATATATATATATATATATATATATATATATATAGTATATTTTATATATATATATATATATATATATATTATATATATATATATATATATATATATATATATTATAATATATATTATATATATATATATATATATATATATATATATATATATATATTATAAATATACATTGCACGTACTATTAAAAGAACAAAAAAAAAGTATATATATTATATATATATATATATATATATATATATATATATATATATATATATATATATATATATATATATATATATATATATATATATATATATATATATATATATATATATATATATATATATATATATATATATATATATATATATATATATATATATATTATATATATATATATATATATATTTTTTTTTTTTCTTCTAAATGATTATTGTCATAATATTTGTTGTGTTGTTTAGTTTACTTTTTTGTTTAACCCTTTCACGCACGAAAAGTTTAATAAGTTTTTCCGTCCATTGCGACATCAGTCTGGGGCTCTCTAAGGGGCCCCGCGTAATGGCCTGACTCTGCGGCGAATGTTTTGGTTATGTTATCAATTTCAACCACGATTATTTTTTTTTCCTGGCATTATTATATATCGTTGGTTTCGCAAGAGATTATTCTGCCTTATGAAAGACAAAAATAACAAGAAATGCAAGTAAATAGTGGAGTTTAACGACTTAGAAAAAACATTGAGTAAAGAGAAATAAGAAATACTTACGTTCACCACTTCGTAGCTCGATACTTCCCGAGTCAACTTTTTATTGTTTATATGCCAATAAAAGCAGATTTTTATGAGGATTCCAACGCTACCATTATAATTTTCATATGGCCAGTAGTTCTTGAGAAAATGGAGGAAAACTGAAACACATGTTGGAAGACGGATTAGGCTACAAGTATGGCTTACCCGGCTCGGGACACGTTTTAAAGGGACGGGCAGTCCGCGCTGACAGGCTGCCTGCTGGGAGTGAGCTGGAACACAAGCCTTATCACTTCAAATCCACCCTCACGAGGGAGTTGACAATTTGTTTATTTTATAGGCCAGCTTGGATCTTTTACGCAGTAAATTTTGACGCGATTCTGATAAATACTTTATTTTTGGCGAATTATTAAATGTTATTTGACTCAGTTCGCGTCAAAAGCTCAGATGTAGACGGGCCCGTTTTGACGCGACCGCGTCACCGTGCGTGAAAGGGTTAATTATACATTTATTATTATTATTTTTTATTTTTTATTAGAATTTTTGTTGTTGCATTCATAAGACCTTCTTCCAAACCTGTAGGTTAGCGGTGGGGGAAACAAGCACAGCATCTCATACTAATACCTTCATATTGTCACCATTTTCCACTCAAAGAAGTGCTAGTAATATTGTCATGTATAATTTATGGTCAATCAATTCCAGAGAACTGCAACTCGATAAATGCCAGTGGTCGCTGGCAGTTTTAACTCAAAGGTTGGTCTACTGTGTTTTCCCTCCGCGACTACCATTTTCGTAGATCAATTGCGCGATAAATATTGATGCACCGCATCTGAATACCTAAAAATATAGTTCTTCTGTTGTTCTACTAATTGTATGGATGACATGCATTACGATGGAACGTTCTAAAATAGCAATTTAATGCAAATTACTTGCCTCGAGTATCAAAGCTTAATATATTTTTTACATGTATAAAAAAAAATGTATTGTATATTGTAGCATGTTTTATTGGGGGCAATGTTCACCCTGTTTTCTAAGACAGTACTGCTGCGTCTGGCAAATGCTTGTCAAAATACAATAAGCAATGCTTTGAAAAGAAGAAGAATATAGAATGCCAAAATCGTACAGGGCGGGGGCCAGGTAGGTTATAATTGTGGAGGCGGCATGCCGCGCTTTGTGGCGGGAAAATTGAATCAAAACATTGCGACTTAATGCGTCGACTCATTGCACTTCCAGGCTTTCTATCTGATTGATACACAATAATAACAGAAAAATATGATTGGCTAGGTATAGTTAACTTCTAAACATTCGTTATTGACTATATAATATCATAGAGTAACATTTCCATCGCCTCCTCAACTATAACCTTGGTTATTTGGTTATATACATGTTTTACAGAATCAGGCTTCTATACAATATACATATAGCAGAAAATCGATCTAAATATTATACTTGTGTGTTTTAAGTGCAGTGGAATAAGCCCATATTTTGTTTTCCAGTAGACCAACTTATTACCAACCTGGGAATTAAAACTGCCAGCGACCACTGGCATTTTGGAGTTTCAGTTCTCTCGAATTAACATAACCTATACCTAATATATAACCTAACCTATACCTAACCTAACCTAACCTAACCTTTACTTAACTTAAAAAAAAAAAAATAATATTTGCAACAGAAACAGTTAGCAGATTAATTCAAAACACATCAAAGCTCACCAGAAAAAAATAGTTTCGTCCACCAAAGTGAATTTGGTGTTTTTTCAACTATCTCCATCCGTTGCATGAACTTCTTCAATGCCCAATGCTGCCAGATCCTCTTCAATACACTGCCTCCATGTCTTCCTTGGTCTGCCCGGTGGATGACAGCCTGGAATTTCCACTCAAACAGCTCTTCCCAATGCTTCACCACCATCTTTCCTCTTCACGTGCTCAAACCACCTCAATCGCCTTACTCTCGGCGCTGTACTCAGCTCCTTCTATCCACATTTCCTTGCCACCTCTTCTCTGGACACTTCATCTCTCCATGTAATCCCAGTCAGTCATATGTCTATGCATTCTCCGATCACAACCAACCAACACATCCTCCAACTTCATTGTCAAAGCCCATGTCTCAGAACCATACACCAAAACTGATCTTATACATGCTTCAAATACTCTTCCTCTGTTTTTCAGTGGAATACTCTTGTTTATCTCTCTCCACTTCATCTATGTAGTTGTTACTCGGTTTCTTACTGCTCTCTCCACTCCACCCTCGCGAAATATGTTTTACTTTTTTTTATGTCGCCCAAAATGTTGCAGCAGCCAGACTCCAATGGAGGCAGTCTACCTATGCTGGTTCTAAGATAAAGAATCTGAATGGAATAATTCCATATATCCCAAAATTTCACGATTTAAGACAGTGCGAAGGGATAAGGACTTGAGGCTTGGAATTTGTCCTTCTGTATTTGCACTTCCAACAAAGAGAAGGGAGATTATTATTTTTTTTTTTGACATTATTTGTTAATGGTACTTACATTTTCTGTTTTTCTGGCAAGTATCTCTAATGTATGGAAAGTTCATGTTAAAGAATATGTAATATAAACTTGTAATTGGGTGAGATTTTTGTGTAAATGTGTAGCATAACTGTTCGATGGCTGACAGAAAACATGGTCTTGACAGGCTGAGTACCCAGCTCTTCCAAGTGACCTGTGTGGCCAGACTTTCAGCCATGTGTTTGGAACCAGCACCTCCTCACTAGAGTTGTTCCTACTGGAGAGGCAGATCAAAGGTCCTGGGTGGTTGGATATCACTATGCCTCAGCTCTCCTCACCTGCTGTCTCGTGGTGCCGGATTGAGGTGAGGAACTCTTGTTGTGAGTGAGGAATAGTAGCATCATTATCGGGCATAGATGGTAAATGGTCACTCAAAGAAAAATGACGAAAGAAACCATGATAATGACAGCACCCAACCCAGATGATAACAAGTGTTTACAAGTATAGGTTGATGAAATCTGATTAACAGTAAATCCCTGCCACACAAAGCAGGACGCATGTTACTAATAGCTACAGGCAGATCACTTCGTTTTTAGAAATATTAATGAATAATCCTTATTTGTGCAGGCTGTGGCCCTGAAGCCTGAGCATGTGATTCCTGTGTCAGGTTTGGATGTTCCTCCTTTGGTTGTGATGACCATTGGCATGGAGACCACATTGAAGCCTAAGACTTCCGAAAATGAAATCTGCTTGATTTCATGTCTTGTCCACCATGAATTCCCTATAAATAAGGCTGCACCTCAGCCGCCATTCCAGACACATTTTTGTGGTGAGTCTTCATTCATAGAGGATTTTGTTTTGTCTAAAATTATATTCCCTTCTCAAACTCAGTGCCATACTTTTGTAGGCAAATGTTTTTTTTCTCCTTCAATGCTACACTTTAGAAGGAGAGGCCAAAGAAAACAAACCTTGTTGAATAGTTATGAACACAGCAATATAATCAACGGCTTGCTACAACGGGATATTTTTTATGATATTTTGAAATATCTTTTTACAATTAAATGTCTAAATCTTCTTTGTCTTCTTTTTCTTTTTTGTTCCTTTTCAGCCATGACCCACCCTGCAGACGTCCCTTGGCCCTGGGACTGGAAAGAACAAAACCAGATGAAAATTGAAAAGAGTGAAAGAGCACTCCTGTGTTTCTTTTTGGCTAAGATGGTCAAGATAGACCCAGATGTTGTTGTTGGGCATGACATCCTGGGTCTGGATCTCAACATACTCCTGGATAGAATAAAGAAGGAGAACATTCCTCAATGGTCTCGCCTTGGGAGGCTTAAAAGAACATACAAGCTCCGAGCTACAGTAAGTATGAGTGACATTTCTTATTGGAATCAGAGAGTAGCTTTTTGTAGATTTATTCCTAAACCTATTTACACACAAACTCACACACTCATTACAAATTCATTAGTATGAAAGTATTTCTATTCGTATACAAATGTGCCTTTGCCTGCCAGTGTGAGGAGGTCTCCGTGAGAGATATGAAGGAGGCGAGGATAGAGTGCTGGGTGTAGGTAGAAGTGATCAACGCTAAGAGCATCCTGCATTTATCCTTTGTGTTGTCTTGTCATTTTGTTTTTTGTCTTGTGTCATCTTACAAAACTTCCTTTGTCTTCTTAAGCCTCACCCTGTTTAGTGCAGGAAGTGAGTTACAATGATTTTAAGGATGATAATCATAAACGGTGCATGACATTTAGTTGTGACAATAGTGAGGTGGTTACATATTTGCAGTAGGATCTTTAGCTTGTTACACTTCCCATTCTCCAACCAGGGAAGTGGCTTTGAAGAGAGAACTGCCATGTGTGGGCGTCTCTTGTGTGACATAAAGATATCTGCCAAAGAACTCATCCAAGCTAAAAGCTATGAGCTGGCACCACTCGTCAGTAAAGTCCTACGTGTGCCGGAGACTCGACTCAAGACTTTCACAAAGAAAGAGACGAAGCAAATGTATGAGTAAGTACAGAGCTTGTGTTTTATTTATTGTTGAAAATTCTCATTATATATTGTGACACAGTAAAGCCTCCGTAAGTCAGTATTCGTTAAGTCTGAATTAGGGATGAGTCGTAATGGCTGGCAAATGTTCATATTTAGAATAATTTCAATTATTATTTTTTTGTTAAAGTTTTTTTTAAGTGTTTGAAGTGTTTGTGTGACTTGCTATCCAGATTCCCTATGTCTGTTCCTGCTCCCAAGGCGTCTAGGAGCAGGAAAGTCATGACACTTAAGACTAAGTATGCAAGATAAGTTGTGACTTCTTGCCAGGATTGATGAAGGGGGCTCCCTACGGGCGGTTGTTGTTGAGTTTGATATCAAATCCAGTACAGTAGAGCTCTGGCTCCAGATTTTCACAGATTTTTGCACAGATTTTTGCTAGCAATAGTGATTCCACTTGCGGATTTTCGGAAAAGTTTTGGAGTGGGGGCCACGGCCAAGTGGCCACGGCCAAGTGGCCAGATAACCTGAAGTAACCATTAACACATTTTTTGTTTTTAGTAGTATTTTTTTATACATTTATGCCTATAGCGCCTGTAGGCAGTGACCTCCAGGGCTCGGATGGTAGACCTCGGAGGTTCACTTGAGGGCTGTGATGGTTGGCCCTCGCCCGTGGTGGCGCAGGCAGGATTTTTATAGTGACTCCTGTGATTAGAGGCTCATGCTGCCCCCCTGTGTCCTCCGATGCACTCACAATCGAAGGTAGAGTTAATGGGCAGGGCATGTGGGTGTTCTTAGGCCACTCGACGGTGCAGAAATATTTTGGTTTTCGTCGGGGATTGAACTCGGGTCACCGAGAATGCCATTCGGAGACGCTAACCAGTCTGGTACCGCCTCCCCCCGAAGTTTGCCCTGAGCCTTTCCTTTTAATGGGTGCATGGCCTCTGTGCCCCCCCCCCCCCCAAGAATCTATCAGTGAGTGATTCAGAGTAGTGGTTGAAAAATTGTGCACATACAAAGCCTTTTTCTGCTGACAAGACTCATCTGCTGTTTCAAAACTAGTGAGTGTTGATTTTTTTTGTTTTATTTTGCATTTATTGTATGGGTGGGGGGGATGGGTTTCAGATAGGTCGGAAAGGGCTAGAGCCCCTATTGTTCCAACTTATGGAGGTTTTACTGTAGATGAGAAACCTTTAATACAGCCACATGGGAGTTCACAGGAATGAGAAGTGTGTCAAAGATGAAAAGATAATTTTTCATGGGGAGGCAGTGGCAGGGTGGTTAGTACCTGCATGGCGGTATACATATCGCTGATCTGAGTTCGATTACCACTAGGTGCAAAAATCTTTCTGCAATTTAGCGTTCTAGATTTAAGGGTATTCAGGGTATTCATGTTCTAGATTTAAGGGTATTCATGTTCTAGATTTAAGGGTATTCAGGGTATTCATGTTCTAGATTTAAGGGTATTCATGTTCTAGATTTAAGGGTATTCAGGGTATTCATGTTCTAGATTTAAGGGTATTCATGTTCTAGATTTAAGGGTATTCAGGGTATTCATGTTCTAGATTTAAAAAGGAAATTGGGAGAAACTGGTTCACAAATAGGGTGGTGAGTGATTGGAATGGACTAAGTCGTCAGGTGATCAATGGTGGCTATAGGGGTCTTTAAAAGGAGTCTGGATAAATTCATGGATAGGGAAGAGAGGTGGATGTAGGTAAAGTTAAGTAACAGGAACTACCTCGTGTATAGGTCTCGCAGCCTCTTGTAGCTTCCTTATTTTCTTATGTTCTTATGTTCTTAATTGTCGAGAGGCCGAAGAACACCCACATGCTGCCCGTCAACTCTGCCTTTGACGGCGAGTGCATTGGAGGACACGGTACAGGGGGCATCAGTCTCTAATCGTAGGCACCGCTATAAAAAATCCTGCCTGCGTCACCAAGGGCCAGGGTCAGTCATCATAGTCCTCAAATAAACTTCCAGGGCCTACCACCCGACCCCTAGAGGTGATATTGTCTACAGGCACTATAGGCCAAAATGTAAAAAGGAAAAAAGATAAAGGAAAAAGAAATGCCTAGTTTGTTGTGGAAAAAAAAAAAAAAAAAAAAAATTGTGTAATGGCAGCCAAATTACAATGGAAATTACATTCTGGGCCTCAAGGGGTTAGCAAAAGTGGCCCATAGAATGAACGTGTAGGGGAAGAAATAGGCGCGTGTTCCTACTGGCTCCATCCTGTGTCATTATAGAATCATGGGCAAGAGTAATGACAGAGCCCGCTGAGGAAGAGAAGAGAAGGGCAAGATAGGGTGGAAAATGATTGGAATGGACTCAGTCGTCAGGTGGTTAGTGCGGAGTCAATAGGGAGTTTTAAAAGGAGGCTAGACAATTTCATGGATGGGGATGAAAGGTGGATGTGGGACTGTAGGTAGTGTTAAGTAACAGGAACTACCACGTGTAGGTCTCGCGGCCTTTTGTAGCTTCCTTATTTTCTTATGTTCTTATCTTCTTATGTGATAGATAAGAAACCGCTACGTAACTATTTGATGGTCAGTCCCTAGCTGTAGATGTGATGTCATCTTTGTTAGTTTGACCATTTGGGGAGAAAGCATGAAGAAGAGTGGATGAGACATGTTAATCATTTTGTTGACATGGAAAATAGAGTACCTTATAGAGTACCTTTAGGGAGACCCAAGAAGGAATTGAATGACATCCTGTGGAATGATAGAAAATGAGATGGACTTAACAGGCTGCACAATACCAACAATGCCAGGACTTAACAGGCTGCACAATACCAACAATGCCAGGACTTAACAGGCTGCACAATACCAACAATGCCAGGACTTACCAGGCTGCACAATACCAACAATGCCAGGACTTACCAGGCTGCACAAGACCAACAATGCCAGGACTTAACAGGCTGCACAATACCAACAATGCCAGGACTTACAGGCTGCACAATACCAACAATGCCAGGACTTACCAGGCTGCACAATACCAACAATGCCAGGACTTACCAGGCTGCACAATACCAACAATGCCAGGACTTAACAGGCTGCACAATACCAACAATGCCAGGACTTACCAGGCTGCACAATACCAACAATGCCAGGACTTACCAGGCTGCACAATACCAACAATGCCAGGACTTACCAGGCTGCACAATACCAACAATGCCAGGACTTACCAGGCTGCACAAGACCAACAATGCCAGGACTTACCAGGCTGCACAATACCAACAATGCCAGGACTTAACAGGCTGCACAATACCAACAATGCCAGGACTTACCAGGCTGCACAATACCAACAATGCCAGGACTTAACAGGCTGCACAATACCAACAATGCCAGGACTTACCAGGCTGCACAATACCAACAATGCCAGGACTTAAGGCTGACAATGGCAGACTACCCGCTGCACATACCAACAATGCCAGGACTTACCAGGCTGCACAATACCAACAATGCCAGGACTTAACCAGGCTGCACAATACCAACAATGCCAGGACTTACCAGGCTGCACATACCAACAATGCCAGGACTTACCAGGCTGCACAATACCAACAATGCCAGGATTACCAGGCTGCACAATACCAACAATGCCAGGACTTACCAGGCTGCACAATACCAACAATGCCAGGACTTACCAGGCTGCACAATACCAACAATGCCAGGACTTACCAGGCTGCACAATACCAACAATGCCAGGACTTACCAGGCTGCACAATACCAACAATGCCAGGGACTTACAGGCTGCACAATACCAACAATGCCAGGACTTACCAGGCTGCACACATACCAACAAGGCCAGATTACCATGCTGACAATACAATGCCAGACTTACAGTGCACAATACAACAATGCAGGACTTAACAGTCCATACACAATGCCGACTTAACAGCTGCACAAACCAACAATGGGCCATGGACTTACCAGGCTGCAATACAACATTCCAGGACTTACCAGTGACATACACATTAAGTGGCTTACAGGCTTTTCCAATACCACATTATGCTTACCAGGCTGCACAATACCAACAATGCCAGTTTTATGTTGAGATTATGCCATTATGATAGTACAAATAGGTGATGTCTAATGACAATGATGATCAAAGATGGCATGCGTTGTGCCATTTGATACTGACCTCGTATACTAGTAACTTTATAATGTAACTCTATGCTGCTCTTTTTGTCCTGCATTTTCTTCTGCACCCTGACATCTGATCGCCATGCTCTACAGCCAAATTCCAACATCGACTCCAAACATCCGACTTGTCCAACAACCGACTTTTTCACACCACATTGTGTCTGTTTGGCCATTATTTGACTTCGTTTATTTTCAGTTTTGAAACATTAATTTGTGGCTTTATTTATGCATGAAATTACTTGGCGTCTACCACTGATTGCCTTCAGAGCTGCATCTTTTATGTTCTATACATTTTGTCTTACGTTGGTTACTGTGATATCCGAACATCGACTTCAATTATCCCCTACCTTCTCCCCCAAGGTCGATATTATACTTAGCTTTTTCATGATACATGCAAATTTATTACAGTGTGGTTATTGTCCTTTTGGTTACGGAATTAGTTGGAATCTCAGCTTCTGTAAAAATACTTTTATTCCCCTTCTCTTTCAGATCATCTGCATCACTGTATCAGCTTTTTACGCTGACCATGCAAAACACCTGGTACATTCTACGTCTTATGTGTGAGCTGAATGTCCTCCCTTTGGCTTTTACCAACTACAAATGTTTGCTGGTGATGATTGCTTTCTCTTCTTGCAATGATTGTTTTCTTTCACTCAGAGTCTTCTATTTCTCTTTCTTTGTAGCCACTGCCCCTAGCTTCCTTCTCTTCTATACATTCTTTTAGCCACCTCACATCTTGATCGTTGCCACTGTTTGAATGCCATTCTTTTCTTCTTAATGTTCTGTTGCACTCTTCATTCCATCACCAAGTCTCCCTTTCTCTGCCTCTTCTCCAGATGTTAGGCCACACACCTCTTCTTCAGATGTTAGGCCACACACCTCTTCTTCAGATGTTAGGCCACACACCTCTTCTTCAGATGTTAGGCCACACACCTCTTCTTCAGATGTTAGGCCACACACCTCTTCTTCAGATGTTAGGCCACACACCTCTTCTTCAGATGTTAGGCCACACACCTCTTCTTCAGATGTTAGGCCACACACCTCTTCTTCAGATGTTAGGCCACACACCTCTTCTTCAGATGTTAGGCCACACACCTCTTCTTCAGATGTTAGGCCACACACCTCTTCTTCAGATGTTAGGCCACACACCTCTTCTCCAGATGTTAGGCCACACACCTCTTCTTCAGATGTTAGGCCACACACCTCTTCTCCAGATGTTAGGCCACACACCTCTTCTCCAGATGTTAGGCCACACACCTCTTCTCCAGATGTTAGGCCACACACCTCTTCTTCAGATGTTAGGCCACACACCTCTTCTCCAGATGTTAGGCCACACACCTCTTCTTCAGATGTTAGGCCACACACCTCTTCTTCAGATGTTAGGCCACACACCTCTTCTTCAGATGTTAGGCCACACACCTCTTCTTCAGATGTTAGGCCACACACCTCTTCTCCAGATGTTAGGCCACACACCTCTTCTCCAGATGTTAGGCCACACACCTCTTCTTCAGATGTTAGGCCACACACCTCTTCTCCAGATGTTAGGCCACACACCTCTTCTTCAGATGTTAGGCCACACACCTCTTCTTCAGATGTTAGGCCACACACCTCTTCTCCAGATGTTAGGCCACACACCTCTTCTTCAGATGTTAGGCCACACACCTCTTCTTCAGATGTTAGGCCACACACCTCTTCTCCAGCTTTCTATGCTTTCCTGTAAGTGGTGCCAGTCGCCCTCCTGCAATGCTAATAATTGCACCGGTTGCCGTACGATAACTCGGTTGCCGTACGATAACTCGGTTGCCGTACGATAACTCGGTTGCCGTACAATAACTCGGTTGCCGTACGATAACCCGGTTGCCGTACGATAACTCGGTTGCCGTACGATAACTCGGTTGCCGTACGATAACTCAGTTGCCGTACGATAACTCGGTTGCCGTACGATAACTCGGTTGCCGTACGATAACTCGGTTGCCGTACGATAACTCGGTTGCCGTACGATAACTCGGTTGCCGTACGATAACTCGGTTGCCGTACGATAACTCGGTTGCCGAACAATTTTTTTTATTTTTTATTTTTTATTTATTTTACATGACAAAGGACTGGCCAAGGGCCACAAAAAGAGGTAACACAAAGCCCGCTGAGTTGCCAGTCCCCATGAAGAAGACTGTATGAGAATAAAAAAGTTTTAATAAAAAAAATGTTATATAAATATAATATAATATTACATTGCATTTATAGACATTTTTATGCATGAAATACAGCTAAAAAGGTAAAACAAGGTCTTTATTTTGGGGGTCAGGAACGGATTAATCCATTTTATATTGTTTCTTATGGAAAAATGGGTTTCGGTTTTAGAACAATTCGGTTTTAGAACAATTCGGTTTTAGAACAATTCGGTTTTAGAACAATTCGGTTTTAGAACAATTCGGTTTTAGAACAATTCGGTTTTAGAACAATTCGGTTTTAGAACAATTCGGTTTTAGAACAATTCGGTTTTAGAACAACTTTTGTGAACGAATTATGCTCGAAAACCGAGGGCCTGTCTGTATAAAATATTAATTTATTGCAAAGTGTTGGATATGGTTACACAATTATTTTGGTGTATAATACATTGTTTTTTTATAATGTTTTTTGGTAGTGTTTAATAGCCCAACTTCAATCACAATTATCTCAAAACTCATTTGGCTGTCTCGCCCTTATGACTAACAGACGCCTTATATGAAATTGAAGATGATATTATTGTTATGTTACTTTTCCAGGAAACGTGATGTCTCGTACTCTTCTTGGAGGTCGCTCAGAAAGGAATGAATACCTCTTGCTTCATGCATTCACAGAAAAAAATTACGTTGTGCCTGACAAAACTTATGGGAAAACAGCACGGAAGGTTTGTTGAGACGTTACTTGTTTTTCAATGACTCCAAATGTGACAGACTGTCTTTTCTGTTTCTCAATGTTCTTAATCCTGGTCCTAATAATTATGTTACGTCTATTGAATAGTGGAACTTTTGAACTAGAAATGGGAGATGGTTTCTTTAGTTTTGTGCGTGTGTGTGTATTTACCTAGTTTTGCTTACCTAGTTGTGTTTTACAGAGCCTGAGCCACACTGGTGGGGTCCCGTCTCCGTATCTACATTTGTCTAGTCTTTCTTTCAACTGGTGACTGATGCACATTCTTTACCGATATCACCTCATTTAGTCCATTCCAAACTTCTACATTTCTATGAGGGAAGCTGTACTTCTTTATGTTGTTCAGGCATCTCCCTTTTCCTAGTTGTTTTGTATGTCCTCTTGTGTAGCGACCTTCTCTTTGTTTCCGAGTCAGTAGTCTCTCATTGTCTGTTTCTTCAATCTTAGTTATCAGCTTAATAATTGTTATTAAGTCTCCTCTTTCTCTTCTCTGCTCAAGTGTTGGTAACTTTATTTCCTTCAACCTTTCCTCATAAGAAAGTTCTTCTAGCTCTGGTACCATCTTTGTTGCCATTCTCTGTATCCTCTTCAACTTGTTCACATGCTTTTTATATGGGGACCCTACAATGGCAGCATATTCCATTTGTGGTCGGATCATTGTAGTAATTATCTTTCTCAGCATATTTGTGTCCCTGTAATGAAATGCCACTCTAATATTCTTCAACATTCTGTAGGTGTCTCCAAATATTTTATTTATATGTTTTTCTGGTTGTAGGTTATTCTGCATTATCACTCCCAGGTCCTTTTCTTCATGAACCTTTGTATTGTACTTCATTTCCCATTTTATATGGCCATTTATATACACTACCTTCCCGAGTTTCGCGCTTGCTTTCTTCCGAAGGCATAGCGCTAAACTCGAGGATCACGAAACTCGGGTATTGAAAACACTGAGAAAAATGCTTATTTATTCTGGTGCGAGGTGTACCTACCGTATTTTACGGCTTATAAGACTCACTCCCCCCCCCCCCCCAAAAAAAAAAATGAAAATGCCCCGAGCCCCTGTCCACCCAGCAGTGAATGGGTACCGGGTGTTAGCCGGGGGTTTGTGACCCGCCTCCCAGGGTGGTGGCTTCGGCCAACACTAGAGGGGAGGAGAGGAGGAGGAGGAGGAAAAGGAGGAGAGGAGAGGACCTACGAAGCAATACTTGATCTTGATGTTGATCTTGATATTACAGGTGGCTTATTCTTCATACTTTGAACCGGCTGCTCTTGTAGAGAAAAGCACAAACAAAAGGGGAAAAAAACAACTACATGCAAGCTATACTAAGCCTAATATAATACTATACTAAGCGGTAGAGGTCACAAGAAGAAGAATAAGAAGAAGGCTACCAAGAAAATCGGTACATTTTACTAGAAATTCTGTTTATTTTATTTTTTTCTCCTAGAAATTTCTTTCCAAAATCAGGGTGAGTCTTCCAAGATGCAGCGTCTTATAAGCCGTAAGATACGGTTATTCGAGGTATTCGAGAGGCAGGTCTGGCAACTGGTCTAAGGCAGCGCGTGTGATGCCAACGGTAGGAAGACGTGTCCCGTACGTCACTTAGGGGAGGCGGTAGCAGAGTGCATCTCCGAGTGGCGTTCTTGGTGACCCGAGTTCGATCCTTGATGAGGGCTGTAAAATCCACTTAAAATCTTTCTCTGCACCGTCGAGTGGCCTAAGAACACCCACATGCTGCCCATCAACTCTACCTTCGATTGCGAGTGCATCGGAGGACACAGGGGGCAGCATGAGTCTCTAATCACAGGCGTCACTATAAAAATCCTGCCTGCACCACCACAGGCGAGGGCCATCACAGCCCTCGAGTGAACCTCCAGTGCCTACCATCCCACCCCTGGAGGTCACTGCCTAACGGTGCTATAAGCACACACACACACACACAAAAAAAAATGTGTATGAAGCAGTGTGAATTTCTGGGAGATAATGCGCGAAAGTCAGGATGGTAAGAATTTAAGACTCAGCGTGAAACTCAAGGATCGCAAAACTCGGATAGCGTGAAACTCGGGAGGGTACTGTATATATTATATATATATATATATATATATATAATATATATATATATATATATATATATATATATATATACACTGCATCCTCTTACAACACAAACTTAATATTCACTTAAACTTCGCCATTTAATATTTTGCGAGTCAACTTATAACATGGAGCATATCAATAGAAGGGGTATTTTATTAGCTTTCCACTGATATATATAGTTTTCTGATAAATGAATTAGCACCATCCATGAATTATCGTGATAGTAATCGGGTAATTTTCCTGATTGATGATGTTATTTATTTAGTTAACGCTAATATATGCATGGTGCTAATTCATTTATCAGAAAACTAAATATTTCAATGGAAAGCTAATAAAAATCTGCTACTATTGATATGCTCCATTTTATAAGTTGCCTCGCAAAATATTTACTGGCGAAGAGTTTAAGTGAATATTAAGTTCATGCAAATTTCTTCAGAGTCTCGTAATGGCATTTCTTTAATGTGTTTTACTGTTTTTTATTTTATAATATTATAGAACAAACATTCACGAAGATAACAGTACAGTGTTCCAGAGAATACCACTTTCACTGGTAAACTCTGGAACTCTCTTCCTGTTTCTATTTTGCCACTTTCCTATGACTTACATCTTTTCAAAAGAAGAGTAACAAGACACCTCCCGAACTAAATTGGCTCACCCCTCTTTTATTTTATTCTCTTACTGTCTTTTTTATAGGGATGGCAACTAAGCGGGCTTTGTGTTACCCATTTTTGTTGTGCCCTTGGCCAGTCCTTTGTGATATAAAAAAAAAAAAAAAAAAAAATAACAGGGCTCGTAACTGCCCTGTGTTGCCGCAACTATACTCCATCGCTTCGCCCAGACATCCAACGTGACAGACGTTGGAACAGCCTTCCTTGATGCACGGCTTAACTGTCTGTTGAGACTGTCTGGCCACAGACAGCACACCAAGAGGCTGGTCTGTATCCGCTGATGCCGTTGGGCCTCTCAATGGGGTGTTCAAAACATTCAGACACCATGTCTGCTATCCAATGCCAGAGAGGTGCGGCTATGGGGAGGGGGTGGGCAGGGAAGGACGGGCTGGGAATATCTCTCTCTCTCTCTCTCTCTCTCTCTCTCTCTCTCTCTCTCTCTCTCTTCTCTCTCTCGCTCTCGCTCTCGCTCACGCGCTCTCTCGTCTCTCGACAAAAATTCTATCCAGTCATTTCTGTGGTCTATGAGGCTCTTTGAAAGGACTGATGACTTCAAAGCCTTAGATAATCCATCATTATTCGTTACATTTGGTAGATGGATATGTAACTGTAATTGGATGGATGGATATGATATTGTAATGATCTACCAGATTGGTTTGCATAAAGTATGTTATTTCCTCAGATCTCTGTCAAAGATGATGAGGTGGAGGAGGTGGAGGGCAACCGAAACAAGGGCCGCCGAAAGCCTGCCTACACTGGAGGCTTGGTGCTGGATCCAAAGAGAGGATTCTATGATAAATATATCTTGTTAATGGACTTCAACTCTCTCTACCCAAGTATCATCCAAGAATATAACATATGCTTCACTACTGTAGCGTGGACATCTTTTAAGGTCAGAGGAAATATTTTTTATCTAATCTCAGTATGTAGGGATTGTTGTGCATTTATCAAGGGAAGATTTGAATTCATAATCCAGAACTTGTATACATTCCTTATAGGGAGATGAGGTCCTGCCAGCCTTGCCTGATCAGGGACTGGAGCCTGGGGTGTGCCTACAGAGATTCGAAAGCTGGTAGAAAGCAGAAGGCAAGTTAAACAATTGATGAAGCAGCAAGACTTGTCTAGTGACCTGAAACTACAGGTATGATATTAGCCTTGTACATTAGTCAATAGCATAAATATGTTTTCCATCTGAATAAGAGACAGGCATTTAATAAACATGTTTAATATATGTGTATAGTGGTAAGGGAAATGTTGATAATGTTATTGAACAGAATGTAGCTACACAAGGACCATCCAACTAATTCACAGTTTATATGAATGTAGCTACACAAGGACCATCCAACTAATTCACAGTTTATATGAATGAAAGTGATATTAAGAGCAACTTTCATAATTGGGGAGGCGGTAGCGGAGTGGTTAGCGTCTCCAACTGGCGTTCTCGGTGACCCGAGTTCGATCCCTGAAGAAACCCAAAACCTTTCTGCACCGTAGAGTGGCCTAAGAAGGGTCTAGGACAACTGGCCGCAGCCCAACTGGCCGCAGGAAACTGGCCGCGGCCTACTGGTCGCCATATTGAACTTTTTGTTGACAAAATTGATAAAATTGTGATAAAAAAAAGATGATTAAAATTTCTCACCTAACCTAACCTAACACCTAACCTAACAAAACAATCGGTTCCTTCTTTAATAATGCTGAATTTAGAATTGAATTATTTTTTAATAATTCGAGAGAATCAATCATTCGCTGGTGGGGGTTTAAGGAGCTGCCTTGAGTATGTAAACTTAGGCGTTTGCAGTTTCCTCCCAGTCCGCGGCGGTCAGCTGGCCGCGGCCAGTTGGGCTGCGGCCAGTTGGGCTGCGGCCAGATGGCCGCGGCCAGTTGTCCCATTCCCACCTAAGAACACCCACATGCCCTGCCCATTAACTCTACCTTCGATTGCTAGTGCATCGGAGGACACAGGGGGCGGCATGAGCCTCTTAATCACAGGCGTCACTATAAGAATCCTGCCTGCGCCACCACGGGCGAGGACCAACCATCACAGCCCTCAAGGGAACCTCCAGAGCCTACCATTCGAGCCCTGGGTCACCACTGCCTACAGGCGCTATAGGCACAAATATGTAAAAAAAAAAAAAAGAAGAAGCTAGGAAGTTAGAAATAAATTGATTGAAATTAAAAGACTGAAAAATATATGCACTTAACCTAAGAATATTTGCAACATTAATGGAAAATCTGTATCTATTTGGAATAATCATCATCATCTTTCTGTTTGATGTTGGAATTTCCCGTAATATCTTAAAAGGTTAGACGGTCGATGATACGCTTCCAATTATCTCTATCCATGGCCAAAATCTGCAATGCCCAATGCTGCCAGATCATCTTCCACACACTGCCTCCATGTCTTCCTTGGCCTGCCCGGTGGATGGTAGACCTGGTACTTCTGCTCCAATAGCTCTCCCTAATGTTCTATCACCTTCTCTCTTCACGTGCCCAAACCACCTCACTCTCCTTACTCTCAGCACTACATTAAGGTAGAAGTTACATGTAGCCTTGACACTCTTTCCATCTTCTCCACAGTATGATATCCGCCAGAAAGCCTTGAAGCTCACCGCTAACAGCATGTATGGATGTCTGGGTTTCTCCCACTCCAGATTTTATGGCCCTCATCTGGCTGCTCTAGTCACAGGTGAGTGATCCTTTCTGACAGGGGAGTGATATTGCAATCTTTTCTCCCTGTCCATATGGCTTTTTCCCAAACATTAACCCATCAGGGTGGCTCGGTTGGTAGAGCTGCGGGCTCGCGTGTAGCGTCACTGCATTCGGTCAGCGGTTCGAGCCCACCAAGTTCGTCCTGGCGTTGTGGCGCTTTGTATAGTCAATAACCTTGTAGTTGGTACTTGCAAAGTGTCTAGATAGGATCAAAGTATCATATCTTATCTTCCCAAACATTATGGTTGGCATTTATCACAGAGCAGTTTGCTCACAAATGCTATAAACCATTTGCAATTTGCACATCTTTAGCATAAAATTATTTCATAAAATCTTGTATATTTTTGCAAAAGTTATGAACCGCAATGCCAGACTGAAATATGAGTAAAATTGCAGTTTCTAGAATGAGTTACAGTGCTCAATGCAAGTATGAATAAAGCTATGTTCAGTTGTAGAATATATAATTCTACCATGTCTATATGGATTATGGCAATGTTCCAGTGTCCAATAGAAATAAGAGTAATGGCTAGTGTCCCATTGTACGTAGTTGGAATAATACTGACGTGTGCAATTGTGAGATGGGTACTTGTAGAATGCCCATTGGAGTGAGTGATTCCATATGTTAGTAGGTACTGATGCAAGTATTGGGTTTTAGTGGCATATTTTATACATGTTGATAATATCTTTAAGACAACTATAGATGCCAAATATAAATTACATATTGATATGAAAGTAAAAGCCCATGTTTACTTAGACTTCAGGAATTGATGAACCCTTGAAAAGATAATTATATTCAACCTAAGATGAGAAAGAAAACTAGACCTGTGCATAATACATCCATAATATATTCATTTCAGGCAAGGGACGGGAAATTCTGATGCAAACTCGAGATCTCGTTCTAAAGATGAACTTGGATGTCATCTATGGAGACACAGACTCTCTTATGATCAACACAAACTGTAGAGAGTATGAAGAAGTTTTCAAGATGGGTCATAAAGTAGGTTCTTGATATTTATGATTATATATATATTAATACATGTTAAGTCTTTCATGAACTGCTTCTTTTGCAGTTATTAATGTATTCTACTTACTTAGTCTAGACTTTTCTTTGCGTTGTGTACAAAGTGTGACTATAAGGAGGGATTCCATCATTTTGATAATTTGCAGATAAAGTTAGAAGTGAACAAGTTATACAAGTTGCTAGAGCTGGATATTGATGGAGTGTACAAATACATTTTGTTGCTGAAGAAGAAGAAATATGCTGCTCTGGCTGTGACCAGGTTGAGTAATGGGCAGCTGGTGGAGGAACAGGAACTCAAGGGCCTGGACATTGTGCGGAGAGACTGGTCACAGCTCGCATCTGATTGTGGGAAGTAGGTTCTTATGGTGTTGCTTTTATCTTTTTTCCTCATTTTTAGCAGATTATTGTTTTTCATTGATAATAATATATATAACAGTAGAACTGGATGTGACACTCCACAACTACGCGCGCTGGACGCTGCAGTACTGGCAAAGCCGTCTCTATGTAAAAGCCTGCGTCTGGGAGAGCGGGATGGACGTGACGTCATTAGCAGAGTCTGCTCCACAAGTCAGTAGGAGCCGAGCTTTCAGCGAGTGAGGATGTACGGGCGGCACGGCTCTCATTGCACCCACCTTTCACACACTGTTAACTCTTCGCCATTTAATATTTTGCTCAAAAACATTTTACATGGAGAATATCAATAGAAGCGGAATTTAATTAGCTTTCCATTGATATATTTTGTTTTCTGATAAATGAATTAGAACCATACATACATTAGCGCTAACTAAATAAATAACATCATCAATCTGGAAAAATTACCCGATTTCATGATCTTTTTAGTTAGTTAACGCTAATTTATGTATGGTTCTAATTCATTTATCAGAAAACGAAATATAGCAATGGAAAGCTAACTAAATTCCGCTTCTATTGATGTTCTCCATGTAAAATGTTTTCGAGAAAAATATTAAATGGCGAAGAGTTTAAGTTCATGCATATTTCTTGAGAGTCTCATAATGGCATTTCTTTAGTGTGTTTTACGGGGTTTTATTTGATAATATTATAGAACAAACATTTCTGAAGATAACAATATATTTTTTATACTGATAAACATATAATTAGGTAGGTAAACTTGTCATCTCGGTGGCCTCGTACAGACTCCGTCCGTGACGTCATCAATCTCAGACGCAGGCTTTTACATACAGACGGCTTTGGTACTGGTCAGTCTGCTGGCCCATTCACTTGCTGCATATGACTATCATATAGACTGGTTTATCAGTATATATGATATACTGTAATCTTCGTAAATGTTTGTTCTATAATATCAAATAAAAAACAGTAAAACACGCTAAAGAAATGCCATTACGAGACTGAAGAAATATGCATGAACTTAATATTCACTTCAACTCTTCACCATTTAAAACTTTGCGAGTCAACTTTTATCATGAAGGGTATCAATAGAATTGCAATTTGATTAGCTTTCCATTGATATATTTCGTTTTCTGATAAATGAATTACCACCGTGCATAAATTAGCGTTAACTAAATAAATAAAATCATCAATCGGGTAATTTTCCCGATTGATGATGTTATTTATTTGCTTATATATTTCGTTTTCTGATAAATGAATTAGCACCATGTATAAATTAGTGTTAACTAAATAAATAACCTCATCAATCTGGAAAATTACCTGAATGATGATTTTATTTATTTATTTAACGTTAATTTATGCATGGTTCTAATTAATTTATCAGAAAACGAAATATACCAATGGAAAGCTAATAAAATTGCACTTCTATTGATACCCTTCATGATAAAAGTTGACTCGCAAAGTTTTATATGGCGAAGAGTTGAAGTGAATATTAAGTTCGTGCATATTTCTTCAGAGTCTCGTAATGGCATTTCTTTAGCGTGTTTTACAGTTTTTTATTTGATAATATAGAACAAACATTTACGAAGATTACAGAATATCATATATACTGATAAACCAGTCTATAGGATAGTCATATGCAGCAAGTGAACGGGCCAGCAGACTGACCCTGGGGCCAGTACTGCAGCGTCCAGCGCGCGTAGTTGCCGGAGTGTCACATCCAGTTCTACTGTTATCTGTGATAATAACAATTTAGATAAATTTAATTTAATTTATCATGACCCTCCATATGTCTGTAATGGTTTATTATGGTCATCTCTGTCACAGCTTACTTTGGATATCCTAAAATATTATTTCTTTTTTGAATTTCAGACATATTGTTAGTCAAATTCTTTCTGATCAAGACCAAGAAGAGAGAATTGAAAACATACACATGCATCTGACAAATGTGAAAAATGACCTAGAAGCTGGCAAGGTAAGTACTGGGTGTTTAGTGCGTTATTATCATTGTTTTACTGTATCTGCAATGTGTAGTATGTTGTGTTAATGACCAGAAGTGTCGACTCAGAGATTGATTGATTGATTGATTGATTGATTGATTGTTTATTAGGCTTAACATAACATACATAAAGTTGATTATACATTAATAATTATATACAAGCCGCGGTCCATTGAGCCCAGACTCTTTATGGACCTGATGCCTTAGATTTTTTTAAAATTACAACAGTCGTGGAAACAATGTGGACTTTAGTATCGAATATGTTATAAAAAAAAAATAATATATAAATATGGGTTCATTTAAATTGTTATAATAAAAACAAATCAAAGTTAATAATAATAATAATAATAATAATAATAATAGTAATAAATTCTAATAATATAAAAAAATAATAAAAATGATAATGATAGAGAATTACAGTGTTGCAGGTGTATCATGCAATATGTTGAGGCATGAGTGCACCTGTAGCTGGGTGGCACTGATTGGGAGGCTGGATCAGGCTAGTCTGCCCGAGCTAGCTAACAAAAGCCGCTTCGTGAGGTTGTGAGGGTTGACTCGTCCACACAAATCACATGCTTCAGTTAAGTATCATTTCACTCTTAACATGCAATTTTACTCTAAAGCCACACAGTTTGGTCTAGTCTACACTGAACTCTGTTCCTCACAACTCCATCCAAGAGGTGGCCACTAGCCATGGCATGGTCTCCATTTGCACCTAGGCTGGCACCTCATTCTCTTCCAACCCGTCAGGGTGGCAAGGTTGGTAGAGACGTGAGTTCGCAATGTGCATCGTCCCTGTGCATTCGGTCAGCGGTTCGAGTCCGCCTAGTTCGTGCTGACGTGGCGGCGCTTTGTATAGTCAATAACCTTGTAGTTGGTACTTGCAAAGTGTCTAGATAGGATGAAAATCTTATCTTATCTTATCATTCTCTTCCAATCCTCTCACTATTACATAATTTCTCACTCACATACTCCAGCACTCTATCCTCCCATTTGATTGGGGGTCATCCGCTCACATCCGCTCACACATCCAGCATCTATTCTGCTCTTATATGTCCTTGTTGTCATCTCAACTCTCATTCATCTTCTCCAGGTGCACAAACCCTTTGAATGTGCTGCGCTTCACCATTTCTACCACGCCACAGTTCACTCCCTCTCCCTTACTAGTCATACCAATTCCTCCCTAGACATTCTCATCACATGCCATACATTCAGAACACACCACATCCACCCATTAGGTAGCTCATTTCCACGGCTTGAATTTTACACCTCTGGCATTTATTCCAGGTCCAGGTCTCACTTGCATATGCCACTGTCAAAACTATCATGCTATTTTTCAGTGCCGCCATATTCACTTCCTTACTCACTGTCATTTTTTCCATCCTACGTCTCAAAGATCCCCTCACTTTCCTTCTTTGTAGGTCTCTCTGGTCGCCTCTTCCATGTTCTCATACCTGCACAAGACAACCAAGATACTTAGATTCATTTACCTCCTCCATTATCTGCTCATTCAACTAAATTGTGTCCTACCACTGCTGTATCCCTAGCCATTGTTGTATATCTAGTCATTGCCGTATCTCTAGCTACTGCCGTATCTCTAGCTGGTCGTCACGTGATCGTGGCCGCCACAATACATGGCGGCCCCTGTCTATAGTTCCTTCCTTTTGCATTAACACTCGAGAGGGAATGACAATATCTCTGGGATTTCTTTATTACTTTACGTATACTTTCACTGTTGGGAACTCCGTCACAACACCTCAAGGGCATGCCATAAGAGGCACGATATACCTTTGATCATATTCTGTCCAGTAGTAAATGTTTTTATCAAGGGGAATAGGGGCTGTGACAGGGCTACTCCGGCACAAATTTAATGTGTTGAGATGATCCACCAACCATCAATCCTATCAGTATTAGTCATTATGTTGCAATTCAGTAAAGGTTAGGAAACAAAGTAATATTGTTTGAATTATTCCAATTAAAAAAAAATATTCACGTCAGCGGGAGTTCCAATTTTCGGTGACGGTTCCAGTTCTTGATCTTGATATTATAGTACCCAATATATAATTTAATAAGCTTTTAATCATGTTTCTGCATTCAGAGATTAATTACCTGCAATAACTTGAACTATCAAGGGATTTCAATGGCACAAATATGCATGTAAAGTTGGCAACACCCGCCTCCTGACCCACCTCCTTGGAGACTAGCAGACGGAAGAGATGAAAGATACTCTTTACTTCTCTCCTTCCCTCATTCCATCCTTTCCTTTATTTCATCCTTGATCGAGACAGAGAAATAGGAGCCACGAACATATATATATATATGAACTTTTCAATGGCTTTCCCATTGTTAAAACTGTCTGACCCCGCCTCTTCGGAGACTAGCAGACAGAAGAGATCAAGAATGCACTTTACTTCTCGTGGTACTGTCGCCGAAAATTTCCGCATCGGCGATCATTCCATCGTCGGCGACAGTTCTTGGTTGGTGTTTCAGCGACAGTTCCATAAACCTCAATTTTTCACGTCGGTGGGAGTTCCAATTTTATTTTTCCAGTTGCAGTTTTAGATATTACAGTAGCCAATACATGCATTCATAAGCTTTTACCCATGCTCCTGCACTAACTTGATCAGCTAGGTTAGGCTAGGTAACCAATATCCAGGTTAGGTTAGTGAACTAGCGGGGGGGGAGGCAGCCCCCTCTAGTTCAGGGGACCGCCCACCCTAAATCTTGTTTACTGATGGCTCTTGCTGCAAATTTAATGGGTTATTAAGGGCTAATTAAAGACTTTAAAACATGTTTCATGCAGATCTGGCCAATAGTTTTTGGCCAAATAATAAAAATGAGAAAAAAAGAGGAAAATTCGGCTGGTTTAAGTGGCTTTCAACTCTTAGGATTATTGATGCATTTCTTTTATTTTTAACCATTGACTCCTCTACTTATAGAGCAAGATTCTGTGCTGTGCTTTTTCTCTATCTTTGTTTATCACTGAGAAGAAAAAAATCTTAAAATATTGAAAATTTTCCCCCAAAATTATGTTTGAAACACAAGTGCCATGTTCGTAATTGACATCAACAAAAAGTTCCACCATACTTCTCTTGGTTGTATATCCAGCTATCCATTGCTGCCTCGTGTGTAAAGATCAGATCAAAAATGATGAAGGAGAAAGAAATTTTATTAGAATAACTTACATTTTTCAGAAACAAGCCGTAAACATTTTTTTGAGTTTGACTAAGTGTTAGGTCAGTAAACCTTATAAGGGTCTTGCAAAAAGGTTCCATTTAATTTTTGAGGTTATTATGAATGTTTGCAGTAACTCAGACACACCTGGTCCCCTCCTGCTGGCAGGGTATTAGTCACTCAAGGTAAGGGTCTCATTGTTGCCAAGTAGGAGCACTTTTCAGAACATACCAGATTGATATCATAATTACTCAGATGCACTTTTTTTTCGTGTTCTGTGTTTTTGGGCATGTTAACGGGTGCCTGACTTAATAAGGATGTTATTATGAGGCTGGGAACCTCCTAACCCAAGGTACTGCGACAGTACGACAGTAACTATAAAGCCACTGGGCTCTGATGGGCTCCCGGTAACTGCTTAACATTCTCGCAGGCATTGCCAGACGTATAAGTAATCATTCAAATGCATCAGGAAACTCAAAAATAGCATTATAATTGATATTTTAGCGTCAAAACTGATGTAAACAAGCGAGGCGTGGCGCTCGGGTGGTGTGGGGGGGGAGGGAGCGGGATAGTCCGTTATATCGAGGTTTTACTGTAATTCCTTTAGTTACGTTATGCTCCACTGTAGACTGTTCATGATCCTCTTTGCAGATTGATCTTGAAAAATTGGTCATCACCAAGTCACTAACCAAGAGGCCTGAAGAATACCAGGATACAAAAATTCTTCCTCATGTTCAAGTTGCACTACGCATGAATTTACAGGGAGGGAAGTCATTGCGTCAGGGAGACACCGTCCCTTATGTCATCTGTGACGTGAGTATCTGTTACTGTCTTCTTTGTCTTCACAGTGAAAGATGTTGTACATTGTATGCAGGGAACCAAGAGTGAATATGAAAATAAACAAGGATATACTGAAATTGAATATCATGATGGAAGTGCTATTTATTCATGTACTTGAAAGTGTGTGCTGTTTATCATAAATTTTACTCTTTATAGAATGGCACTGACTTACCTGCAACACAGCGAGCTTATCATGTTGATGAGGTCAAATCAAATCCCTCACTAGTTATAGACAAGAAATATTACCTGGCAAACCAGATTTATCCAGTTGTGTATCGACTCTGTGATCCAATTGATGGAACTGATGCCGTGAGAATTGCAGAATGTTTAGGTAAGTGAAAAGCTTTGTTAACATACTTTTTTTTTTTTTACGTCACAAAGGACTGGCCAAGGGCACACAAAAAAGAGGTAACAAAAAGCCCACTAAGTTGGCAGTCCCTATAAAGAAGACAGTAAGAAAATAAAGAAATGGGGGGGGGGGGGCAATTTAGTTCACGAGGTGTCTTTTCACTCCTCTCTTTGAAAAGAATTAAGTCCGTAGGATGGTGGAAAAATAGAAACGGGAAGAGAGTTCTGGAGGTTACCAGTGAAAGGGAACACTGTACCATAGACAGTAATATACAAGGGAATGATACAGGGTGGTTGGATTGAAATCAAGTTGATTTTAATCACTGATTTAAATCATGATTTAAATCAAATGATTTTTTTTTAAATCACTGATTTAAATCAAATGATTTTTTTTTTTTAATCACTGATTTAAATCATAGCCTTATCATTATTTGAAAATGAGAGGGAAAATAAGGAAAATTTAGCAAATGGGCTTTATGAACACCAATTTTATCATTGTAGTATAATATATGATAATGAGACACAATGAGTGGTGCGGGGAATCCACTGAGGCACTTTGAGATACCAAATTGCCATGGGGCTGTTTTCACAGCAGAAATATTTTTTTTCTCAATTATATGTATATATTTTTTTGTACTATACAAAAAGCCACATTACTATAACCTATAGTTGAATGTGCATGTTACTTTTGTTTATAAAAAGCCAAAGTGATATTAACCAAAGTTTAATATGCATTATGATTAATTAAAAAATATATATATATTTCTCTTGTTTAACCGCCGAAGTAATTATTACTACAACAAAAATCCCACTGAATCCGATTGCCTTGCCATTGTGAAGTCAAGGAGCAGGATGACTATGAACAATAAGGCCGAGCAGTATGATATAGCAAAATCAGGCAATATTTTATGTAGTTGACTTTCATCACAGATAGAATGATGACCTTTCATATGCCAGCTAGGAGGTTATTACCGGAGGTCAAATTAATAATAATTTGGTGCGTCTTAGGGGGGGGGGGGGGGTAAAGCTTGCGGGACGGTAAAGACCGCCCACTGGATCCCCCAGCCAATAGGAACCACGAATGGGACAGGGCCAGTCTGGATGTGTTTTCGCGAGCATCAGTGCAGACTGGGTCAGCCCAAAGTAACTAAGAACTTAGTTACTTTCTTAGCCTCTTACTTAGTTTAGAGTAAGTCTATTACTTAGTTCTTAGTTATTTTGGGCCAGCCTAGACCGGTCTAGACCGGCCTGGCAAACGTCGCGAAAACGCGCTTATAGACACAGGCCTGTTGATGTGCAAACTTCAATCACAGAAATTGAAAATATGTAAATTCATCTGTATTTCATGTTATAGGCATTTTTTATTAACTTATTCTTTCTCATTTTAGTTATAAATATGCTAAACAATATCCTGTAGTAGTTAGATTTCATGTACAACATCAAATTAATAATATTTTATTTTTTATTTAAATAAAATAAATCTGATTTAAATCAAATAAATCGGATTTTTTTATTTAAATAAAATAAATCTGATTTAAATCAAATAAATCGGATTTTTTTTATTTAAAAAAAAAAATAAAAAAAATCAACAACCCTGGAATGATACCTGTAAAGCTACTGATTAACTCTTGCATTAGGAAGAGACGGACAGAATAGGGATGTGAATGAGTAGAAAGTCTTGTGCAGCGAGGCCGTGGGAGGGGGGGAGGCATGCAGTTAGCAAGTTCAGAAGAACAGTGAGCATGAAAATAACGGTAGAAGATAGCAAGAGAAGCAACATTACGGCGGTGATTTAAAGATTGAAGACAGTCAGTCAGAGGAGAGGAGTTGATGAGACGAAAAGCTTTTGACCCTGTTTAGGAGAGCTGTATGAGTGGATCCTCCCCAAACATGTGAGACATTCTCCATACATGGGCAGATAAGGCCCCTGTAGAGAGCAAGCAACTGGGAGGGAGAAAAAAATGGACGCAGATGCCACAGGACACCTAACTTCTTAGAAGGTGTTTTAGCAAGAGTTTTATAGGTACTGTTTTAGTTTTAAAATTTTATAGTAAGAGTTTATAGTTTATACTGATGGTCTCTGATAGTTCTTGCAGGTTCTTGCAAAATGACATGGTGCCTTTGAACTAGATGGTGAATCATATATTCTATGAAGCTATTTTCACGTTGAAAATGTGGCGCTTGTCACTCTTGTCGCATGGAGAGAGTCTTTTGTTTAGTTTCTGAATGGAAGGGTTTGAATTTTTGCGAGAACAAGGTGATGATATGGTGTTTTGGGGGAAGCATCTGTCTGTTGTCTCCATGGTGTAGTGGCTAGCGTGCCTAGCTACCAATCTGCTGGCCCTGGTTCGAATCGGAGCCAGAACAGTTGGCGGCCAGCCCACCCAGCTGTTCATCCTTCCTTTTGGGGTCGGTCGATAGATGGGTACCTGGGGAAACCTGGGGAAGGTAACTGTGGTAACCCGGATGTCACACCAGCCCTGTGTCCCGGGTAGCGGGTTGTCACCCACCACAGGCTCAAGGGCTAATGTGATGGAGATTAGCATCGAGGCCACGCGCACCATTGCGTAGGCCCCCATCTCTACCTTAATTTGACCTGTCTGTGTGTTACATTAAGCATTACAACTTTATACAAGGTGATGGTAGGCTGTGTTGGGAGAAGCCCCTGTCATTCATCATTGCAACTATAATTGTAACATACTATTTCTTCTTAATTTGCAGGTCTAGATACATCAGGGCTCAAGACTTCAAAATCCTATAACTCCAATGAAAATGAGTTAGTTTCCAGCACACAGGTTTCAGAAGAAGAATATTTCCGCATGTGTAAGAGGTTTTCATTCGAGTGTCCCTCGTCTTCATGCCACACAGTCATCACGATGGATTCCCCTCACCGAGGAGTGGTAAGTGATTTGATTACTATTTAAATATCTCCAGCTGTCCACTTCCTGGGAGATTTCTTCTTTCAATTTCATTTCCTTACACAATGGAACTCCCCTTACCCGGCTTTCTAGTATCCAGCACCTCCGCGTACCCGGCAGACTAAATAATGATACAATTGATAATGAAATAGTGAAAAAAACAAAAGAAATTTTGAGGCATTAAACAAAACTAGGTTTGCTTTGCACCAATCAGAAATTATAGAAAGATCAGAAGTTAGGCGCTCGGTGGCATCTCTCCGTGAATCACTTAGTTCCTGTTGAGTTGAAAAATGCAGGGTAGAATCATCAGCAAAGGAGTGGATAAAGCTTTAAGTTAGACTTAGAAGATTATTAATCAATAATAGAAAGAGAGTGGGTGATAGGACAGAACCCTGGGGAACACCACTATTGAGAGAAGAACAATATCCGTCTACAGTAGCTGCAATAGAACGGTTTGAAAGGAAACTTAAGATGAAGGTACAGAGAGAAGGATAGAAACCGAATGAGGGTAGTTTGGAAATTAAAGATTTGTACCAGAATCTTATCAAAAGCTTTTGATATGTCAAGGGCAACAGCAAAAGTTTCACCGAAACCCCTAAAGGAGGATGACCAAGATTCAGTTAGGAAAGCTAGAAGATCGCCAGTAGATCGCCCGTTACGGAAACCGTACTGACGATCAGGTAGAAGATTGTGAGCAGATAGATGCTTAAGAATCTTATTAAGTATAGATTCAAAAGCTTTAGAAAGGCAGGAAGTCAAAGCTATAGGACGGTAGTTTGAAGGATTAGAACGGTCACCCTTCTTAGGAACAGGTTGAATGTAAGCAAACTTCCAGCAAGAAGGAAAGGTGGAAGTAGATAGACAAAGGTGGAGAAGTTTGACCAGGCAAGGTGCAAGCACAGAGGCAGTTTTTGAGAACAATAGGAGGGACTCTGTCAGGACCGTAAGCCTTCCAAGGATCTGGGCCAGAAAGGGCAAAGAAAACATCATTACGAAGGATCTTAATGACAGGCATAATAAAGTCAGAGGGTGGAGGAGAAGGAGGAACAAGCCCTTCATCAACCAGAGTGGAATTTTCAGCAATGGTTTGAGCGAAGAGTTTAGCTTTAGAAATAGATGAGACAGCTGTGGAGCCATCTGGGTGAAGCATAGGAGGGAAAGATGAAGAAGAAAAATTGTTAGAGATGTTATTAGCTAGATGCCAGAAGTCACGAGAGGAATTTGATTCAGAAAGATTTTGACATTTTCAATGAATTAAGGAGTTTTTGGTAAGTTGAAGTAAAGATTTGATATGATTACTGGCAGAAATATAAAGGGCATGAGTTTCAGGAGATGGATGGTTACGGTACTGTCTGTGAGCCACCTCTCTGTCTTGGACAGCATGAGAACAAGCAGAGTTAAACCAAGGTTGACGGGCTTTAGGATTAGAGAAAGTGTGTGGAATGTACGCCTCCATGCCAGAGACTATGACCTCAGTTATGCGCTCTGCACAAAGAGATGGGTCTCTGACATGGAAGCAGTAATCATTCCACGGAAAATCAGAGTAGTACTGCCTTGGGTCTTCCCATTTAGCAGAGTTGAAATGCCAGAAGCACCTCCGCTTAGGTGAATCCCGGGGCGGCACCGGAGCGATAGGACAGGTTACAGAAATAAGATTGTGATCGGAGGAACCCAACGGAGAGAATAGTTTCACAGAGTAAGCGGAAGGGTTAGTAGTTAGGAAAAGATCAAGAATGTTGGGCGTGTCCCCAAGGCGGTCAGGAATACGGGTAGGGTGCTGCACCAGCTGCTCTAGGTCTTGGAGGATAGAAATGTTATAGGCTTGTTCACCCGGTTGGTCAGTGAAAGAAGATGATAGCCAATGCTGGTGGTGAACATTGAAGTCCCCAAGAATGGAAATTTCTGCTAAAGGAAAATGAGATGAGATGTGCTCCACTTTTGATGTTAAATAGTCGAAGAATTTTACATAGTCCGAGGAGTTAGGTGAGAGATATACAGCACAGATAAATTTAGTAAGAGAGTGACATTGAAGTCGAAGCCAGATGGTAGAAAATTAGAAAGATTCAAGACCGTGGGCACGAGAGCAAGTGATGTCGTTGCGCACATATACGCAACAGCCAGCTTTGGATTGAAAATGAGAATAGAGACAGTAAGAGGAGACAGAAAAGGGACTGCTGTCAGTGCCCACAGACTGTGGGTTTCGGTGAGGAAAAGAAGATGAGGTTTAGAAGAGAGATGATGAATTTTTGTCTTCACGATATGCATCACGTTCCCTTATTTTTTCATCTTCCATTAGTGCAATCATGGAGCCATGATCTGCAGTTGGGTTTAAGAACATGCTTAGATTAGTATCCAGTATTAAAAAATGGATAATTAATATATCGTGAACATAAGAACATAGGAACATAAGAAAATAAGGAAGCTACAAGAGGCCGCGAGACCTACACGTGGTAGTTTCTGTCACCTAACACTACCTACATCTACCTTTCATCCCCATCCATGAACCTATCCAGCTCCCCTTTAAAGCTCCCCAATGACTCAGCACTAACTACCTGTCTACTGAGACCATTCCATTCATTCACCACCCTATTTGTGAACCAGTTTTTCCCTATTTCCTTTCTAAATCTACGCTTTTCCAGCTTGAATCCGTTACTTCTTGTTCTACCCTGGTTAAAAGCCGTAAGAACTTTTCCTACATCTCCTTTATTAAATCCCTTTATCCACTTAAAAACTTCTATCAGATCTTATGTGCTTAAACTTTTAACCGTATTCATAGCCTAATGCTTGGTGCGCCGAATTTAAGTGAGGGTCTTAGGTTCGAGTCCTTGGAGTACCACATGTAGTCATTGATTTCATTGATTAGGTTTATTTAATTAGTGGGTTGGTGATATTACGAATTAATTTATTTTTTGCCATATACTATAATATTAGTAAATAATTGGTGATTCATGTCCTTACGGCAACTGAGATTCCATACTCCTACACTACGCTTCCTGTGTTGTATATGTAAATGTGTTGCCTTATTTAAGTCGTATAATAATATAGTTCTTACGACATCTAACGGTTTGATTTTGTTGGATACTGTGAACCATGAAATGTATGGCTTTATTTCCATCTATAAGAATGTAGTCATGTATAGGCATTATTATTTATCAGGGCTAATAGCATATTTAATACATGGCTTGAGAATAACGTTCTAACCGGTTTTCATTTCCTTCTAACCGGTTCAGGAACGCTATGTTTGGAGGAGGAACGAAAAACGAAACTTTAATACAGGTTGAAGTTCCCAAACTCGGCAACCTCGGGACCAGCGCCGAGCCGAGTAATGGAATTTTCCGACTTTTAGAACGTAGATATATTAAGTGGAAAAAAAGCATGCAAAATTCAAAAGGTCAATTTTCTCAGAAATAGTTAACACATTGTTCTTCCTTTTCTTTTCACTTCCACCAGTAGGTGTTCCTGCACGTTTGGGAGCCATAATACCAATAACAGACCTGTAGAAGTACACAAAATAACAATGTACACAACTCTACAGTCACAACACCACTGAACAATAACAACAAACAAATCGGTGGGAGAAACCAAGCGGCCTAGTGTGGTGGCACCTAGCGGCCGACCCGGCAACTACGCCCAGGGTTTTGGGTGTTCTGCCGGTGTTTTGGAAAATCCGGAACCATAGCCGAGTTTTGGGTGTTGCCGAGTCTTGGATGCCGAGTTTGGGAACTTCAACCTGTAGTACTGTTTCTTATCGGAACGAACCGTTTGAAAAATAATTTAGTTTTCAAGCCCTGATTAAATCATCTGTATATAGCAGCTCCCATGGATCACCTGTTCAGCATTCCTTTGTGGCCTCTTCCATCACTACCTCGAACAAAAGAGGACTGAGAACTGAGTCTTGATGCACCCCCACACCTATCTCAAAGGCATCTGATGTTCCTCCAGCTACTCTCACCTTTGATCTCGACCTTTCATACAGTGCCATTACCAACCTTACAAGCCTCTCCGCTACCTTTTGTCTTTGTTAGCCCATCTAATTGGTCGGTCTTCTTGGAATCCTGTCAAATGCCTTTTCCAGATCCACAAACAATGATGCAGCCTTTTCTTCTCCTTATGATTCTCCTGCAGATGTCTTGTGACGAAGATTGCATCGGTAGTTGAATTTCCAGCCAGAAAGCCAAATTGGCAGTCATCTAAAATTGTTAGAGATGTTATTAGCTAGATGCCAGAAGGGGCCTGAAGGGAGTTTTACAGGGCCTGAGCTACACTCATGTGGTCCCATCTCTGTATCTACATTTATCCAGTCTTTCTTTCAATTGGTGCATTATGTGCCGATATCACCTCCTCATTTAGTCCATTGCAAACTTCACATTTCTATGAGGGAAGCTGTAGGCTACTTCTTTATGTTGTTCAGGCATCTCCCTTTTCCTAGTTGTTTTGTATGTCCTCTTGTGTAGCGACCTTCTCTTTGTTTCCGAGTCAGTAGTCTCTCATTGTCTGTTTCTTACATCTTTGTTATCACCTTAATAATTGTTATTAAGTCTCCTCTTTCTCTTCTCTGCTCAAGTGTTGGTAACTTTATTTCCTTCAACCTTTCCTCATAAGAAAGTTCTTCTAGCTCTGGTACCATCTTTGTTGCCATTCTCTGTATCCTCTCCAACTTGTTCACATGCTTCTTTTTATATGGGGACCACTACAATGGCCGCATATTCCATTTGTGGTCGGATCATTGTAGTAATTATCATTCTCAGCATATTTGTGTCCATGTAATGAAATGCCACTCTAATATTCTTCAACTTCCTGTAGGTGTCTCCAAATATTTTATTTATATGTTTTTCTGGTTGTAGGTTATTCTGCATTATCACTCCCAGGTCCTTTTCTTCATGAACCTTTGCAATTACTTCATTTCCCATTCTATATGGCCATTTACATCCCTTCGCTTTTTCCAATTAGAATTAACGGCATGGGACCGCCAGAAGAGGAAGACGTAAAACAATAGAAGTGGATGGTAGTGTAATGGAATAAGTGAAACAGTTCTGTATCTAGGTGACACGTTAGATAGCGAGGGTGGAGTGGAGAGAGCAGTAAGAATACTGGTAGCAACTACATGGATGAAGTGGAGAGTAGCAACTACATGGATGAAGTGGAGAGAGATGGTGGGACTGCTGATAAACAAGAGTATTCCACTGAAAAACAGAGGAAGAGTATTTGAAGCGTGTATAAGATCAGTTTTGCTGTATGGTTCTGAGACATGGGCTTTGACGAAGAAGTTGGAGGATGTGTTGGTTGGTTGTGATCGAAGAATGTTGAGATATATGACTGGGATCCCATGGAGAGATGAAGTGTCCAGAGAAGAGGTGGTAAGAAAATGTTGATTGAAGGAGCTGAGTACAGTGCTGAGAGTAAGGCGATGGAGGTGGTTTGGGCACGTGAAGAGGAGAGAAGGTGGTGAGGCATTCGGGAGAGCTGATAGAGTGGAAGTTCCAGGTCGCCATCCACCGGGCAGGCCAAGGAAGACATGGAGGCAGTGTGTTGAAGTGGATCTGGCAGCATTGGGCATTGAAAAAGTTGAGGCAACAGATAGAGATAGTTGGAAGTGTATCATTGGCCGTTTAACCTCATAAAAATGATATATGGGAAAACTGACGTTAAACAGGAAGAAGAAGAAGAAGATAGCCATAAAACCAGATAGCTGAATGCGCCATAGCCGATTGTAGAGTTACATATAGGTAGGTGTAATACAGGTTGAAGTTCCCAAACTCGGCATCCCAAGACTCGGCAACACCCAAAACTCGGCTATGGTTCCGGGTTTTCCAAAACACGGCAGAACACCCAAAACCCGGCGCGTAGTTGCCGGGTCGGCCGCTAGGTGCCACCACACTAGGCCGCTTGGTTTCTCCCGCTGATTTGTTTGTTGTTATTGTTCAGTGGTGTTGTGACTGTAGAGTTGTGTACACTGTTATTTTGTGTACTTCTACAGGTCTGTTATTGGCATTATGGCTCCCAAACGTCCAGGATTTTTTTCATGTGATTTTCATGCTTTTTTTCCCCTTAATATATCTACGTTCTAAAAGTCGAAAAATTCCATTACTCGGCTCGGCGCTGGTCCCGAGGTTGCCGAGTTTGGGAACTTCAACCTGTAGCCATAAAACCAGATGGCTGAATGTGCTACAGCGCAGGGTTGAGTGTATAGGACACATGGATTAGTCTCTTCCTTCTTGAATGGTAGGATACAAGTAACATTGGAAAACCATGGTTAGATTCTGATGTCTTTAGGTCAGCTCCAAAAATGAACACATTACAAGTACTATTTCAAATCACTGGGAACCCATCACAACAGTCTTTGTTATCTTTTTTTTTGTGCAAGATTGTTTGTAAAACTTCCTTCGTTCTGGCTGTTACACATTTTGGACAGTAATGTTGTCCACTTTACAGGAGAATGAAGCCATCTAGAATCAGGCATGATTACACTGCCAGTCGCCACTGGCCACCCAGGCTGTGAGGCATTATGCCAAATTATAATTTACTGCTGCCAGGACAACACTATTTGTTCAATCCACCAGAAAATGTCAATAACTGGAACATACAGCTTCCTAGGGGTGCTTGATAACCGAGGGTTCCTTGGTAAATGAAAGCAATTGAAAAAGAAAGAATCTTTATTATTATAAAAGGCAGTTACCATGTTTGCATTTGTCAGCCTAGAAAGGTATTGGCATAGTTTTTCACAGATGTGATGTTATGACATCTTAAAGCTTAAAGTTGTGTTCCGTTATGACATCTTAAAGCTTAAAATTGTGTTCCGTTATGACATCTTAAAGCTTAAAGTTGTGTTCCGTTATGACATCTTAAAGCTTAAAGTTGTGTTCCGTTATGACATCTTAAAGCTCAAAATTGTGTTCCGTTATGACGTCTTAAAGCTCAAAATTGTGTTCCGTTATGACGTCTTAAAGCTCAAAATTGTGTTCCGTTATGACGTCTTAAAGCTCAAAATTTTGTTCCGTTATGACATCTTAAAGCTCAAAATTGTGTTCCGTTATGACATCTTAAAGCTTAAAGTTGATTTCCGTCACTACATCTTAAAGCTTAAAGTTAAATTAAACAGGAACTACCTCGTGTAGGTCTCGCGGCCTCTTGTAGCTTCCTTATTTTCTTATGTTCTTCTTATGTTCTTATGTCTATCAGGCTGTGCCATGTAGTTTTATTCACTTTTCTTTTTCTTTCCAACAGGGCACAGGTTCCAGTCTTGAATATGCACTTCAAAGTTGTCCCAATCCCAAGTGCGGCTTTCCTATATACTCCAATGTAATACCCATTCTTAATAAACTGAGAATGGACATAAGGGAGCACATTGAAAAGTATTATGAAGTAAGTACATATTGAAATAATTTTAGCAATTTTATTATTCAGGAATGATAATCTCATTTAATCTTCTCAGACTCTTGTTTTATGAAACTTCCTTTAGGTACCCACTGGCCTTGACAGATCAGTTTCCATTTGCTCTTCTATACATTATTCTTGTGCACTGTGGTTTAGTGTACTTGATTATGTACTTGAGCTATGTCTTGTAGAGTTTCCTTCTATATGATGAAGTCAGACATCAGAAGCTAACTAGACTAAATACTCATATACTTTGTCATCTATCTGAATCTTTGTTGTACTGATCATCAACATATTGTTCACTTCTTATCTCAGGGTTGGCATATTTGTGAAGATCCCTGCTGTGAAAACAGAAAACAATGGGTGCCAATGCACTATACAAGAGGTTTCCCGATATGCGACCTTTGTAAGGAAGGAGTCCTTTGTAGAGAGGTAAGTTTTGTTTATAAGTATTAATTGTAGCCATGTACAAAGGCTATGTGTTAGCTAACCAATCAGAATCCTCAAGCAACCAGAATAGTTTGTAAAAGTATTTAAGAAATCATGGAAATTTTGAATCCCCCTCCTGTGTTGGGATTGAGGGAGTAGGCAGTGAGACAGCTGCCGCCATGGTGAAATACTCCCGGGGAAGTAGTTACGGGGGTTGAGGGGGTGCTGCAGACACATCATTGAAATCTCCCGTGTCCTCTCTGTCCATATCCCTTAGTGTCTCAGATACACAAGAGAGTAGCTGCAGCCTGCACTCTAAACACAACTCCTCTTACTACTCACACTAGCATACACTTACATTCCTACATTATCTTCGCTTAAAATTTCATAATGGCTTTCATACACCCTGCCTCAGTCCCTAACTGGGGAGACGACCATAAATATCCCCAGGTTGGACCGCCTTAACAGTGACGACTCGAGGTGTCTTGATACTTCCTCTAAGTTTCTCTACTTTAACTTCTCCAACATTCACGGTCTTAGATCTAACTTTCAATATGTGGAACATCATCTCTCCTCTAAACCTCATCTTCTTTTCCTCACCGAAACCCAAGTGTCTGTGAGCACTGACAGCAGTCCCTTTTCTGTCTCCTCTTAATGTCTCTATTCTCATTTTCAATCCAAAGCTGGCTGTTGCGTATCTGTACGTACGTATCTGTGCGTATCTAAGTAACAAAAAAACCCTTCAAAAAAGCAGCAAGCAGCAATAGCATAACAAAAATCAACAAGCAGTTCCACTCCTTGTTTTGTCACGAATGCTGAGGCTTTCACTCAGCTCACACTATTTATACGCCCCTCACCAGAGTTGCCGGATAGTCACTAGACACCTGTGAATGCCATTTGAGAGCAATTTCTCCCATTTGTAGTAAAAAATTAAGTCCCTACGTGGTCTAAAATGTGCAAATCCCGTTATGCAGAGTGCATCGGGGGGCTGGGTGGTGGTGGGCTCACAAAAAGAGCTCTAACTAATTAGTTTTTTGTGATATTCGCTGTAAAAAAAATTCCCGTACAAGAGTACAAGGTGCCGGAGCCTGGAGATTTTTTTCTCTGAATATTTCAATATTTAAAAAAATTCATCGAAAATTCATAGGGGACGATGCCCTTAAATCACCACTGCAATGTTGCTTCTCTTGCTATCTTCTACTATCATTTTCATGCTCACTGCTCTTCTGAGCTTGCTAACTGCATGCCTATCCCCCTCCCGCGGCCTCGCTGCACAAGACTTTCTACTCATTCTCATCCCTATTCTGTCCTTCCTAATGCAAGAGTTAATTAGTATTTTTTACTCTTTTCATCCCTTTCACTGGTAAATTCTGTAACTCTTCCTGTTTCTATTTTCCCACCTTCCTACAATTTAAATCTTTTCAGGAGAAGAGTAACAAGACACCTCCCGAACTAAATTGGGCCCCCCCCCTTTCTTTATTCTCTTACTGTCTTCTTTATAGGGACTGCCAACTAAGCAGGCTTTGTGTTACCTCTTTTTTTGCCCTTGGCCAGTCCTTTGTGATGTAAAAAATAATAATAATAAAGAAAATATATATATATATATATATATATATATATATATATATATATATATATATATATATATATATATATATATATATATATATATATATATATATATATATATATATATATATATATATATATATATATATATATATATATATATATATATATATAAAGGTGAAGTCATTAATTTATTTCATCTTATTTCAATTTATTTCAGTACACTGACACTCAACTCTTCAAGCAGCTGCGTTTTTATGACTACATATTTGACTTCAAAAAAGCCTGTGGGAACAAAGATGGATGTAAGTATGCTCGTGTATTTCTGAAATGTATATGAAATAGATTATTAGGATAGTGATATGTCAGATTGTTACTTGGTCTGCAATCATGAGTTGTTCTTAGTTGTTGGTAAATCCATGGACACCATCATGACAGCACGGATATGTGGTAGGAGATACATTTGTTAATCTGTTCACTGCATTGTATCTAAGAGGCAGTCATCAATACAGAAAACCAGAAAATGGATGAGTAACAGTAAAGTACCTAGCCAGAGCAAGCTCATCAATCTGCCTTAAATGATGTTAGCATGACATGTGGAGGCTTGGTCAAATAAGCTGCCAAGAATTGAGTGTGCAGAGAAACAAACTTATAGGCTCCATGGTTTATGATCTTCTATTCTGTTTCTCTTAACAAGGAGTTACCAAGCCTATTATCTTCCTTGCATTGAAATTTGTCAACCTCCATCAACCATCACTTGCATGGTACTACAAGCTGCCATGTGTCTGCCTGTCAGAAGAGAGGAAATTAAGAGCCAAGATTGCTCTTTATCTTTTCTCATAATATAGTGCAGACCCTTGATACTGTTGTCTGTGTCCATCCAGCTTCCAAGTCAAGTAGACATGTATGACTGAGTTTATTGTTGATTTGGCCCATTTTCCCTTTCCCTAAATATGGATTAGATCCCCACAATAGAAATTAAGATGTTAAAGTAATCGTCCAGATCCATTTTTTTTTGCAGTTTTATGTTGAATGTTCATTCAAAACACATAATCCACCAAAAATAATTAATTTCCAGGCCTCATTTCCGTAAAAACACAACTTTTGTTGAAAGCGCGCGAAAAAAACTTTCAACAGTCCAACAGGCCCGCGAATATTATTGATGACGTCAGAGTAGGTAGTCACATGTAAACAACAGTCGTCTGCATTTGTGACGGCTGTCAGATCGACCAGCAAATGTAAATGATGAGTGATTTCAGTTCGGTGTCAGACAGTGAATCTGTCGCTGTGACAGATTTAGAGTATGATGCTTAATTTGAGGCTGAAGTAGATGATGCTGGTCACGTATATGAGGAAAACCAACTGCCGATTGTGATGGGAGCGCAGCCCTACATGTTCGAGCCAGAATACGGAGCGGACGAACCGACTGACGAACAGGTTTTAGCGGAACCTGAGGATCAGGAGGACCTGGCACTTCTCCAAAACATGGATTGCTGCTAAGTTAGGGAAACTATAATGTTTGTGTGGGAATTACAATGAGGGTACTTTCGAGAAAATCCTATGGTTAGTTTTGGAGCTACAGCCATGCGTCTTTACTCGGAAACCACATACTGTACTAGCATTATAGCATAGAGTTGGAAAATATGCGGGCGGGAAGGCAGACAGTGTGACAGGTAAGGGAGTGTTGTTGACTTGTTTGTGATGGAGACTGCCATACAACTTACAAGGCTACGCTATGGTGTGTGGCTACGGGTTGGGTGGGGGGTTGGGGGGTGATATAGACAGTGTGACAGGCAAGGGAATGTTGTTGACTTGTTTGTGATGCAGACTGCCATACAAGGCTACGCTATTATGGTGTGTGGCTACGGGTTGGTTGGGTGGGTGGGGGGTGATGTGTAATGAGTCCAATCTGCCCTTGTCCGCCGCACAAATCTTTTCCACACATTTAACGTGGCCGTATCAGTCGGAAGCGTGTGCAAACTTCTCTGGAAAGCCACAGCTGTCTTGCTGCACCCATAAAGGATGCATGCATATGGCATATTGCAAAAAAAATCAATCAGAAACAACCAAAAATCTTCAAGTATGTACTATATTTATCTCTTGTGTTTACATGCTTCTGGATTAGCGTGGGGAGAGGAGACCTCCTCATGTGACGTCACCGAGCCGTGGCGCATCGTCTGCAAGTTTTGAGGAGCGTTTTCGAAGCTTGGGGAATTTGCAGATTTTGATTGCGGATTATTTAAAAACGGCTGACTGGATGCAAAAAGTGACAACATATTGTTGATATACACAACCCTCGTTTTCCCGGACATTGGATTTGCCGGTCAAAATCCGAGGTCCAGGGATATGTCAGAGTCCCGGACAAATGCCTGGTCCAGTCCGTAAATCGACAAAGTTGTCCGGCGGTCTGAGCATCTCCTGTCACCCCTGGTCAGTGTCCGCACCTCCCGCCAGGAGGCAGCATGCTCAGCGGTCGTATTGTTTATATTTGGGCACACGACACTCGCGGTTCACCTGTACCGCCTCCGTCAGTCCCCTGACCCCCACTGCCCCTGGTGCAGGAACGTCTCTGAGACTATTGAACACTTTCTGCTGCAGTGTCCGCGCTTCCACTCCCACCGTGTAGTGCTACAGTCTCAACTCCTTACCCTGAACGTCACCACCTGTGACCTGCCCACCCTGCTGGAGGCGGCTGGCGTCCCCCCCTCCCGGCAACATGCTGTCATCCGCCTCACCTGTGCCTTCCTGAGGAAGACAGGTCAACTACAGCGCCTGTGATAGCATCATAGGACATCCCCAGGGCTCATAGTGTTCCCCGAGGGATCCTCGCAGCCCTAAAAACAACAACAAAGTGACGTAAAAATCCGCGGCGGGGCAGTTGATATTGGCGGTTGCCGGACAGTAAATACTAAAGTAGGATAAACGTCCGGGGGTGGGTAATGGCCTCGGACTGTTGCGATTCCTGGACATTTGCGGTTCCCGGACCAGTGCTCCCCCCTAACAGTCCGGGAAAACGAGGGTTGTGTGTACGCGATAATGGCTATAATTTGATTGCATTAAATCAGAAATCATGAAATGGTCTGGACGATTACTTAAAGTGATTATAATGGGATAGAAGTATTATGTGATTTTTCTTCATGATTTTGTGCAGTCTCCTAATTCCACATTAATTCCAGATATCCAGGATGACGACATCTGTAAGGCTTACAACCTTCTTTACTCAGAAGTAAAAAAGTTCTCAAAGCAAAGTGACTACTCAATGGTCAGTCTAACTTGGCTGTTCACATTGTTGTCAGTAAAACCACAGCAGTGCAAGGTTTGATAGGAAAAGTGTATTTGTGTAACTATGCTTTAGCCATTGTTTATATTTCTTACAAGTTGTAGTTTTTTGTATCATTAAGAACATAGTTTTAAATAATGGAATGGACTGGAACTAGGCCAATTATAATTTGTCGTAATGTTAGGGTGGGACCAGATTTGAATAAAGTATTTTCCTCCAATGAATTATTCTGTGAAAAAATTGTACAGGTATTGATTTTCACGGAATCTAATTTTATTATTGTTATTTCTATTAGAGAAAAAAGCTGAAATTGAATGTAACCAAAAACAAAGCGATGAAATGCAGTAGGGAAAGAGGTCTAGGAGGGGCTCAAATATTGCTGAATGACAACAGGCTAGAACAAGGTGAAAATTTTCAAGATTTGGGATTGGACCTTGAAGCAGGCGACTCCATTAGTAACTATAGTCTATTTTTTTTAACAAGGCAAAAATTCCTGCCCCCTTGCTGCTTACTGACTGATATTTGATGCCAGGAGAAGGGAATACTACACTTCTTCTTAATGTCAGCTGTATTTTATCATAGTTAACCCTATTATCAGGTAAACAGAGGCATCATTTTAAGCATGAGACCTTAAGAAAGAATGGAATTTTTGCCTTGTTAAAAAAAATAGACTATAAGATGAACCACAGAGTGGGAGAAGGGGCAAAGGTTTGGGAACACTGAGGGAAATGTTTGGAGTAAAAGAGATCTGTCTTTGGAAGCAAAGATGGGTATTTTTTAGGGATTTGTAACTCCCAACTTTTGTGTATGGTTGCGAGGCATTGGCATTGACTGCAAAGGCAAGGAAAGGAAAAGAGGTGCTGGAGATGAAATGTTTAAGAACAATCAGTTGTGAGATAGTTTGATACAATGAGGAACAGCACGATCACAATGTGCCCAAACTTATTTAGCCGGTTGGATACAGGTTGAAGTTCCCAAACTCGGCATCCCAAGACTCGGCAACACCCAAAACTCGGCTATGGTTCCGGATTTTCCAAAACACGGCAGAACACCCAAAACCCTGGGCGTAGTTGCCGGGTCGGCCGCTAGGTGCCACCACACTAGGCCGCTTGGTTTCTCCTGCCGATTTGTTTGTTGTTATTGTTCAGTGGTGTTGTGACTGTAGAGTTGTGTACACTGTTATTGTGTGTACTTCTACAGGTCTGTTATTGGTATTATGGCTCCCAAACGTCCAGGAACACCTACTGGTGGAAGTGAAAAGAAAAGGAAGAACAATGTGTTAACTATTTCTGAGAAAATTGACCTTTTGAAGAAGTTGGATGCTTTTTTCCCCCTTAATATATCTACGTTCTAAAAGTCGGAAAATTCCATTACTCGGCTCGGCGCTGGTCCCGAGGTTGCCGAGTTTGGGAACTTCAACCTGTATTGATATTGATATATTTATTTGGCCATGTACTCATGGACACTCTTCCGCCATAGCCCGGCGAAAATCCCCTCACCCCAAACCTCCTGGCGTGTCACTTCCTTTTAAATGCCTTATCGACGGTCCTAGATATTAGAAGGGGAATACACACACACACACACACACACATCTGTGTATCTGATATTCTGACGAGAGAGAGAGAGAGAGAGAGAGAGAGAAGAGTTAATGGAGAAGAATTATAAAACAAATATATAAAACAGAACCACCTAATATAATACGACTAATATAAATTTGAGTGCGGAAAGAAAGTAGAGAAACAGAGGAAGCGAGGGCAGGAGAGAGCGGGGGGAGAGGGGGAGGCGCGAGATAGGGTCATATTACCGCAGTAGGAAAAGGAAAGGATGAGGAAAGAAAATACAGAGAGAGAGAGAGAGAGAGAAGGGGGGGCGATAACGGAACAAGTTATCATAATCATTATTGGAAGAAAATCAACTGCAATAATAATGAGAACACTATTTTAACCCGCAGAGTGGCGGCTAATTTTGCTCAGTGTACATCTGGCAGTGCCGGCCAGTTTACGATTTTTTTTTTATCGGCCTAATATATGAATATGTGTGAAAAAAGAAGAAAAATGGAAAAAAAGAGACCCACCTTGTACATTGTCACTGAGAAATCGGTCTTCGATGGTCGCGAGTGAAGTTGACATTTTCAGTGTAGACACCGTAGAGTTTTACGTCTCGTCGAATGTTTATTTATTTTATACGGTTCTTTTTGTCTTTGCACGGACCCTTTGCGAGTACTTAGAGTATATCACCATTGAGTATGGACTACTTTTAGCCACTCACAATAGTTTTGATGATGTACGCACACTCAGAAAACGAGATACGGACCCAGAAAGTACGCCAATCACACATTTGTTTAGTTTTTTTGAGGTCACATTATTTGCTATTATTTATAACTATATTTACATGTCACTTATTTTTATTATTTCACACACTTATAATTATTACTGCACATGATTTTACTGTCATTTATCAGTAGTGAGTTTGATTTCATGTCACAATATTTACTATTATTTGTACGATATTGACATGTCACTTATTTTTAGTACTTATAAATATAACTGTACATTATTTTACTGTCTTTTTCAATAGTGTAGGAGTGTGTGGTAGTCCTTGAAGCCAGGGTGAATGCACAGTCCCACATCACAATCCTTGCACTCGTATCTCGTGTCTTTTTTCATGGTTTCAGCTGGTCTTGTGGTAGCCTTACACACTTTACACCGTCTTTGCTGATTTACCCTTGTTTGGGTTGACTGGACAGGGGATATGAAGTGCCCTTGTTTGGGTTGACTGGACAGGGGATATGAAGTGCCCTTGTTTGGGTTGACTGGACAGGGGATATGAAGTGCCCTTGTTTGGGTTGACTGGACAGGGGATATGAAGTGCCCTTGTTTGGGTTGACTGGACAGGGGATATGAAGTGCCCTTGAGCTAAACGTGTGGGCATCTCCTCATTTCTTTGGTGTCTCTCTGGGCGTCTCCGGTCCGAGTGTTCAAGTAGCAACTCTCTGATGACCTCGAGGGTGTACCTGTTCAGCACCTCTTTCTTCCCTGTCACATGTTGGTATAGAGCATGGGAATTGTAGAGTGCCAGGTCTAGGAGGTGGAAAAAAAAATTCTTATACCACTTCATGGTTTCCCGGGCGCATTTTCATTTTCCTATGAAATGCCCTGACTAGGATTACGCGGCGACCCATTGTCGGAGAATGGTTGGGGGTAGGGGGTTGTGTTTGTAGGGGCAGGAAGCCAGAAGGGTAAGGTACATTTGGTAGAAATATGAAAGCCATAGGTGCAGTAGTTTCGCTGCTACGAATTTTTTTCGGCGAGTCCGTATATATACGGACCTGGCACTGGGCGTGACAAGACCCTAGTCCCTATATATACGGACCTGGCACTGGGCGTGACAAGACCCTAGTCCATATATATACGGACCTGGCACTGGGCGTGACAAGACCCTAGTCCATATATATACGGACCTGGCACTGGGCGTGACAAGACCCTAGTCCCTATATATACGGACCTGGTACTCAGCGGGTTAAGATTAGAGCAGGGTGAGATCGTAACTACGGATGAGGATATGTGTACAAATTTTATTGATTATTTCTTAAGTGTTTTTACTCAGGAAGATACACAGACGATACCTGATAGTGAACAGATGTTTAAAGAAAGCGATGAGGAGAAACTCAAAGATATTGTGATAACTAGGGAAATGGTGGAAGAGGGTATAGATAAAATGAAGAGTTTTAAGTCGCCAGGACCAGATGAAGTGTATCCCAGGGTATTAAAAGAATGCAAGGAGGTTGTTAGTGAGTCGTTAGTGCACATTTTTAGGAAATCGGTTGAGATAGGCGATGTGCTGTTAATGTGGAGGAAAGGAAATGTTCCCATATTTAAGAAGGGAGACAGAGGACTAAAGTCAAATTATCGACCCGTTAGTCTAACTCAGTGATAGGTAAATTATTGGAATCTATTATTGCAAAAAACATTAGAGAGCACTTAGATAAACATAGTTTGATCAATGATTCACAACATGGATTCACCAAGGGTAGGTCATGTCTCACCAATTTATTGAGTTTTTATAGGAAAGTTTATGAGACGGCAGATAATGATAAGGATTATGATGTAATATACCTGGACTTTAGTAAGGCATTCGACAAGGTACCACACGAGCGACTCTTAAATAAGGTTAGGGCTCATGGAATAGATGGGAAGGTTCTTCATTGGATCAGAGCTTGGCTAAGTGATAGGCAACAAAGGGTTACAATTAATGGTTCTAAATCTGAATGGGGACTGGTGACAAGTGGAGTTCCACAAGGGTCTGTTTTGGGTCCATTACTATTTTTTATTTACATCAACGACTTGGATAGTGGGATTAGCAGTGATATCAGCAAATGCTATTTGCTGATGTTACTAAGGTAGGTAGGATTATTGGATCACAGTCTGACGTAAACATATTGCAGGGAGACTTAGATAAACTTAACGAGTGGGCAGTCAGATGTCAGATGGCAGATGGAATTTAATATTGATAAGTACAGCGTTATGAATGTTGGTAGAAAAAACCCTGGTAGTAGATACACCATAAGCAATGTATCGCTGAAAAGATCAGAAGGTGAAAAAGATTGGGAGTGAGGGTGAGCTCCGACCTCTGACCTAGGAAACAATGTATTGAGGCCAGAAATAGAGCTAATAGGGTGTTAGGATTCATTACCAGAAGTGTTAAAAGTAGAAGTGCTGAGGTTATTCTAAAGCTTTATTTGGCTCTAGTCAGCTCACCTAGGCTATGCGGTTCAGTTTTGGTTTCCATATTACAAGATGGATATAGCCTTGTTAGAATCAGTGCAGAGAAGGATGACCAAAATTATTCAAGGGATGCGTAACTTTAGTTATGAGAAGAGATTGAAGCTATTAAATTTACACTCACTCGAGAGACACAGAGTAAGGGGCGATCTAATAGAAGTTTTTAAAGTGGATAAAGGGATATAATAAAGGAGAGGTAGGAAAAGTTCTTATATAATAAAGCAGAGGTAGGAAAAGTTCTTACGGCTATTAACCAGGGTAGAACAAGAAGTAACGGATTCAAGCTGGAAAAGCGATGGACTCAGTAGACATGTAGCTAGTGCAGTCATTAGAGAGCTTCAAAGGGAGGCTGGATAAATTCATGGATGGGGATGAAAGGTGGATGTAGGTAGTGTTAACTAACAGAAACTACCTCGTGTAGGTCTCATGACCTCTTGTAGCTTTCTTATTTTCTTATGTTCTTATGTACATATCAAGCAGTTATACATAGTGAGATGAAGCCAGGTCCAATAAGCCAAAACTTTTATAGGACCTGAAAGTTATGGTACATAGCAAGGGACTGGTTAGGCCATTTTAAGAATACAGGTTGAAGTTCCCAAACTCGGCATCCCAAGACTCGGCAACACCCAAAACTCTGCTATGGTTCCGGATTTTCCAAAACACGGCAGAACACCCAAAACACGGCGCGTAGTTGCCGGGTCGGCCGCTGGGTGCCACCACACTAGGCCGCTTGGTTTCTCCCGCCGATTTGTTTGTTGTTATTGTTCAGTGGTGTTGTGACGGTAGAGTTGTGTACACTGTTATTTTGTGTACTTCTACAGGTCTGTTATTGGTATTATGGCTCCCAAACGTCCAAACATTTTTCTCATGTGATTTTCATGCTTTTTTTCCCCTTAATATATCTACGTTCTAAAAGTCGAAAAATTCCATTACTCGGCTCGGCGCTGGTCCCGAGGTTGCCAAGTTTGGGAACTTCAACCTGTATCACAATTGATTAAATAATTACACAACAATTAATTATAAACTGAACACTAGCTATTCATAAGTTAAAAATTTACATAATAACCATGGATTTTTTTTTCTCACAAAGAACTGAAAAAGAAGAAGATATAAACAATCCTACCAATGATAATGAATAATTGTAAATGATATAATCACATCATCATCATCATCAGCATCTTTCTGTTTAATGTCAGATTTTCCCAGAATGTCTTATGAGGGTAGAATACACATCTAATTATCTATATCCATTGCCTCGGCCTCTTCAATGTCCAATACTGCCAGATCCTCTTCAAAACACTACCTCCATGTCTTCCTTGGCCTGCCCGGTGAATGGCGACCTGGCACATCCACTCCAACAGCTCTCCCCAATTCCTCATCACCTTCTCTCCTCTTCACATGCCTAAACCACCTCCATCTCTTTACTCTCAGCACTGCACTCAGCTCCTTCAATCCACCTCTTCACTGGACACTTCATCTCTCCATGTGATCCAAGCCAGCCATACACCTCAACATTCTCCGATCACAGCCAACCAACACTTCCTCCAACTTTTTCGTCAAAGCCCATGTCTCAGAACCATACATACATACTGATCTTATACATGCTTCAAATACTCTTCCTCTGTTTTTCAGTGGAATACTCTTGTTTATCAGCAGTCCACCTATCTCTCTCCACTTCATCCATGTAGTTGCTACCAGTATTCTTACTGCTCTCTCCACTCCACCCTCGCTATCTAAGTGTCACCTAGATACAGAACTGTTTCACTTATTGTATTACACTGCCATCCACTTCTATTGTTATTACGTCTTCCTCTTCTGGCGGTCCCATGCCGTTAATTCTTCTTACACACGCTAGACAGCAGAAATCTACCACCCTATTCAGGTTTCTTAGTCCCGAACAAGTAATCTTGTTATCACAGATGTGTAAAATGCAAAATACTGAAGTACATGTAGATGGAATATTCGATTGGACAATTTTATTTAACTATAGTTGTAAAGAACTTATAAATCGTCATTGTATTTATCAAGCATACTCTTTATTATTTTACAATTAAAAGATTTTGTGTTAGCATCAACAATAACATTTTCTGGCAAGATGTTCCAGCTTTTACTTCCTCTTGACAAGATGCATAAATTGTGTGGTCTTCGGGTTACATTCTAGGGCATTGCTTTAAAGCCAGGGTCTAAAGGGGATGAATGTTTGACATACAGACACACCCTTCCCTTTCAGAGGCCCCCCAACCCTTTGAGAGGTTAGGTTAAGGTTCGGTTCATAATCTCGCCGGGGGGGTCGAGGAGGGTGGAACCCCCCTGTTATGAGGATTGGTTAGGGTAATAATCCTCCCAGCACAGCAAGCAGCAGGGCGAGGCAAGCGGACCACTCCGCGGCGGGCGGGCGGGGCGCGGCGCACTTATTTGTGTACAATTCTGTCACTTCTCTGGTTTCTGAGACTGACTATTAAGTCTTGGCCAAGTTTTAGTGTTTTTTCTGATGGAGATACATTGTTTGTTATCAATGAAAACGGCGACCTTAAGATTTGGTCATGAAAATAAAATATAAACTTTTTATTGGGTTTCTGGAAAACAAAAATACCTCCATCTGAAAACCTCCACTAATTTTAGGCAAGAAAAAACTAATCAGTGTCTCAGAAAATGACTGTGCAGTGCAGTCAGAACAAGAAGTAACGGATTCAAGCTGGAAAAGCGTAGATTTAGAAAGGAAATAGGGAAAAACTGGGTCACAAAGAGGGTGGTGAATGAATGGAATGGTCTCAGTAGACAGGTAGTTAGTGCTGAGTCATTGGGGAGCTTTAAAGGGGAGCTGGATAGGTTCATGGATGGGGATGAAAGGTGGATGTAGGTAGTGTTAGGTGACAGGAACTACCACGTGTAGGTCTCGCGGCCTCTTGTAGCTTCCTTATTTTCTTATGTTCTTATGTAGTCTTCGTTCATTTTTACCTTGAAAAATAAATGGAGTTTATTGGAGCATTTGCCCACAATCAATGGATATATTTTGAGCTTTACATTCTTATTCCTGATCCAATATGTTGCAGTCTACTCTATAGCATTTCTATCGCAAATTATATTGAATTATTAGTTTTTGAAAAAGCTTACTCTGGTTAGGAGGTTAGGTCAAATAAATTGGTTAGTTAACATTGTTGGGAGTCCAGGTTAGGTTAAATTTCCTTTGGGTTATTAGTTTTATAATGATAGTGCTCAATGAATCATACACGTTATCTGTAATACTCAGACTTATCTTTTTAATGAAATATGCTACCGTAGATAACAGTAAAGTCGCCAGGACAACTTTTTTTTTCTGTTTACAGCCGTGTGGTGGCGTTAATAGTTACATTTCTACATCCATGATTTCAGGACAGTTAGAAGGGGCTATCTGGAAAGTCTTGTGTCATTTTGTGTCTTCATCTGTGTCATATTAGGGCTATAAATGAACAAATTACAAAAATATCTACAAAGTGGCTACCAATAGTAGAGTCGCCATCTAGTGTTTATTTACTGAGTGTCGTACCGCTGTCGTCGTCGCCCGAAAAAAAAAAGCGTAGTGAAATTTGAAACCGTCCATACTTGCAGATACAAAGCATAAAACAACGCTGAAACAGGGTAGATTATACAGTCATGCTATAAACTACTGTGTATTATCTTCAGTGGCACATAAAAATCAGTAGTAATGCTATAATTCGTAATATATGGCGCCTGGCGACATCACTGCAGGTGGCGACTTGACTGTTATCTACGGTAATATATCTTTACAGTGTTTCCTGCAAGTGGCTCCTACTCTGCACATACCCCCAAAAAATATTACCTTAATCCCCATTATCCAAAAAAACTGGTAAATTTCCAGTTTGACACCGAATTCACGTATGTGGACGAAACTATTTTTTTCTGATGAGTTTTGAATTAATCTTCTAACCATTTCTGTCGCATTTTTTTTTTTGTGTGTGTGTGTGTGTGTGTGTGTGATTTGTGACAAAAAATGATTGAAAAACAAATTCAACATAACGGAACCTACATATACCTAACCTAACCTTTACCTAACATAACATAACTTTTACCAAAAAAAATAAAATATATATATATATTGATTTGCGACATAAATGGTTAGCAGATTAATTCAAAACATCAAAACTCTCCAGAATTTTTTTTTTCATCCACCAAAGTGAATTCGGTGTCAAACAGGAATAATACCAACACTTTTTCTTTACTTATCATTACATTAACTTTTAGTTTTTCCTAACTCAAGCAGTCATTTTTGCTGGCCAGAAAGATAGTGTGACTAACCTCCATGCAGTGTGGTGAGGTAAGGATCGGTCCTCATCTCTTAAGGCCGAGAAGAAGAGATGTGAGGGAAAGCTTGTAATATTGTGGCTGGTACCAAGAGTTAAGGCAGTAGAGCGATGAACGACGGAGGAAAGGTACCATAAGAGGGATATTTTTGGAACGAAGAGGAGCGACGACAGTCGGCGGCCAAGGTCGAAGACACGAGTATCCCCGTGTCTTCCCGCAACCTTCGATGAATTTTTATTACATTCCTAATCTGGAGAGATTAATAGATATTTTAACAAGATATTTTCCAATAAGTATTTAAGTATTAAGTATAAGATTAATAGGTATTACATATGTGGCAATAAGCAATTTGAGTGACACTAATACAAGGGGTTTGGGGTAACGGGGTGGGTCTGGGTTAACTGCCGCTGTTCTCAAGGTCGCTGCTAGAACCCGCCCGGAAGTTTCTCTTACCGCACATGTTTACCTTAATACACGCCTCTACTGTTAATTAACTTCATAAAATATATATTTCACCAACTTTATAACCGAGCAACGTTTCTGTTGATGTTTTTGATGAGTTTACGGACAAATCCGCATTATAGTCACACCAAGGCAAGGAAGTTTGAAGGAACACTGTTACCAATACAACGCCGCGTCATGCCTCTGCCGACCCTGCCTTCCTGTTAACTCTTGGTAACGATTTGAAGGCTGCCTCGACCTAGCCTTCGTCGGTACCTCGTCATTCGTCGCTCTACCACCTTGTCTCTTGGTACAAGCCTGTGTCTATATGCAGTGTCTTGGCAACTTTTTTGAGTGGGTATGTTAGTCTGGTATATAAACAAAGTATTTTTTCATACACCTAATTTTTGTGATTCCTTTGGTCATCAACCTTCAACCCTCCTGGAAACTGTTACTTCGGCCTCTTAAAACCTAATTAAACTTATTTTCCCATAGTAATGGCTACTGGCTAGACTAGGTTTCGGTTAGGTTAGGTTTAGGTAACATTTAGAACCGGCCCCTCACAGCTGGCCGCCAGCCAGCCATGGCGGCGCACCTCTCACCGCCTCACTCTATGTAAATAGGTACTTTTCGACTAGTTTCTAGTGAAAGTACGTAAGTTTATTTTTGGCTTCCGGAAGTTAGCAATATATCCCCTATATGCTGAAGCAGAAATTACTGGCCGCTAAAAAGCAGTATATAGGCGAGATACGGCAGGTCTGATCAAACTAATTTTTTTTTTTTTTTTATTATCTAAGGGAATACTACTTACCTGGGTTTGATTATTCCTTTAGTGAAGGGCACCGCAGGAAAGACTCAAATTTAAAATTATGTATAAACTGACATCCAGAAACTTTATCCTTCTGAATTTAGCTTTTAAATAAGTAATCCAAATGTGTGTGCAATGGGTCACTACACTCGGTTTTATGCTCCCGTTAGAGCCTGTGAATCTCACTCAAATATACATGTTAATACAGACCAAATGTTAATTACACCAAAGAGGATATAAGCAAAATACAAAGAGCAGAAAATAGAGCTTATACAGATACATAATGAATGCCCCAAAATATACACCACTAAGCAGCCTCAGGGGAGAGACAGGAGCATCCTCACATGAAGCAAGAGATATGAAAACAAAACATAATTATATGACACACCATGTACAACGAAAATGAACTACTGAAAACAATTTTAGAAGACATGATGGAAAGATCCAAAGATCCATTGATAAAAACTGTAAAGAAATCTATGCAAGAAGTAAATCTAAACCTAAACAAAATTGGAAAAAATGAAGAAAGAAGAAATCAACCACATACTCAAGGCACGGGACTCAGAATGCTGGGAAGCAGAGCTGGACACACAAAAGACTAGGCATACACACAAAATACAAGAAAGAAATTGAGACAGAAAAATTCATCTATGACAACACAATCGCCTCTGATGTATTATTTCAAACAAGAACAAACACACTTTACCTAGGGTGGAGAGGAAAATATAAAAAAGAAGAAACAATCTGCCCACTATGCAAACATGAACATGAAGACCTGCAACATTTCCTGCTGTACTGTCCACTACAGGAACAGAGGAACACATGTCCAGGACTACAGGAACAGAGGAACACATGTCCAGGACTACAGGAACAGAGGAACACATGTCCAGGACTACAGGAACAGAGGAACACATGTCCAGGACTACAGGAACAGAGGAACACATGTCCAGGACTACAGGAACAGAGGAACACATGTCCAGGACTACAGGAACAGAGGAACACATGTCCAGGACTACAGGAACAGAGGAACACATGTCCAGGACTACAGGAACAGAGGAACACATGTCCAGGACTACAGGAACAGAGGAACACATGTCCAGGACTACAGGAACAGAGGAACACATGTCCAGGACTACAGGAACAGAGGAACACATGTCCAGGACTACAGGAACAGAGGAACACATGTCCAGGACTACAGCAACAGAGGAACACATGTCCAGGACTACAGCAACAGAGGAACACATGTCCAGGACTACAGGAACAGAGGAACACATGTCCAGGAACAGAGGAACACATGTCCAGGACTACAGGAACAGAGGAACACATGTCCAGGACTACAGCAACAGAGGAACACATGTCCAGGACTACAGCAACAGAGGAACACATGTCCAGGACTACAGCAACAGAGGAACACATGTCCAGGACTACAGGAACAGAGGAACACATGTCCAGGACTACAGCAACAGAGGATCACATGTCCAGGACTACAGCAACAGAGGAACACATGTCCAGGACTACAGGAACAGAGGAACACATGTCCAGGAACAGAGGAACACATGTCCAGGACTACAGGAACAGAGGAACACATGTCCAGGACTACAGGAACAGGAACACATGTCCAGGACTACAGGAACAGAGGAACACATGTCCAGGACTACAGGAACAGAGGAACACATGTCCAGGACTACAGCAACAGAGGAACACATGTCCAGGACTACAGGAACAGAGGAACACATGTCCAGGACTACAGGAACAGAGGAACACATGTCCAGACTACAGGAACAGAGGAACACATGTCCAGGACTACAGGAACAGAGGAACACATGTCCAGGACTACAGGAACAGAGGAACACATGTCCAGGACTACAGGAACAGAGGAACACATGTCCAGCACTACAGGAACAGAGGAACACATGTCCAGGACTACAGGAACAGAGGAACACATGTCCAGGACTACAGCAACAGAGGAACACTTGTCCAGGACTACAGGAACAGAGGAACACATGTCCAGGACTACAGGAACAGAGGAACACATGTCCAGGACTACAGCAACAGAGGAACACATGTCCAGGACTACAGCAACAGAGGAACACATGTCCAGGACTACAGGAACAGAGGAACACATGTCCAGGACTACAGCAACAGAGGAACACATGTCCAGGACTACAGGAACAGAGGAACACATGTCCAGGACTACAGGAACAGAGGAAACACATGTCCAGGACTACAGGAACAGAGGAACACATGTCCAGGACTACAGCAACAGAGGAACACATGTCCAGGACTACAGCAACAGAGGAACACATGTCCAGGACTACAGGAACAGAGGAACACATGTCCAGGACTACAGCAACAGAGGAACACATGTCCAGGACTACAGGAACAGAGGAACACATGTCCAGGACTACAGGAACAGAGGAACACATGTCCAGGACTACAGGAACAGAGGAACACATGTCCAGGACTACAGGAACAGAGGAACACATGTCCAGGACTACAGGAACAGAGGAACACATGTCCAGGACTACAGGAACAGAGGAACACATGTCCAGGACTACAGGAACAGAGGAACACATGTCCAGGACTACAGGAACAGAGGAACACATGTCCAGCACTACAGGAACAGAGGAACACATGTCCAGGACTACAGGAACAGAGGAACACATGTCCAGGACTACAGCAACAGAGGAACATATGTCCAGGACTACAGCAACAGAGGAACACATGTCCAGGACTACAGGAACAGAGGAACACATGTCCAGGACTACAGGAACAGAGGAACACATGTCCAGGACTACAGCAACAGAGGAACACTTGTCCCAGGACTACAGGAACAGAGGAACACATGTCCAGGACTACAGGAACAGAGGAACACATGTCCAGGACTACAGGAACAGAGGAACACATGTCCAGGACTACAGCAACAGAGGAACACATGTCCAGGACTACAGGAACAGAGGAACACATGTCCAGGACTACAGCAACAGAGGAACACATGTCCAGGACTACAGGAACAGAGGAACACATGTCCAGGACTACAGGAACAGAGGAACACATGTCCAGGACTACAGGAACAGAGGAACACATGTCCAGGACTACAGCAACAGAGGAACACATGTCCAGGACTACAGCAACAGAGGAACACATGTCCAGGACTACAGGAACAGAGGAAACACATGTCCAGGACTACAGGAACAGAGGAACACATGTCCAGGACTACAGGAACAGAGGAACACATGTCCAGGACTACAGGAACAGAGGAACACATGTCCAGGACTACAGGAACAGAGGAACACATGTCCAGGACTACAGGAACAGAGGAACACATGTCCAGGACTACAGGAACAGAGGAACACATGTCCAGGACTACAGGAACAGAGGAACACATGTCCAGGACTACAGCAACAGAGGAACACATGTCCAGGACTACAGGAACAGAGGAACACATGTCCAGGACTACAGCAACAGAGGAACACTTGTCCAGGACTACAGGAACAGAGGAACACATGTCCAGTGACTACAGGAACAGAGGAACACATGTCCAGGACTACAGCAACAGAGGAACACATGTCCAGGACTACAGCAACAGAGGAACACATGTCCAGGACTACAGGAACAGAGAACACATGTCCAGGACTACAGCAACAGAGGAACACATGTCCAGGACTACAGGAACAGAGGAACACATGTCCAGGACTACAGGAACAGAGGAACACATGTCCAGGACTACAGGAACAGAGGAACACATGTCCAGGACTACAGCAACAGAGGAACACATGTCCAGGACTACAGCAACAGAGGAACACATGTCCAGGACTACAGGAACAGAGGAACACATGTCCAGGACTACAGGAACAGAGGAACACATGTCCAGGACTACAGGAACAGAGGAACACATGTCCAGGACTACAGGAACAGAGGAACACATGTCCAGGACTACAGCAACAGAGGAACACATGTCCAGGACTACAGGAACAGAGGAACACATGTCCAGGACTACAGGAACAGAGGAACACATGTCCAGGACTACAGGAACAGAGGAACACATGTCCAGGACTACAGGAACAGAGGAACACATGTCCAGGACTACAGGAACAGAGGAACACATGTCCAGGACTACAGGAACAGAGGAACACATGTCCAGGACTACAGCAACAGAGGAACACATGTCCAGGACTACAGCAACAGAGGAACACATGTCCAGGACTACAGGAACAGAGGAACACATGTCCAGGACTACAGGAACAGAGGAACACATGTCCAGGACTACAGCAACAGAGGAACACATGTCCAGGACTACAGGAACAGAGGAACACATGTCCAGGACTACAGGAACAGAGGAACACATGTCCAGGACTACAGGAACAGAGGAACACATGTCCAGGACTACAGGAACAGAGGAACACATGTCCAGGACTACAGGAACAGAGGAACACATGTCCAGGACTACAGGAACAGAGGAACACATGTCCAGGACTACAGGAACAGAGGAACACATGTCCAGGACTACAGCAACAGAGGAACACATGTCCAGGACTACAGGAACAGAGGAAACACATGTCCAGGACTACAGCAACAGAGGAACACATGTCCAGGACTACAGGAACAGAGGAAACACATGTCCAGGACTACAGGAACAGAGGAACACATGTCCAGGACTACAGGAACAGAGGAACACATGTCCAGGACTACAGGAACAGAGGAACACATGTCCAGGACTACAGGAACAGAGGACACATGTCCAGGACTACAGGAACAGAGGAACACATGTCCAGGACTACAGGAACAGAGGAACACATGTCCAGGACTACAGCAACAGAGGAACACATGTCCAGGACTACAGGAACAGAGGAAACACATGTCCAGGACTACAGCAACAGAGGAACACATGTCCAGGACTACAGCAACAGAGGAACACATGTCCAGGACTACAGGAACAGAGGAACACATGTCCAGGACTACAGGAACAGAGGAACACATGTCCAGGACTACAGGAACAGAGGAACACATGTCCAGGACTACAGGAACAGAGGAACACATGTCCAGGACTACAGGAACAGAGGAACACATGTCCAGGACTACAGGAACAGAGGAACACAATGTCCAGGACTACAGGAACAGAGGAACACATGTCCAGGACTACAGCAACAGAGGAACACATGTCCAGGACTACAGGAACAGAGGAACACATGTCCAGGACTACAGGAACAGAGGAACACATGTCCAGGACTACAGGAACAGAGGAACACATGTCCAGGACTACAGCAACAGAGGAACACATGTCCAGGACTACAGGAACAGAGGAACACATGTCCAGGACTACAGGAACAGAGGAACACATGTCCAGGACTACAGGAACAGAGGAACACATGTCCAGGACTACAGGAACAGAGGAACACATGTCCAGGACTACAGGAACAGAGGAACACATGTCCAGGACTACAGCAACAGAGGAACACATGTCCAGGACTACAGCAACAGAGGAACACATGTCCAGGACTACAGGAACAGAGGAACACTTGTCCAGGACTACAGCAACAGAGGAACACATGTCCAGGACTACAGCAACAGAGGAACACATGTCCAGGACTACAGCAACAGAGGAACACATGTCCAGGACTACAGGAACAGAGGAACACATGTCCAGGACTACAGGAACAGAGGAACACATGTCCAGGACTACAGGAACAGAGGAACACATGTCCAGGACTACAGGAACAGAGGAACACATGTCCAGGACTACAGGAACAGAGGAACACATGTCCAGGACTACAGCAACAGAGGAACACATGTCCAGGACTACAGGAACAGAGGAACACTTGTCCAGGACTACAGGAACAGAGGAACACATGTCCAGGACTACAGGAACAGAGGAACACATGTCCAGGACTACAGCAACAGAGGAACACATGTCCAGGACTACAGGAACAGAGGAACACATGTCCAGGACTACAGGAACAGAGGAACACATGTCCAGGACTACAGGAACAGAGGAACACATGTCCAGGACTACAGGAACAGAGGAACACATGTCCAGGACTACAGGAACAGAGGAACACATGTCCAGGACTACAGGAACAGAGGAACACATGTCCAGGACTACAGGAACAGAGGAACACATGTCCAGGACTACAGGAACAGAGGAACACATGTCCAGGACTACAGGAACAGAGGAACACATGTCCAGGGGGGAGATGCTGAGAAGTGCCATAGAGGTAAGGCGAAAAGAGCGCCTTACCCGTCTTCAGGCGCTTTTGTAACGGCCCGGCTAAGGCACAGACTAAAGCCCATGTACAGTCGAAAGTTCAGGCGCTTTTGCACTGCCTTACACCTCCAAAGCCTATGGCGTGGGCGTGGTCCGAGAATCCTACTAGCCAATCACGTTGCCTATCTGAGCGCTGCTTAGGCAGCTTCGACCAATCACAAGGCTTGAACACGTCTCTGCTGAAGCAAGGAATGTTGTCCCTCCCTCCCTAACCAAGCACTTATGGCAAGGACACACCGCTCTCCCCCGCCAAAAGCTGTTTTCATCACAAGTTTGACGTTCATCGCAGTTTTGACCACTTATATTTTTGCATTGGGACGTGCCATACACCATGATAATCGTTAGGGTATGCCGATTCCGGGACAGTGAGTGAAAATTTAATGCAAGCAACATTCCAGGAATAAGGAGAAGATGAATAAAAAAAGGTGAAAAAAAAGTTTATACACGATTTCTTTTTGCTCTCTTTATCTTATTATGGGTATAGTTTACTGCAATTTTTATGCATTCATGATATGCACTAATGTCTCGTGAAGATGATGGTATGTTCAGCTGTCCTAAATATCATCTGGTAGTATGATAATCCCGTGTAATAGTTCAACATTTTAGTGCGGGCGGAGCACCTGCCGCCGCCGCTCGCCGCCCGCCCCTAACCAACACACAACCAACATTTCTTATCACCAGCATATAACACCCTAAAATGCCGCATTAGTCTTGCACGATCAATTCATACATACCTTGCCAACTATTAAAAACGAAAACCCACCAATTGTTACGTTGTAGGAACTGAAAAAAGGCTGTATTTGCTTTATAAACAGAAGATAAATGTCTGTCAAGGCCCTCAGCAGCTCACTAAGTCAGGGTCTGACCATGCCTTAGTTTTCCAGCGCCTTTTAGGGGTGCCACAAAGGCAGCAATCTCGACTGAGCATAGCGGTGGGAGGGCGTTTCGCCTTACCACAGGCCCCTAGTGGATAGGGCGCCCTAGCTCACCCCTGAATCCTGGCCCCAGGACTACAGGAACAGAGGACACATGTCCAGGACTACAGCAACAGAGGAACACATGTCCAGGACTACAGCAACAGAGGAACACATGTCCAGGACTACAGGAACAGAGGAACACTTGTCCAGGACTCAGCAACAGAGGAACACATGTAAAGGACTACAGCAAAGAGGAACACATGTCCGGAAACTAAGCAACAGAGGAACACATGTCCAGGACTACAGGAACAGAGGAACACATGTCCAGGACTACAGCAACAGAGGAACACTTGTCCAGGATACGGGAACAGAGAACACATGTCCAGGACTACAGGAACAGGGGAACACATGTTCAGGACTACGGGAACAGGGGAACCCACATGTCCAGGACTACAGCAACAGGGGAACACATGTCCAGGACTACAGGAACAGAGGAACACTTGTCCAGGACTACAGGACCAGAGGAACACATGTCCAGGACTACAGAACAGGGGAACACATGTCCAGGACTACAGCAACAGAGGAACACATGTCCAGGACTACGGGAAACAGAGGAACACATGTCCAGGACTACAGGAACAGGGGAAACACATGTCCAGGACTACAGGAACGGGGAACACATGTCCAGGACTACAGGAACAGAGGAACACATGTCCAGGACTACAGGAACAGGGGAAACCCCATGTCCAGGACTACAGGAACAGAGGAACACTGTCCAGGACTACAGCAACAGGGGAAACACATGCCCAAAGGACTACAGCAATAGAGGAACACATGTCCAGGACTACAGCAACAGAGGAACACATGTCCAGGACTACAGGAACAGAGGAACACATGTCCAGGACTACAGGAACAGAGGAACACATGTCCGGGACTACAGAACAGAGGAACACATGTCCGGGACTACGGGAACAGAGGAACACATGTCCAGGACTACGGGAAACAGAGGAACACATGTCCGGGGACTACAGGAACAGAGGAACACATGTCCAGGACTACGGGAACAGAGGAACACATGTCCAGGACTACAGGAACAGAAAACACATGTCAGGACTACAGGAACAAGGAACACATGTCCAGGACTACAGAAACAGAGGAACACATGTCCAGACTACAGCACAGAGGAACACATGTCCAGGACTACAGGAACAGAGGAACACTTGTCCAGGACTACAGCAACAGAGGAAACACATGTCCAGGACTACAGCAACCAGAGGAACACAAGTCCAGGACTACAGCAACAGAGGAACACATGTCCAGGCTACAGGAACAGGGGAAACACATGTCCAGGACTACAGCAACAGAGGAACACTTGTCCAGGACTACAGGAACAGAGGAACACATGTCCAGGACTACAGGAACAGAGGAACACATGCCCCGGACTACAGGAACAGAGGAACACATGTCCAGGACTACAGAAACAGAGGAACACATGTCCAGGATTTACAGCAACAGGGGAAACACATGTCCAGGACTACAGGAACAGAGGAACACATGTCCAGGACTACAGGAACAGAGGAACACATGTCCAGGACTACAGGAACAGAGGAAAAACATGTCCAGGACTACGGGAACAGAGGAACACATGTCCGGACTACAGGAACAGGGAACACATTTCCAGGACTACGGGAACAGAGGAACACATGTCCAGGACTACGGGAACAAGGAAACACATGTCCAGGACTACAGGAACAGAGGAAACACATGTCCAGGACTACGGAACAGAGGACACATGTCCAGGACTACAGGAACAGAGGAACACATGTCCAGGACTACAGGAACAGAGGAACACATGTCCAGGACTACAGGAACAGAGGAACACATGTCCAGGACTACAGCAACAGAGGAACACATGTCCAGGACTACAGGAACAGAGGAACACATGTCCAGGACTACAGGAACAAGGAACACATGTCCGGACTACAGCAACAGAGGAACACATGTCCAGGACTACAAGAACAGAGGAACACATGTCCAGGACTACAGGAACAGGGGAAAACACATGTCCAGGACTACAGCAACAGAGGAACACATGTCCGGGACTACAGGAACAGAGGAACACATGTCCAGGACTACAGGAACAGGGGAACACATGTCCAGGACCTACGGGAACAGAGGAACCCACATGTCCAGGACTACGGGAACGAGGAACACATGTCCAGGACTACAGGAACAGAGGAACACATGTCCAGGACTACAGGAACAGAGGAACACATGTCCAGGACTACGGGAAAACAGGGAACACATGTCCAGGACTACAGCAACAGAGGAACACATGTCCAGGACTACAGGAACAGAGGAACACATGTCCAGGACTACAGGAACAGAGGAACACATGTCCAGGACTACAGGGACAGAGGAACACATGTCAAAGCCTTCAACAAACCTACCAGGAAAATATTTTAGAAACATTCCTTGTGTTCAACAAAAAGCAGGCCAAACAAGAGGAAACAAAGAGGACGTTGTTATCAATGTGGAACAAAAGAAAAAGCATTATAAAGCATCAGCAACAGTAATAAAAGCATTGTAAAGCATCAGCAACAGTAATAAAAGCATTATAAAGCATCAGCAACAGTAATAAAAGCATTATAAAGCATCAGCAACAGTAATAAAAGCATTATAAAGCATCAGCAACAGTAATAAAAGCATTGTAAAGCATCAGCAACAGTAATAAAAGCATTATAAAGCATCAGCAACAGTAATAAAAGCATTATAAAGCATCAGCAACAGTAATAAAAGCATTATAAAGCTTAGCAACAGTAATAAAAGCATTGTAAAGCATCAGCAACAGTAATAAAAGCATTATAAAGCATCAGCAACAGTAATAAAAGCATTATAAAGCATCAGCAACAGTAATAAAAGCATTATAAAGCATCAGCAACAGTAATAAAAGCATTGTAAAGCATCAGCAACAGTAATAAAAGCATTATAAAGCATCAGCAACAGTAATAAAAGCATTATAAAGCATCAGCAACAGTAATAAAGCATTATAAAGCATCAGCAACAGTAATAAAGCATTATAAAGCATCAGCAACAGTAATAAAACATTATAAAGCAGCAGCAACAGTAATAAAGCATTATAAAGCATCAAAAACAGTAATAAAGCATTAAAAAGCATCAGCAACAGTAATAAAGCATTAAAGCATCAGCAACAGTAATAAAAGCATTATAAAGCATCAGCAACAGTAATAAAAGCATTAAAAAGCATCAGCAACATAATAAAAGCATTAAAAAGCAGCAGCAACAGTAATAAAAGCATTATAAAGCACAGCAACAGTAATAAAAGCATTATAAAGCATCAGCAACAGTAATAAAAGCATTGTAAGCATCAGCAACAGTAATAAAAGCATTATAAACATCAGCAACAGTAATAAAAGCATTATAAAGCATCAGCAACAGTAATAAAGCTTATAAGCATCAGCAACAGTAATAAAAGCATTATAAAGCTCAGAAACAGTAATAAAGCATTATAAAGCAGCAGCAACAGTAATAAAAGCATTATAAAGCATCAGCAACAGTAATAAAAGCATTTATAAAGCATCAGCAACAGTAATAAAAGCTTATAAAGCATCAGCAACAGTAATAAAAGCTTGTAAAGCATCAGCAACAGAAATAAAGCATTATAAAGCATAAAGCAACAGTAATAAAAGCATTATAAAGCATCAGAAACAGTAATAAAAGCATTATAAAGCATCAGCAACAGTAATAAAAAGCATTATAAAGCATCAGCAACAGTAATAAAGCTTGGTAAAGCATCAGCAACAGTAATAAAAGCTTTTATAAAGCATCAGCAACAGTAATAAAAGCATTAAAAAGCATCAGCAACAGTAATAAAGCATTATAAAGCATCAGCAACAGTAATAAAAGCATTATAAGCATCAGCAACAGTAATAAAAGCATTAAAAGCATCAGCAACAGTAATAAAAGCTTTTATAAGCAGCAGCAACAGTAATAAAAAGCATTATAAAGCATCAGCACAGTAATAAAAGCATTATAAAGCATCAGCAACAGTAATAAAAGCATTATAAGCATCAGCAAACAGTAATAAAAGCTTGTAAAGCATCAGCAACAGTAATAAAAGCTTTTATAAAGCATCAGCAACAGTAAAAAAAGCATTATAAAGCATAAAGCAACAGTAATAAAAGCATTATAAAGCATCAGCAACAGTAATAAAAACTTATAAAGCATCAGCAACAGTAATAAAAGCATTGTAAAGCATCAGAAACCCAGTAAAAAAGGCATTATAAAGCATCAGCAAACATTTAATAAAAGCATTATAAAGCATCAGCAACAGTAATAAAAGCATTATAAAGCTTTCAGCAACAGTAATAAAAGCATTATAAAGCTCAGAAACAGTAATAAAAGCATTATAAAGCATCAGCAACAGTAATAAAACATTATAAAGCATCAGCAACAGTAAAAAAAGCATTATAAAGCATCAGCAAAAGTATAAAAGCATTATAAAGCATCAGCAACAGTAATAAAAGCATTATAAAGCATCAGCAACAGTAATAAAAGCATTATAAAGCATCAGCAACAGTAATAAAAGCATTATAAAGCATCAGCAACAGTAATAAAAGCATTATAAAGCATCAGCAACAGTAATAAAAGCATTATAAAGCATCAGCAACAGTAATAAAAGCAGCAATAACAAGATAATAGAAAACATATGTTACCGTGTAAAATAATAGAAAACATGTTACATTGTAAAATAATAGAAAACATGTTACATTGTAAAATAATAGAAAACATATGTTACATTGTAGCTACCGTAGATAACAGTGAAGTCGCCACCTGCAGTGAAGTTGCCAGGCGCCAAATATTACGAATTATAGCATCACTACTGATTTTTATGTGCCACTGAAGATGTTACACAGTAGTTTATATCATGATTGTATAATCTACCCTGTTTCAGCGTTGTTTTATGCTTTGTATCTGCAAATATAACTGTTGCGCATTTTGCTTCTCAAGTTTTTCTTCGCGCGATGACAGACAGTAAACAGTAGCTTTTCGGGCGACAGGACACAGACTTGCCAGATCTTTCAAACTTTAATAGAATTTATTTTCACGTTGGCAGAGGAATTTTTATATATCCAAGCATCTTCCGCAGCTAATATATATAGAGACTTGTTTTAATTTACCTCTAATTTCCCTGAATTCCTCAGAGTGGCGACTCAACTGTTGGGTTAAAATACTAGCTGGCGACTTTACTGTAGTAGGTACGTATAGTGAGGTCGCCACTCGGTTTTATTTTTGTCATTTGTTCATTTATAGCCCTAATATGACACAGATGAAGACACAAAATGACACAGACTCTCCAGATAGCCCCTTCTAACTGTCCTGAAATCATGGATGTACAAATGTAACTATTAACGCCACCACACGTCTGTACATAAAGAAACGTTGAACTGGCGACTTCACTGTTATCTACGGTACATGTATAATATATATTTATATATTATAGAAAATAAAACAAGGGTGCCGTTCAGAGCTGGGCAGTATTTAAATATTTGTATTTAAATACATTTGTGTATTTAGAAATGTATTTAGAAATACATTGATTGTCATGTATTTAATAAATACAGTATCTAAAAACTCTAAAAACTTTATTTAAAACATGACTGATGCTCGGTTTTACTGCTACATTGACACTGACGCCGCGCCTCCCAATCCTCGCCAGCCTCACCCACTCTTACAAAATGAACTCCCATTTTGGTTCACTACAGCCTCCACTGTTGTGTTTAATGTGTGGGTGTGAAATTAATATATATTATATAATATATATATTATATAATATATATAAAATATAAAAAATTTTTTATATATGTTATAAATATACAAGTTTACCGAATAAGAAAAAGTATAGCAATAATGAAAAAAATAGAATACCCCTTGTTGAATATATTTTAAACCATCCCGGGGAGACCAAAAATTGGTTGAAATAGGCAAAAAGGTGACCCTTAGCGGGACAGCTTTCCGGAGGGCCCTCAGTGAATTTATATAAGAAACCTGGGGTAACGTCTTGCCAGTTTCACTAAACTCCGAAACCTTTTTGAAAGTTAGTGTTATTATATTACTAAATCAATCACCTTTTTATGTTGTTATTATTAATGGGAAAATTTATATATAAGCTATATATATATCCTATTCTGCACGGGCCTGGGTGTCCCTTTTTCTTAGCCCTTGAGCTGGGGTGGGTGACAACGCCTCCCCCCGGGACACGGGTAGTGGAATACGGGTTACCACACTACCTTCCACAGGTTTCCCCCACTTTAGGCCGTATTTTTGCGTTCTGTACATGGGAAAAAGGAAGATAATTTTAGGGCTGATGCCTCCGGGAAAATGGAAACCGAGGTGTTGAGAAAGTTGGATAACGACCTGGCATGGAAAAACACGTAGAATGCGGGGCAAAGACGATGCAAGGCCAAAAGATTTAAATAAATCAAACTGATAATACTGTCAAGATCGAGTGACTAATGAAAAGTGGGTTTGCGGGGAAGAAATAAGTAAAAATTTGGCAACGAAGGGGGACGATAGGCGCGCGCAGTATGGCCTAAGATATTTCTAATTTCTTTTACCGAGGCGAAAAATTCCTTTTAAATTTTTAAGGTCTCAGCCTAAAAAATGCCATGTTTCCCTGTTAAAAGGTTAACTAGTTTAAAATAAAACTAAAATTTAGAAGAAGGTACTACCCAGATCGACCCCTTCTCCGGCATCCAATATCAGTCAGAAAGCAGCAAGGGGTCGGGATTTTTACCTCGAAAAAAAAAAATTTTTTTTTGGGGTTTACACCAGGCGTTTATGACATCTGCAGAGTTAGATTTAATAAAAAGCACGAGGGGAATATAGAGGTGGACAAAGATGATAAAAATTATAAGATAATCAAAAGGGCAAAGTGGGGGTAGATAGGTGGCCCGAAGAAAAGAAAAAAAAAAGGCTAAAAAATTATATACGTCAGGGTGTTTGGGGTAGAGTAAGTACCTGTATTATTAGGTAGCGAAAAATGATTTAGGGGCCCCCAGCTCCCGGGGCCTTTCGTTCACCCCGACCGCGAAATTCTCAGGCATGACCCCGCAGTATATATGTTAACAGTATAAAGGTAGACTGTATCTTTGGAAATGTTGTTTTATAAATTATCACATAAAACATGTAAAACACATTAAAAAAAGGTCTTTTTCGACTGAAGAAAAAACGAACTTACAATTTACTGAAACACTTTGTCGTAAAACTTTGTGGGGCAGTTATTGAGGAAGGTATTAAGAAGGGAAAGATTAGTTTCCCTTTTCAAATTTTGTTTTTGATACATCAGTAGTACATCAAATATTAGCGTTAACTAAATAAAATTACCTTGGCCCCCCGCTTTTTTTCTTCCTTTTCTCTCTCTCCCTCTCTCTCTTCTTTTTTTTTTCTCTCTTCTCTTTTTTCCTCTCTCCCTTTTTTAAAAAAAGGAGAGAGAGGATATGAATGAAAAAAGAGAAAAATGAGGAGAGAGAATATGAGGAGGGGAGAGAGGAGGAGAGAGAGAACAGAGAGAGAGAGAGGAGAGAGAGGGGGAGGGGGGAAAAAAAAAAAAACCAAAAAATACTTTTTACTTTAATTTTATATATAATAATAAATAATAAATAAATAAATAAAATAATATTGTTATAAAAAAAAAAAAAAATTAAAAAAAAAAAAATAAATAAATAAATAAAAAAAAATAATTTAAAAAAATATAAATAATAAAAAATTTTAAAATAAAAATATTTTATATATATATAATATATATAATATATATATATATATTAATATATTATATAAATATAGAAAATATATATAATAAAAATTTTTTTTATTTTTTCTCTATTTTGATTTTTAACAAAAAAAAAAATTTAAATTTTATTTAAATATTTCTAAAGAATTAATATTTAATTTAAATTAAAATTTTAATAGGGAGGATAAAATTTAAAAAATTTTACCAAAAAATACAAAATTTTTAAAATTTTTAAAATTTTTTACCATATTAATATTATTATCCCCAAAAAAAAAAATTCATTTAAGGGTTTTTAAATATTTTCCCCCCCATAAATTATTTTTTAATTTTAACAAAATTATAATATTTGGGATTTTTTAATTTTAAATAAAATATTATAATCTTTTTAAGTATATATGTTATTAAAAATTTTTTTTTTATAAAAAATTTTAAAGTATTAATTAATAAAATATTTTCTATCTAATTTTTTTTTCTTTTTTCCCTTTTTTTTTTTTCTTTTTTTTTTATTTATTATTTCTTTTTTTTTGGGGGCTTTGATGAAGGGTTTTTTGGGGGCGCCAGGCCTTGGGGGGTGTTTAAACCCCCCCTTGCCCCCCCAAAATACCCCTTTTCATACACGGAAAAAAAAAAGGGGGAAGGGGGAGTTTGAAGGGGGGGAAAATGGCGAAAAAAGGGAAGGAAGGGAGAATAAAACGGGAGAGAAATGGGGGATCAAAAGGGAAATTTTTTGCCCCGGGGGATGCCCCCCAAAGGGAAAAACAAAGAAAAAAACTTTTGGGTTTTCAAGGCCGCACCCCAAAAGGCTGTCCCCCCTTAAGGGGCCCCTCCCTTTTTTTGGGACCTTTGGATTAGCCCCCTTTGGACCCTCTCCCCCCCCTCCCCCCCCATGGCGCCTAAAAAAAAAAAAAAATCTGGGGGGGAATCCTTTTCCCTTTAAGTTTTTCCCCTAAAAACTCATCCTTTTCCCCCCCCCTCCCCCCCTGACTGTGGGGGATCTAAATTTCTTTTCCCCCCTGTCGAAAAATTTCGTGTGGGAAAACAAGAATGTCATAATACCCCCCCGGGGGCCCCCATGTGTTTTTAGATTTTAAATCAAGTTTTGGGCCCCTCATAATCGGGGTCCCTTACCAGTCATATTTTGTAAAACGGATGGGGACTTTTTTTTTTTTTTTTATAAAAACAGTCTTTTTCAAAAACTGTATTTTCAATTGGGGAAAAAAAAGGTATTGTTCTGAATCTGAATCTCTCTCTCTCTTCCCCTCTCTTTTCGCCCTTCTCTCCTCTCCTCTTTCCCCTCCCCTCCTTTTCTCTCTCCTCACCTCTCTCCCCCTCTCTCACTTCATCTCTCCTCTCTCTCCTTCCTTCTCTCTCCTCTCTCTCTCTCTCTCTCTCCTCTCTCTCTCTCCTCTCTCTCTTTTCTTCAGGGAAAGGAAAAGAGAGAGAGAGAGAGAGAAAAAGGGGAAAGAGAGAGAGAGAAAAGGGGGAGAAAAGGGGGAGGGGAGAAGAGAGAGAAAAGAGAGAGAAAAAGGGGAGAAAAGAAAAAAGGGGGGGGCCGCCCCGGTAATTTATTTATTTTAACCCTAATTTTGCATGGTACAAACTGCTGATCGGGAAAAACGAAATATGCCCAATGGAAAAGTTTTTAAAAATTTCTGCTTTGTAGTTTTACCTTCCATCATATAGGGGCCCCACAAATTTTTTTACATGACGACTTTGTTTAAGGATTGTAAGTTCATGCAATTTCTTCAGCCCCTAATAAGGCCCTTTTATTTAATGTTTTTTTTACTGTGTTTTAGTGTTTAACCCTTATGAACAAACTTTTCCAAAAATAACAGTATTCCTTTTTTACAGGGATAACTTTATATACGGGGGGGGGTTCACCCTTTTGAAAAAAAAAAAAAACCCTTTTGCCGGGTCTTGGGGAACAGGGGAGGCCCGGGTTTATTTAAAAATGGCCCCGGTAGCTTTTTTAACATGGGGCCTATGAATGACGGTCCCCTTTTTTTACGGGGGGCCCCCTTTTTAGGATAAATCGATGGGTTTTATTATCAAATTATTATTATTATTGTTATTAATTATTAGTATTATATTATTAGTATTAGTATTATATTTATTTTTTATTATCTTTATTATCACCTTTTGGTGTTTTTTATCATGTGTACTGACCATTCTTTCGTTTCAATATAGAACAGATTATGGGACTGAATATGAGAAAAGACACTCAAGGGATGGAGAGTTTTATATTTGATTTTTTTTGCCTGATTTAAACAAATTTCATAATGAAGATGAGGGAAAATGTCCCCTTTATAAATGTAATTTTCTCTCTTTGGATATTTCTAAATTTTTCTCTTTCCCCCCTCTTCACAAATATGCAGGAGACAGAGCAAATTTTTTGTCCCCCTGGGAAAAAATTTGTTTTGATGGTGCTCAAGATTTCCCCTTTAAAATATCCTTCATCAATCATTGTGGCAGAGCGTCCCCCCACCAAAGGATTACGACCTACATAACACCTCGCCTTTCTATAGTCCTCCCATCGCTATCCATCCCTACACTCTTATTACTCGCAGTCACGCTCTCGGCACTTAGATATATGGTCCTGATGTTCACGGAGATGTTATATGGTGGTCAGATATGATTTCTTCAGAAAGCCGCAGGACCGCCTTTCTAACTATTAACCCCTTGAGACCCAGAGCGAAATTTCCATTGTAATTTGGGCACCATTAGACGATTTTTAGTGAATGTAAGCAATATTTTATAGATATGACCTGTTTAGTATCCTTGTCGACTAACTAATTTGGTATATTCAAGGCCTCTTCCATTTGCGACATTTCAGGAACCAGTTCACGGAACCCAAGAATTCAGGCGTTCCATTTGCGCACAAAAACCTGGGTCCGAGGCGACGCGCGTAGTGACTCAGCAAAATCCTTGAACTTTTTCTACCCACATTGGGAGGTCTGTCAAAGCCGTCTGTATGTAAAAGCCTGCGCCTGGGAGCGCGGGATGGACGTGACGTCAGTAGCAGAGTCTGCTCCGCGAGTCAGTAGGAGCCGAGCTTTCAGCATGTGAGGATGTACGGGCGGTATAAGATATACTGTTATCTTTGGAAATGTTTGTTCTATAATATTATCAAATAAAAACCCGTAAAACACACTAAAGACATGCCATTATGAGACTCTCAAGAAATATGCATGAACTTAAACTCTTCGCCATTTAATATTTTGCTCGAAAACATTTTACATGGAGAAATTCAATAGAAGCGGAATTTAATTAGCTTTCCATTGATATATTTTGTTTTCTGCTAAATGAATTAGAACCATACATACATTAGCGTTAACTAAATAAATAACATCATCAATCGGGAAAAATTACCCGATTTCATGATCTTTTTAGTTAGTTAACGCTAATTTATGTATGGTTCTAATTCATTTAGCAGAAAATGAAATATAGCAATGGAAAGCTAATTAAATTCCGCTTCTATTGATATTCTCCATGTAAAATGTTTTTGAGCAAAATATTAAATGGCGAAGAGTTAAAGTTCATACATATTTCTTGTGAGTCTCATAATGGCCTTTCTTTAGTCTGTTTTACGGTTTTTTATTTGATAATATTATAGAACAAACATTTCCGAAGATAACAATATATCTTTTATACTGATAAACATATATTAGGTACGAAATTACCCGATTTCATGATGTTATGTATTTAGTTAACGCTAATTTATGCATGCTGCTAATTCATTTATCAGAAAACAAAATATAGCAATGGAAAGCGAATTAAATTCCGCTTCTATTGATATTCTCCATGTAAAATGTTTTCGAGAAAAATATTAAATGGCGAAGAGTTTAAGTTCATGTGTATTTCTTGAGAGTCTCATAATGGCATTTCTTTAATGTGTTTTACGGGTTTTTATTTGATAATATTATAGAACAAACATTTCCGAAGATAACAATATATCTTTTATACTGATAAACATATAATTAGGTAGGTAAACTTGTCATCTCGGTGGCCTCGTAAGCCGGCCACACACACACCGGCGCGGCCTGTCCGGCCGACGAAAAGGGGCGTGGCTAGAGGCGGCCGGTGTGTGTGTGGGGGTGTTTTTCATCCGGCGGGGCCTGTCGCAGCGGCCGGATGAAAATCAGTCGGCGCTTGAAAATTCCGTCCGGCGCGGCCTGCCGCCTGCGTGTATGTGGGTGCCTTCCGGCGCGGCCCGCCCCTCGCTCGGCCAGATAATGACTAATTGTACCAGTTATAATTGTATTTATGATAATATAGGTATTATATATGACGTATTATATATAGTATGACGTATTATATATAAGTATTATATATGGCTCCACATGCAGCCATCACCAACAAGTCATTTTCGGACAGCGGATTCATGTTGTCACCACGGTGGTCCGACGTGTACTGTATATTTTCATGAGGCGGCCGGTGTGTGTGTGGGTCTCGTCCGGCGAACGATGCCTCGCCACTTTTTGTCGGCCGGACAGGCCGCGCCGGTGTGTGTGTGACCGGCTGTACAGACGCCGTCCGTGACGTCATCAATCTGAGGCGCAGGCCTTTACATACAGACGGCTTTGGGTCGGTAGCCTGGGTAGAGTTTTCAGTTCATAACAAACAATGGCCGCCTTGGGCCCTATTTCTCTTATCGTCAAGGGTTTTCCGCATGCACGAGTCGGAGAGGATGTCAGACAGGCCTACAAGGGGCACTGGTGGAGGAAAGCGGTCCCGCGGTCTTAAGCCGGCCACACACACACCGGCGCGGCCTGTCCGGCCGACAAAAAGTGGCGGGGCATCGTTCGCCGGATGAGACCCACACACACACCGGCCGCCTCATGAAAATATACAGTATACGTCGGACCGCCGTGGTGACAACATGAATCCGCTGTCCGAAAATGACTTGCTGGTGATGGCTGCATGTGCAGCCATATATAATACGTCATACTATATATAATACGTCATATATAGTACCTATATTATCATAAATACAATTATAACTGGTACAATTAGTCATTATCTGGCCGAGCGAGGGGCGGGCCGCGCCGGATGGCACCCACACACACGCAGGCGGCAGGCCGCGCCGGACGGAATTTTCAAGCGCCGACTGATTTTCATCCGGCCGCTGCGACAGGCCCCGTCGGATGAAAAACACCCCCACACACACACCGGCCGCCTCTAGCCACGCCCCTTTTCGTCGGCCGGACAGGCCGCGCCGGTATGTGTGTGGCCGGCTTTAAACTTGATATGATCCCTTCACATCACAGCTGAGTTAATTACCACTTTTAATGTTTCTCTCTCTCTCTCTCTATCTCTCTCCTCTCCTCTCTTCTCTCTTCTCTCTCTCTCTCTCTCTTCTCTCCTTCTCTCTCTTCTCTCTCTCTCTCTCTCTCTCTCTTTTTTTTTTGCCTCGCCAGCTGAGTTTGTTTGTAAACAAAACAACGGGGTTTTTGCGTTCCATTTGTGACACGCGAACCCAGAACCAGGAACTGAACCCAACCCTGAACTGAAAGAACTGGTTCCTGGAACCTGGGCACAAATGGAAGAGGCCTTGAATCAGTTACTTTTCGTTATTTTATGGCTCGACAAAATACGAGTTTTTATAGCAAAGGAAATATCTGGGCGCGAAGTGGTTAAGGAAAACGAGATAAAAAACAAACTTAGGATACCCCCATAGTGCCCCCCGTTGTTACACCCCTTGTTACGCCACGGTTAGGCAACTGCAGCTATTTGCAACAAAAAATTAACATATATAGACCGTAATCATGAAATCGGTTCCCGCGTCAAACTCAAGGCATCGATTTTATGTCTCGACCAAGATATTTCTCACTGAATTGAATTAATGCTAAAAAGGGGGAAATGTGCCAGACATCAGAGGTCATATCAACTTCGATTTTCTCACTGAAGGTGGATTTCATTTCAATGTTGTTTATTGACCAACAAAGAGAAAAAAAAGTGACAAACACGTACGCATGCGCAGGCATCGGTGGGCAGTGTTTAGTGCGTGTCATTAATCAAGGCTGGCAAGGCGAGGCAGAGGGTGACTGACTGGCTTGCCTCACATGTCTCCCCGCCCCTAGCCTGCCACGATCATTGGTAAGGAAGCTCCAGTCCGCTCTGCACTCTGTTTCTCCTTAATAATGTGATCTGTCTTATGTGTAGATCTTATGGGGTCTTGTAGTTTCCTTATTTCCTTATGTTCTGGTATTCTACCTACGTACGTTCCTTCCACCTTCCATCCTAATTCCATTCATAAGAACATAAGAACATAGGAAAATAAGGAAGCTACAAGAGGACGTGACCAACACGTGGTAGTTCCTGTTACTTAACACTACCTATATCCACCTTTCATCCCCATCCATGAATTTATCTAGCCTCCTTTTAAATCTACATAGTTTGATATGTTTTATGTGTGTCTCACGGCCTCTTGTATAGCTTCCTCATTTTCTTATGTTCTTATGTTTTTATGTCTTCCATCTACGTAAATTCCACTCATAAAAACATAAGAAAATAAGGAAGCTACAAGAGGCCATGAGACTTACACGTGGTAGTTCCTGTTACTTAACACTACCTATATCCACCTTTCATCCCCATCCATGAAATCGTCTAGCCTCCTTTTAAAACTCCCTATTGACTCCGCAGTCCGCACTAACTACCTGACGACTGAGTCCATTCAATCATTTACCACCCTATTTTTGAACCAGTTTCTCCCTATTTCTTCTTTAAATCTACGTTTACCCAGTTTGAATCCGTTACTTCTCGTTCTACCCTGATTACTAGCCGTAACACCTTTTCCTACATCTCCTTTATTGTAGCCCTTATACCACTTAAAAACTTCTATCAGCAGTTTGATCTGTCTCCTATCTACGTAAATTCCACTCGTGTCTATTGTTTCTTGAATCCAGGGCAGAGATAAAGGATTGAATGCATCAGTGCGAGAAGGAAACAGGACCGGTGAGGAGGCAGCGAGGCAGTAATCGTGCAGAGTCCCAGGAGCGTCAGTGATCGTGCATAGATCGAGGCCCAGGAGCGTCAGTGATCGTGCATAGAGGCCCAGGAGCGTCAGTGATCGTGCATAGAGGCCCAGGAGCGTCAGTGATCGTGCATAGAGGCCCAGGAGCGTCAGTGATCATGCATAGAGGCCCAGGAGCGTCAGTGATCATGCATAGAGGCCCAGGAGCGTCAGTGGTCGTGCATAGAGGCCCAGGAGCGTCAGTGATCGGAATGACACACCTGTCCAAGAGATGGTTTGCCGGAGCCATGGTGGCGGTGGTGGTGGTGGTGGCCTGCCTCCTCCCATGCGTTCTCACCGATGATGGTCAGGACTCAGGGTTGTATTTGTTGTTTTTTGTAAGATAATGATGAAAATATGAATGATAATGATGATAATAATAATAATAATATCACTTTTATTCTTATTGTTAGTATTATTATTTATTTTGGTATTGTTATTTCTATCAGCACTCGAATAATGATAATGATAAGAGGTTCTAGTAGTAGCTTGTAGTAGTAGTAGTACCGTAGATAACAGTGAAGTCGCCAGTTCTACGTTTCTTTGTTATTTACAGACGTGTGGTGGCGTTAATACTTACATTTGTACATCCATGATTTCAGGAAAGTTAGAAGGGGCTATCTGGAAAGTCTGTGTCATTTTGTGTCTTCATCTGTGTCATATTAGGGCTATAAATGAACAAATTACAAAAATAAAACCGAGTGGCGACCTCACTATACCTACTACAGTAAAGTCGCCAGCTAGTATTTTAACCCAACAGTTGAGTCGCCACTCTGGAGAATTCAGGTAAATTAGAGGTAAAGTAAAACAAGTCTCTATATATATTAGCTGCGGAAGATGCTTGGATATATAAAAATTCCTCTGCCAACGTGAAAATAAATTCTATTCAAGTTTGAAAGATCTGGCAAGTTTTGTGTCCTGTCGCCCGAAAAGCTACTGTTTACTGTCTGTCATCGCGCGAAGAAAAACGTGAGAAGCAAAATGCGCAACAGTTATACTTGCAGATACAAAGCATAAAACAACGCTGAAACAGGGTAGATCATGATATAAACTACTGTGTAACATCTTCAGTGGCACACAAAAATCAGTAGTGATGCTATAATTCGTAATATTTGGCGCCTGGCGACTTCACTGCAGGTGGCGACTTCACTGTTATCTACGGTAGGGGTTAAGAGGTTGAAGGAAGGGTTTACTAAGTGAGATGGTGCAATTTTTTTCTTCAGATATAAAACATCTTTCAAGCGGCAGTGTAGTAATTGTTCTCAAGACGAGGGAAATGTAATATTGATTTCATGTATGTCAGCACAAAATTTAATACAAAGGTGGCGTGACTTTACAGAGGATTTATAAGTATTCAAGTTTACTAAAGAAAAGCGGGGGGAGATTACATAGAAGGGAGAGGGGGGAGTACATGAATGAAAAGGTGGATATCACACGGCGCTTTACAATGACAATGGAATCTTTGGTGCATTGGTGTAAAAAATGCATGAATAATAACGAGCAACAAAAAGCGATATCAATGTACGTAAAAAAGTCATCATGCTAAAACCTTATCAATCTTGTGATAATTCCCGATCCATGAATTTGTATGACATGCAAAAACTGGTTCCTTTACATTTATGCTATTGAACTGTATCAATATTGTATGTTTCTTTACTTATGTGTAGATGATTATGAGTTTGTAAATTTCAAAGGAAACTAAATTGACAATACAACTCGCTGCATGAAAAAAAATATTGAATGTAATTTTAACTACGACTCTCTGAATAGAATATCTTATGAAAAGTAATATACTTGAGCACGATAGTATTTAGTGTGAATACTGAATTAGGCTTGGAATATGGAATCAAATACTGCTACAGAGGGATCGAACACAGGTACTAAACACAGGTACTACTACAGTGTCCGCAAAATGTATTGGCCGCCGCCCTATCATACATAAACATGAAGGCTCCATTAATAAAACAACCAAATTGAGTCCAACCATTTTTTACCGTTGCCTGGCCAGTACTTTTACGAACACTGTAAACACCACTGGAAAGTACTGGGACAAGGATAGGTTCACGTTGTCGCAAGTTCAAGTTCACAAGTTCAATACGGAAAAGGAGGTGGGGGGAGATTACATAGAAGGGGAGGTACAAGAATATAAACAACACAGAAATACAGAATAAGTTTGTCGCACTGCCCACCACCGCACAGATTTATGAGTAACACAACAACACCAATGCCCACTGATTAACCACAAAGACGCATACACTTACCACTTAAATAAACTACTTATATTTAGGTATTGCAAGTGAGGGAAGGTAAGGTAAGGTAAGGGGATTCAGATCAAATAAAAGGTCTGGTTATTTTAGCACGAAGAGTCAACTATTTCTTGTTTCCTCTAAAAACCTTGCCTCTTCGGGACTTAGGTCTTCCTATAGAGTACCACCACCACCACTACCAATAATGTTTTAAGACCTATTAATACTATTTACGGACCTTCACCTATAAATCACAGGTGTCACTATAAAAATCCAGCCTGTGCCACCAACGGGCGAGGGCCAACCATCACGACCCTCCAGAATGTGCAAGGCCAACCACCTCAGCCCTAGGAAAACTATATAAGCTTCATCCCCTCGAGGCTGGAGGGAAGTACCAAGGTCATCACCTTCAAGTCTTCGTTCCGACACTTCCAGCTTTGCCAA